>JASUAD010000006.1:62511304-63003946 GCA_037013555.1 Sextonia rubra | reverse complement strand
AATTCTTCCAAAGAAGTATCCATTAATGAGAAAAGAATTGATTGATTTCATTAAAAAATAATGATGATGCAAGTCCTTTGTAGAACAAGAAAGACCTCATCTGGCAGCATTAAAGGACCAATTACAGTTGTCAATATTCATCTGGTTGTGATTAGGTGAAATATGATCTAAATGTTCAAGGAATGGATGAATACTTGTCACTCCAACCAACTACAGCCCAAACTGCTCAAAGGGCAAAGGATGACCAATCCTTATGTTGGAGACTTCAAACTAATCAATTCAGCAAATATACTAAAAATGCAGCCAGTTAAACTTCAATTCACAATTCAACTTGCAGCATTCACCACCGACAAAAACAGATGGGTTTGTCAAGTTGATGGCAAATGCATTTCTCCACAATTTTCCGGACATGTTTGCTTTAGCACTGTAGATGTTTTAGAGATGATCAGCCTCTGCTCATCACCAATGGGCATATGTTTACGCAATTTCAAGTACACGAAGCCTACCAGTAGTCATTACAGGAACAAAATCCTTCATGGAAATGGTGGAATCGGCTGCGATCTCTAATAACTACATCCCGATTATAAACACTGGATAGAACCTTTGCAAAAGTGTGGCAGTCAACACAGATACGAAGGTTCTTGGCAACTCTTATTGTTGTACCAGGAGGAGTAGCGACCATCCCAAAAGCAATAGCCAACTTTTCGCTGTGATAAGAAAGTGCATTCTCCTTCTGTTCTGTATCTAAATCGTGCAACTCTGCCGTCATGTCTGTGACATATCCAGCAATCTTCAGCTGTTTACCAATTTCATCCAACTTCTCATAGATCTCCTCTTTCATTGGATGTGAATCATCATCCACAACAAATTCATGGACTACTCCTTTCAATTCGATTGTACTGCAACCCGGTGTGGTTTGAATTCCTTTGTCCTTCATCAACCTCCTCACAACAGCAACCTTGTCCCAATCTCCAACGGAAGCATATATATTTAACAACAAAATGTAATCCCCAGCTTGCTGAGCTTTCAACTCAATCAAATGCCCAACTACACGTTCTCCAAGGGCAACATGACCATGAATTCTGCAAGCCCCAAGCAGAGTCCGCCAAATTGTTGCATCCGGCTCAACCACCATTGAATTTATAAGATGGTAGGCCTGATCAAGTAAACCAGCCCGACCCAGAAGGTCAATCATACACCCATAGTGATGGATATTTGGCACTAAACCAAATTCTGCTGTCATCATATCAAAAGCCCTCAAACCTTCATCAACCAATCCACCGTGACTACAAGCAGAAAGAACACCTGTAAACGTCTGATCATCAGGTGCAATACCCACTCTCTGCATCTCTCCAAATGCATCAAGCGCCTCCCTTCCATGCCCGTTCATCGCAAACCCAGAAATCATCGCACTCCAAGAAACAACATTCTTCTCAGGTATCCCATTAAACACACAAAAGGCCTCATCCACACACCCACATCTGGAATACATTGCCACAAGCAAATTGCAGAGATTCAAAGCCTTACCATAGCCTCTCTCTTGAATGTAATGATGAATCCGCTTGCCAAAATCAAGCGCACCCAATTGGGCGCAGGCCTGGAGGAGTAGGAGGCAAGTGACATCGTTGGGTTCGGACCCATGCGGTGGGGCCTGCATCTCATCAAACAGCCGCAGCGCATCCCTGGTCCGACGGTTACGGGTGAAGCAAGAAATCAGGACGTTCCAAGCGACAGTATCACGCTGGGACATTTCATCAAACACCTGGCGTGCATCGTTCCCCTCGCCACAGACAGAGTAAAGGTTCACCAGAGAGGTCAGCAAAAGGCAATCCGAATGGTGCCCATAGCGGAAGATGCAAGCGTGCAGCTGCCTTCCACCAACTAAAGAGGCTGTCCGTGCACATGACTTCACAAGGAAGGAAGAAGTGATGGGGCTGTTGGGACGAACGCCTTGCAAGCGCATGATAGCGTAAAAGGAGAAGGCTTTTTCTGGGGTGCTGCCATTCGAGTAGCCTTTGAGGATGGTGTTGCAGACAGAGAGGATGGTGGGCTCGTGGAGGAGGGAAGTGCGGAGGAGTTTGGCGTGGATTTGGAGGAGATGGGTCTTCTTGGAACATGATTTTCTGATGAGGGAAAGCAATGGATGATGATTCTTCTTCTTCTTCTTCTCCTCCTCCTCCTCCGAGGTGGTGGAGATGCCTTGGAGTTGGAATCGCAGCTGCGGAAGAAGAAGGAAGGAAGTGGAAGCAGGAGGGATAATGAGAGATTGAGAATGAAGAAGAGGAGAAGATGGAAGTAGCAGAAGACGATGGGAATCGAGGAGCAGTGGCATCGGAGCTGTTAATCAATTACTATTGTGTCATTTTACATTAGCTTTATACATGAAATCTGCAATACATCACAGCACCATTCACCATCGTCAACAACAGATAGAGGAAGAAGTCCAAGTTCCCTCGAAATAAGAAATAATAAAAGAGGAAGAAGAGGAACTGGCATGGCATTGCAATTTGCAGCCGTTTTGTCCACCACTCCAACTCTACAATTAGCATGTTTCAATTTGCAGCATGTTTCTTCAACCGACGTGCATGAATTTTCGTTCTGTATGCACATGGATTGAATGATTTATAAGTAATGGATATTCATTTACAAACAACTGCGCGCGCGCGCGCACACACACACATATATATATATATTCCTAACCCCTTTATCTACAACCTACAAATTCACTCCATTAGAATAGATGCATAGTCGGTCTAACGATCCAATAAATTCGGATTTAATAAAAAATTAGTAAATGGGTTCAATTCAAGGGGAGTTGTGTGTGCAGTCCATTTAGATGGACCATTCAGTGGGTCTCACCTAGAGTTCTCATGAAAAAAATGGTGAGGGATATATGCATATGAATATTTTCCTATATATATGAGGAAGATTACTATGCATCCATCACTCGCCATAGGATGAGGGACACTTCCATTTTTTACCTAATAAGGTCAAAAGTTGTGATGAGGTGTGATAGTTTTATCTTCTTGTACATTAATCATCATCATCATCATCATCATCATCAAAGCCTTATTCTAATCATGTTGAGTCGGCTATATGAATTCTGTTTCTTCATTCCGTTCTATTTTGAGCCAAATCCTTAGATAAGTTAAAGTTTTTCAAATCTAATTTAATGACCTCCATCAATATTTTTTTCGGCCACCCCTACCTCTTGATGAGCCATCCACCTGGATATCCAAATTTCTTCTGACTAGTGCCATTACTGCCTTGCGCTTAACATGCCCAAACCATCTTAAACTAGTTTTTCTAATGTTATCCCATGTTGGTGCTACCCCTAAATGCTCTCGAAAATGCTTATTTTTAATTTTATTTTTCCTAATTTTACCACATATTCACCTAAGCATTCTCATCTCCACCACAGCTATTTTATATATCATCTTATTAATTGGCTAACATTTTGCTCTATATGTCATAGCTGGTTTAACCGCTATCCTATAAATTTTGCCCTTCAATTTCGTTGGCATTTGTCCGTCACAAAGCACTCCAGAAGTTAGTTTTCAATTCAACTATTTAGCATTTATCCTAAGCTCAACATCTTCGTCAATCTCCTCATCCTTACTAATCATCGAGCCTAGATACTAAAAAGAATCTCTACATGGTATCTCATGGGTTTCAATTTTGATAGTAGTTTTAACATTTTGTATATGTCCACTGAAGTTGCAATCCATATATTCTGTCTTTATACAACTCTTTTTTAAACATCTAGATTCTAATGCCCCCCACCATCTCTTGAGTTTTGCATTTACACCATCTCTTGATCCATCCACCAATACTATATCATTTGCAAACAACAAATACCATGGTATTTCTTCTTGAATATGCGCAATTAACTCATCCATTATCAATGCAAAGAGATAAGAGCCTAAAACTGATCCCTGATGCAAACCTATAGTCATAGGGAATCCACTTATTTCTCCACATGTGTTTCTTACATTTGTCATTGCTTCTTTATACATATCTTTAAAGTTTTCAATGTAACATCTGGGGACATTCCTTTTCTTCAAAACCCACCAAATTAAATCTCTCGATACCCTATCATAGGCTTTTTCTAAATCGATAAAGACCATGTGTAGATTTTTCCTTTTTGCTTGATATTTTCCATTAATTGTCTAAGTGAGTTGACCTCAATGGCATAAAACCATATTGATTTTCAGCAATCTTGGTTTTTCGTCTAAATCTTTACTCCATTAGTCTCTCCCATAGCTTCATAGTATGACTCATATGTTTAATTCCTCGATAGTTGGTATAATTTTGTATATCTCCCTTATTCTTATATATAGGTACTATAATGCCTCTTTTTTATTCATCCAACATTTTCTTTGTCACAAGTATCTTATTGAAGAGTCTATATAGCCAACTCACCTCAACCTCTGAAGAGTCTCTATAACCAACTCACCCCATCCTCTCCTAAGCATTTCCTTACCTCTATCAAAATATCATCCAGGCTTGTAACATTTCCTGTCTTCATTTACTTCAATAGTTCCTTCACTTCCACCCCTCTAATTCTACAGAGAAAACTATGCTCTAGTAATGAAGTATCCTATCTAATTCTTGTATCCCCCATATGTTCTTCATTTAAAAGTTTACTAAAATATTGCTTCCACTTTTCTTTAATATCGTTGTTTTCACTAGAACATTTTTCTTATTGTCCTTGATACATTTGACATGATCTAAGTCCCTACTTTTCTTTTCTCTTATTTTTGCGAGTTTAAAAATATCTTTCTCTCATTCTCTTGTTCCTAACCTATTATAGAAGTCATCGTATGCTTTGAACTTTGAAATACTTACTACTTTCTTAGTTTCTTTCTTTGCCTTTTTATACAACTCAAAAATTTTCATACTCTTAATCCCCTGCCAAACTTTGTAGCAATGTCTTTTCTTTTAAATAATTTTCTGAACATCCACACTCTACCACCATGTTTCTTTATTAACATATCTCTTTCCTTTTGATTCTCTAAGTACCTCCTTTACAACCTTCCTAATGCAATTACCCATTTTATTTCACATTACTGTAGTTTCTCCTTCAAGATTCCATTCTCCCTTCTCAATCATTTTGTTCTTGAATATATTTGCTCTTTCTCCCTTCAAATCTCTTCACCTTGTTTTAAGGCCTATTTTGTTTACTACTGCTCTCTTTCTACTTCTAATGCAAATATCTAAAAGTACAAGCCTCTGTTACATAATCAAACTCTCTCTAGGGATAACTTTACAATCTTTACAAGTTAATTAGTCATGTTTTCTAACTAGAAAAAAGTCTATCTGACTCCTATTACTCCCACTTTTATAGGTAATTAAATGCTCATCTCTCTTTTTAAAGTAAGTATACCTTGCACATTAATACTTTCCAAAAAAAAAAAGAAGTGTCCCTCACTCTATGGTGAGGGGTAGATACATAGTAATATTTTTCTATATATAAAGAGAGAGAAAGCGCGCTAAATACCGTTTAAGCATTTTTAAAAGTGAAAATGCCCCTTTTTACAACAAATAGGAGCTTAGTAATGTAGAGAAGTAATTACTGTTACTTTTAAAAAGAAGAAAAAGTCACCATATGACTTGTCCCTCATTGAAGTATAAAACGAGAGTAGAAGCGCCCTATATATATATGTAGGGAAGCGATACACAGCACCCTGAGCATTTTTAAAAAACACACCTCATGGTTAGGGCCCACTGACATGCATGATGATTATGAAAATCTATTTAATGTGAAAATCCATATGAGGCCTACCTATATGAAGAGTCTAAAGTCCATATGATCATCCTAACCTTTTAATCCATAGCCTTAAAATTTAATGGTTTAGAAGGATCATTTTATTATGATTTCAATCCAACAGTGAAATAAAATTGGATGAGCATCAAATTTGGATATGTGACCATACATAAGAGGGTAGTGTATATGAAAAGACTAGATTGACTCAACATGGGCCGCATGACCAAAAAATAGAGGGGCGAAAAAAGGGGTGTTTTTTAGAATTTCCCATATATATATTTCATGTAACCACCTATATTCCTTTGTTGTGCTTAGTTTTGGCAATGCTAATGGAACTAAGTTTTCATATTTCTTCATAAATATATAGAAGGAGATTTTATCGAAAAATTTCCTTAGACTCACAGTAGACCAAAAACAACTTGTAACAAATTTATGGCCCAAAGCGATCCCACAAGCCCTTTTAGTTTTTTTTTTATGATCATAGCATTAAAACCAATCTTGCACCCGAGCTCTTCATTTTCTTCTTCATCTCTTCCCCCTCCATCCCTCCATTGAAATCCCAATATATATATATATATATATATATTATTTCCTACTAAAACCCCTTACAAAACCCTGCAGTTTCTATAAAAAAAAATCTAATGACCCATCTCCCTCAATTTGCCAAAACCCCTCAAAATGCTTCTAAACCCATCATCCCACTCTCTACAACGAAGCAAGTGGAGATTGAATTTGAATGGGATAAACCTTTGGGATTTGTGATTTTGGAGGAAAATTTTGAATAGTAGATATGAGTTGTCGATTTCGTAAGAGTCTCAAAGGAAACTCGTGAGACAAGGAAACTAACGCAAAAATTGCAATCGTCCCAAAACCCAAAAAACCTTGTGGGAGAGAAACAATCCGTTATGTAAGGTTGTGTTGAGCATAGATATCACTCCTCCTTGTGTTGAACATATGCAAATCTAAAAGTGTGCTGCTCTAAGCATCAATATCGCTACTTTTTATGTTGAAGACATGTTAATCTGAAAGTGCTAGCCTGCTTTGACCATCATTATCAATTGAGTCACTGAATTGATACCCAACTAAAAGTGTTTTATCACGAAAAGGACATAGTATTGTTGGTATATGTGCATTAAAGCACTTATTTTCCTCCTTATTTACTTCTCTTTATTTCTTAGAGTCACAAGAAGTGGAGAACTCTTTATGAGGGTTTATTAATGATTCCTCATATGCTTATGTTGTTTATCTTTAAAGTGGGTTAAGTGGTGGCAACAGTGCGTGCACGCACCAGCCTGTCATGCCATCCATTCGTGTGAGTGAGCGACGCTGAACAGTGGGTCAAGGCTGGGCCATGCATGCGAGGTGGGTCGATTTGTGTCGTGTTATGCCTGCCCGTCCTTATTAGGTCATGCCTTGTGGGCCTGCTCACCTGCATAAGTGGACTGTGTGGGTTGATCCCTGACTTTGCGAATGTATTTTTGCATTGCAGATGGATGTGGATTTGGATCCACTAATCGGCAGCTCACTCTCTTTTAGCTGTTAGCGTAACGTTTCTACAATAATATGCATTAACATTACTTGACCATTGCATGGAGAGTTATGTCGAGCATTTATTACAAATTCGTAACTCCTCTCAGCTACCTTATCCAAGAACCCTATAAAAGGTTCCAGGGGAAGCCTTTCTACTCACTTCAAAAGACAATCTCTGCAAAATAGAATTTTGCTTCTCTGGGAAAAAACTTTTATCTTTCTTTCTTCTCTCTTTTCTCTGCTGCAACAAGTCTAAAAAAGTGGTCTCTTAGGGATTCAAGATTCTCCATTCTTCTGAGTGCATGGTTGCTAAAGATAGTTCTATCAAAAAGACGTCTTATCTTGAGGCAAACATATGTTACTCTATTTCGCACCTGTGTGGGGGCGATGCCTAAAGAAAGTGTCTCTAAAAAAGCAATTCGTATACCGATTGTTTTAGCGATTTCTAACCATTCCTCAGTTATTTCTTTTTGCAACTAATTTTAATAATTTGTATACACCAAAATCTAATAGTTTAGGCAAAGTTTGGTATTTGTGTTAATCAACCCCTAGTCCCTTGCTTCCACAAAGGTCTTATACAGAGCTTGCTCTGGTTGAACCAACACCCTATGTCGAATCTTCTTTGCAAACAGTTTATTGCCTTGCCGAGATTAAGAGTTGAATAGACCCCATCTCTGAGGTACTTAGCGTCATTCTCTATTAAGGAGATGTGCTACCAAAATTTTGATAAGAATTTGCAGATTATTAAAAATGACTGTTAGAGATTACTACCCTAAGGTTTTCAACTTTGGAGGTCAATATTTTTAGATGTGGAGAATGAAAATGAAATATCTTCTTAAAGTCATGAAGATTCTCTATGTGCTGACTACTAATTGCCCCAAACCACATGGAGATGGGCCCGCTAGTACCTATGAAAATGATCAGTGGAAATCTGATGACTTTGATTATAAAAAAGATATTCTCAATCATTTGGATAATTATTTTTATGACATATTCTCAAAGTATAAAACCGCTAAGGAATTATGGAATACATTAATCAAAGAATATGCCACTAAAGATACAGATATAAAAAAGTATGCCATTGAACAATTTTTAGATTTTCAAATGGAAGGAGAGTCAGTGATTGAGCAAATGAGAGACTTTAAAAAGATAATTCATAAAATTCAAACTGTGGAAATGGAATTACCTAAACAATTTGTAGTAGGCAATACCATTCACAAACTCCCACCATCGTGGAAAGATTTTGGGACCATGTTGAAACATAAGAAAGAAATGAAAATTGAAGATCTGATTACCTGACTCAGCTTCCAAGAGCATCACTAAGAGCATGACACAAAGAGTAAAGATTCGGAACGTGTGAGTAAGGCCAATCTTATTAAGGTAAAAACTGAACAGCAAAAGCCCAAATCCAACATGTCCAAGGATAAGAAAATCAGAAGAAAAACCAAAACCAAGCTCTTAACTCATGCAAATATATAAAGAGGAAAAGGGAAGTTGAATGCTTTGTATATGGGAAAAAGGGCCACTATGTAAAAGAATGCTGCCAAAGAGAAAGAACCAAAGGGAAATTTAAGTAAATCACATGAAGGAAAATTTTGTGGCAGTAGTGACAAAGGAAAACCTCATGAGCAATTGTAGAGATTGGTGGCTTGACACTGATACAACCTAGCACATCAGTAGTAGCAGAAGTGCATTTGTCTCCTACGAGTAGGTCGGAGAGGGACAAGAACTCTACATGGAAAACTCTACGGCCAAGGTAATTGGTCAGGGGAAAGTAGTTCTGAATCCCTCATCCAACAAGTCTCTAACTTTGACCAAAGTACTTCATGTGCCCAATGTGTACAAGAACTTAGGATTTGGTTTTGTATTGACCAAAAATGGCTTTTAGCTAGTATTTGAAGCAAATAAGCTTGCAATCATGGAAGAAAAATCGCGGTATCAATTGGTCCAAAAAACCGATACAGTATCGGTATTGATTGCGATTCACGGCCCATCGCGGTCATCTCAATGTGATTTTTTCTTTTTGCTCCAAAAAATTTGAAAAATTATCCAAAAAAATGTAGAATATTAGAAAGGCTAAAAACAATGTTTTTTTTTTCCATTAGTAACAAGTATAAATCAAATTATCAGTCCTTCTCAGTCATGACATCCTACATCATTGGCTTATCTAAAATTGTAATTTTTGTTTGTAAGAATCATAAGTATGACTTATGAACTATTCACTAATATTAAATTTTAGAAAATACAATTTATTTGTAATTTTTATATAGTATTGGTAATTGGTATCTTGTATAGTATTTACCAAGATCCTCCACATCTTGAAGATCTATGTATTCTATTACTAAATCTATCAAGTGTGATTCATTAAATCATGTATTTTTATACTAAAAAAATAAAAATAATATTTAGTACTCCTAACCTTAAAAAATATCTAAATCTCAACAAAAGTAAACACTAGTTAAAACTTAAAAGTTAAAAGCCTCTATTTTTAAAACACCAAATAATAGAACCATACAAGAAAAAGAGTGGGATGGAATTATCATATTCATGGCTCATTTTTAGCTTTTACCAAACAAATATTATTAAAAAAATACAAGAAGTAGAATATACCTACCTTCGTAGAGTTATTTTGGAAATTTCTTAGACCAAATCCACCAAAATAAAGATTTGTTAATTTATTTGCAAGTGAAAGAAAGAGTTACAACAATTGGAGTGTGTTTGGGAAGTAAAATATGAGTAAAAGGATGAGAAAAAGGGAAAAAAGTAGGGTTACACATTTTTTTATTTATTTTATATATACAGCTGATATTTTGAAAATATCGACTGATATATCACGATATTTTGACTATATAAAACCAATACCATTTCTGTATTATTTATTGGTATGCTACAGGCCGTTACCGGTATGCATCAGCCAATACGTACCGGTATCAGCTGATATTTTAATCTTTGCTTGCAATTACTAAGAATGTAGTTTTTGTAGGAAAATGCTATGCTGCTGAAGGCCTTTTCAAGCTAAATGGAAATTCCATTAGTAGTAAGAATGTTTCTACTTTTGCTTATATTATTGAGTCTTTTGATTTATGACATGCTAGATTCGGTCATGTTAACTATTCTTCTGTGAAAAACATGATAGATTTAGGTTTGATTTCTAAAACTGAATTTCAACTTGAATCTTGTGAAATTTATATTCAACCCAAGTATTCAAGAAAACCTTTTAAAAGTATTGAAAGATGTTTTGAATTATTAGATTTAATTCATAGTGATATTTGTGAATTAAACAGTATTCTCACTAGAGGTGGCAAAAAGTATTTAATTACATTTCTTGATGATTTTTTTTCAGATATTGTTATGTATACTTAAACATAAATATGAGACCTTAGAGAAGTTTATTCTCTTTAGACTTGAAGTTAAAAATCATTTGGGCATAAAAAAAAAAAACTTTGAGGTCTGATCAAGGAAGTGAATACTTATCGAATAACTTCATTGAGACATGTAACACCTTAGAGATAATTCATAAAGTGATGCCCCCTACTCCCCATAACAAAATAGTGTAGCCGAATATGAAAATAGAACCTTAGATGAAATAGTGAATTCAATATTAAACAGTTCTGAACTACCCAAGAACATGTGAGGGGAAGCTCTCCTTACAACATGTCGCATTCTTAATAGAATTCCCTTAAAAAAAGACAAATAAAATTCCATATGAGTTATAGAAAGACAGAAGCCCTAACTTGGAATGCCTCAAAGTTGCTGTACCAAGTCCTAAGAGGACTAAAGTTGGACCTAAAACATAAGAAAGTGTGTTTATAGGATATGCCTGACACAGGAAGGCTTATGGATTCCTAGTTATTTGAGGTTTAGACAAAGATTCAATTGTTGAATCTAGAGATGTTGTTTTCTTTAAAAATATTTTAAAACTGGACTTTCAAATCCTAGTAGCAATAATGATGTTGTTCTACCAGCTTCTTTGGTAATTCTGAACCTAAAGGCCAAGAATGTCGAAGGAGTAAGAGACCTAGAAAGGAATCTACCTTTAGCTCTAATTTCATCACTTACATTCTAAAAAATGACCCCATAACATATCAGGAGGTCATGTTATCTCATGATGCTGTTTTTTGAAAAGAGGTTCTTAACAGTAAAATAAAGACTATACTAGTAAATTATGCATAGGAATTAGTTGATCTTTCTTCGGGAACTAAATTATTGGGTTGTAAATGGATATTCAAAAGGAAATTAAGAACTGATAGTTCGATAGAAAAATTCAAAGCTAGACTAGTTGCAAAAGGATTTAAGAAAAAGGAAAGAATAGACTTTTTTGATATATATGATCCCATAACCAGGATCACTACCATTAAACTCTTAATTGCAATAAGTTTCATACACAATCTGATCATCCATCAAATGGATGTGAAAACAGCATTCATAAATGGTGATTTGGAGAAGAAATGTATATGGAGCAACGTGAAGGATTTATAGTACCAGGAAAGGAAACGAAAGTGTGCAAAGTAATTAAATGCTTGTATGGCCTTAAGCAAGTTCCTAAGTAGTAGCATAAGAAGTTTGACCAAGTAATAATTTCTAAAAGTTTCAAAATTAATGAATCAGACAAATGTATTTACTATAAAGATTTTGGTAGTTTCTATATTATAAATCAAGTCAAAACTAATCACGTAGCCATTTGTTTTGAAGGCATTTTGGAGGGGGACATCAAGGAAAAGGAGTTTTGGAATTTTGAAATTCTGATAACGATGAAAAGTGGGATAAAGAAGAAAGACACTACCTCTTGGCTACCCTAGGTGTTATCTGGGTGGTTGATCGAATCTATCTATCAAGGCAGTGAAACTGTTGAGTTTCCCACTTTACAAATTTGACTTTTTTCCTTGAATATCTTATGCTAGGGTTTCAGAGCTTTTCTTCGAGTTTGTCCCATCTTCCTCGAATTTTCTTCATAAAAAAAGGTCGCGATTTGCAAAGCTGATCGGCTTTACTACTGTTATTTTTCTTTGAGCCTTTTGTGTGGTGGTTTCTCTTTAAGAATGGATGCATGCCCAATCTCTTTGGCAATTTTCTTCTTTCCTTGATTTTTTTGTAATGAAAGAAGAGATTTTGAAGCAAACTAGTTGTCGTGGGGGTGATTAATTGTTCGCCTCTTCCTTTTGTTTGCCACAACCAAGAGGGTTTTCTTATTTTCTTTTTACTTTTTTTCATGTGATGGCTTCTTTTTCTTGTCAAATCATGCTTAACATGTGTTCTCCCAAATTCTTTTACTCGGTTTTTTTCCAAAAATCACAATTTTTTCCATAAAATCTTTTCAAGTTCCCAGAACGAGCTGCAATCGGCTACTGTATTTGCAGGAAAAGGAAACTCACTTTTTTCTTGGGTTCTTAGCCTTGATTTTGCTATGAGATGATGGAGCATGTTGCATTTGGATAGGGGTTAGGGTTTTCCTCAATTCCTTGGAAGTTTTTACAAGTTCTAAGTAGTTTTGAAATTTCAACTTCAAAGTAGCTGATTGACCCACTGTGGAGATTTGAATTCTAATGGTCAATCGTATTTTTGTGGCCTTTGGTCTTCCTAGAATAGCTGGAAGTTGACTGTTAGCCTTCTGGGTAGCTGATAATGTTAACTATTATTTGAGTAACCAAGAGGCTTCCATGCCTTTGGCATTTTTTTGAATTTTTCCTTTGATGGCCGATGGTTTTGTTCTAAATAGCCAAGAAAAGTCCATGCCTTTGGCATTTTTGAGCTTTTCTTAGATGACCAGGAGATCTTCTCTGGTTAGCCGAATGGCTCCCATGCCTTAGCCAATTTTATGTTTTCCCTTGCATGGCCGAGGGATGACCATTGCACTTGGATTTTTCTTGAACTTCTTCATGCTTGGATGTTGCACGTTTGTTTTTCACAAACAACGATAAGAAAATTGCTTGGGCAAGAAGTCCTCCTCTTCTTTTAGCCCTCCCCCTTCTCCGAAAACTATTGGTTGTCGGGCTATGACCTAGTTTGAAGCAATTTGTGAAAATGTAGAAGCTTACACTGCCGAAACAGGAGTGGAGTTGAGGGCATGTTTGTTGGTTGCTCACAACTTGCGAGTTTATGAAGACATCCTTGGTAATTTCTCGTGGAAGGATGATTGGCAAGTCACCCTAAGAAAGCCGGACTACATTTTTGGTGATAGTGATAGCTTCCAATATGACCAGAGTGCTGACTTCCTGGTCTACTGGTGTTTTAACAAGGATTGTGTACGAATTGACATTTCTACTGAGCATTAGTACAAGAGAGGTCCTCAGCTGTTAGAGTTTTTTGACCCCATTCTTTTAAGACATGATGACTTGAAGTGAGGGAAGGTCATGTCTTACTAGAAGACGGGGTGCTTTTTAGCAAGCCCCCTTACTATACTGAAAGGAGGGGTGGTGCATTGATATGTTGGAGTTTTTTGACCCCATTCTTTTAAGACATGATGACTTGAAGTGGGGGAAGGTCATGTCTTACTAGAAGACGGGGTGCTTTTTAGCAAGCCCCCTTACTATACTGAAAGGAGGGGTGGTGCATTGATATGTTGGCGCCCAATCATGCAACCTTTTCAATGCAAAGCCATATTTCTTAGTTCCGTACTATATAGGCTTAGGAGTTCTTACCAATGACACTGGTGCTTAGATAGAGTAGCATGTCCCACAAGGGTGGTTTGTCTCTTCTAAAGCCTAGCAGACATGGGCCGACAATGCGGAGCCTTACTAAAGAGGGTCACTATTTATGAAGCTGTCTTGGTCACCAGGGACTGGGTCCCTGAGGATGACAAGGGGGTATGCCATGACATCATTGAAAGCTTCTATTCGGCCACCAACATTTTCATCACCCTTGATGCTGAGTTGGGGTTTTCTTTGTAATAGATGCAAAAAGTTTTTAGGCATCTGATTTTGGGTGCTCTTGATGAAGAGATCGTGCCCTATAACAGTTCCCTTAGGGCGAGGAGTGATGAGTTCAAGGCCGTTTACTTTCAACTCTTCGCTTTATATGAGATGTCGTTGTACAATTGTTCCAAGGAATTACCACTGTTTCAGTGGCGAACGCTTGTAAAGAGGCTGCCGCCGCGCCCCCCCACATCCCACCCCCCCCCCCCCCCCCGCCCCAAACCCCTCTGTGAAGCAAGATGTATTCAAACAGTGAGTGGTCATACCTCGTGACACCTCTAAGGATCCCGAGATATGGATATGGTCAACAGCCAGGACTTCTTAGAGATGATGGAGAAGAAGGTTTCTAAAGGCAGCGCTGTCGTGTCCTCGCCATGTACTTCATGGCATGCTTTCGAAAGTGTTTTTTACGACTACCAAGAAGGAGGTCCGGAATGGTTGTATCCTTCTTGCATCCTGTATAGCTTTTGGAGAGAAACTGGTGCTGGCACCTGCCCTAGTCATGTATATGTGTGCTGAGTTGAAGCTTGTGTCCTTTTTGGTAAGGCAGAGGAGAGTGTACCATAGAGACTTCTCAGAGCACCTTTCGTATGCTTGGTTTGTCTACCATTGCTCCAACTTACATAGACTGGGTGACTGTCAAGATCTTCCCCTTTACAAAGTGGTGACCTACAGCGAAGAAATTAATTTATCTCTCGCTGAAGCACAACGTCGGTTGTAGGGCCATCGTAACTTCACGATTTGCAAATTGCTTGTGGTGGTCCTAGAAGCAAAAGGGTGAGTATAGTTGGTACCCAAGCCCTTATTAATCACTCAATGGGACCAACTAGAGCTTTGCCCCTTTCCTTGTTAGAAAAGAAATTGTTGGTTCTATTAGACCTGAAGACCCCGTTTACCATAAAGGCAATGTTGCTGAGATTAAGCCTTACGTGCCTTCAAGATTTAGATTGCAATTCAAATTTTCCTGGGGCATCGTGGGAGGCCCGTACAGTCTAAGAGGTGGCCAAGGCACTATGCTGGATGCCCGAAATGCCTTGGGTTTTTTCAACGGCACCAAGAATGATGTTACCTTCCTTTATCCTACGAGGCAGATGCCAAGGAGAACTTTGGTTTTGCTCAATGGTATTGTTGGCCATGTGGGTCCAGACCATGATTGGATTCTATATCTGGGGTGGTTTCCTAATGATATTAGGAATTTCCTATTTTGTCAAATAGTAGTTTTCTAATATGTTAGGACTTTCTTTTTTTTTCTTGAGATAGAGTTCTTGGGGGATAAGGATGTACTGGTTATATATATGATGTAATCTATAACCATGCATAGTCAGTCAGTCAGAGAGGCTGAGAGTAGCTGAGATTCCAAGGTTGTGGTTTTACAGATTGGAGGAAAACCTAGTGGAAATTGGTTTCCCGTGGACGTAGGCATCTTTGCCGAACCACGTAAATCTTCTTGTCTTCTTGTGTGGTGATTGGTTGATTTTGGTTGCCTTTGCACACACGCGCACAACAAGTGGTATCAGAGCGATTAATTGTGCATGGAAGTTCAACGGGAAGAGGAGAGATCAAGGTTGATCTCTTGCTGGGCCACATGGGGTTCCCTGTTTGCCGCAACAGAGGAACCGGGAAGAAGAAGAAGGAGAAGGTTCCAATTGCGGACGATCTTCGTTGGAGACCGGATTTCTTGGATCTGAGGAAGAGGACCGGAGCAGAGAAGTGTACAGCCGTCGCCGTACTCTGCCGGATTTCTCGGATCTGCGCAAGAGAAGAACCGGACTGCACTTACCGTCGCCTGCCGATTACCCGCCGCCGTAGCCATCGCCGACGCCGTCGCAGTCGCCGCCGCCTCCCGTGGCCGCTGGTCGCCGGACCAAGCCTCCGGAGAAAAAGCGCAGCCGGCCGCTGCATCACGGGCTGCGACCGGGTTGCAGCGCCAGTCGCTGTTGAAGACGACCCAGTCTTCTGGGTCTGGGTCTTTGGGTGCGGGTCGGGTCAGTTCCAACTGACCCGCGTTGATGTATAAGCCCAGTGCCTTTTCTCGGGTTGGGTTCCGTTTTGGGTTGGGTCCGAACCAACCCGCGGTGCACGCCCAGTTTCGTTAGCAGTGCAGGCTAGTTCAGGTCGGGTCGGGTTGACCTGAACCCGTAAGAAGACGGTCTAACCCGTAAGCCACTGCGCAGACGTCAGCAACGTGACGTCATCAGGCTGACGTCAGCCTACGTTATCGGACAGACGGTCAACGGTCAGAGTTGACCAGCTTGACGGCAGAAATTTGTTTCTGCAATATTTTGATCATCCGACGTCCGATCGAAGATCCGTTTGCGCCTACGGACTCGTTTCGAGCAGATCTACGTTCTTATGGAAGAAGATTGGCTGTTTGACGGTCAACAAGGAGTTTGACCAAATTGGGAGCGCAGAAAACTGTTTTTGCGATATCAGAGCCATCCGGGGTCGAATTTCAGATCCGTTTCTTCCAGTGTGCTCGTGTTGACGAGATCTACAGCTTGGTGCATGAGTTGAGGTCAGTGTTAATTATTTGTTTTTCCTGTTACTTAATTTGATTAAGATGGAAAACAATACTATCAACAGTACCATGGTTAAGCTCAACCATTCCAATTGGTTGATCTGGAAACCGAAGATGGAGGATATTCTCTGTTGTAAAGACCTCCATGATCCCGTTGAGGGGGATAGTGCCCGACCGAAAGATATGCAAGATACTGATTGGAACAAATTGCATAGAAAAGCGATTAGTCACATCAGACAGTGGGTTGATAACAGTATATTTCACCACGTGTCTAATGAAACCAATGCGAATACCCTTTGGAAAAAGCTAGAAGCAATGTATGATAAAAAGACCTCAGTGAACAAAACCTTCTTGATCAGAAAGCTTGTGAACATGAAATTCAAGGATGGTGGTCAGATCGAAGATCACATCAATGAGTTCCAAAGTGTGGTAAATCAGTTAGCCACTATGAAGATGATCCTTGATGATGAGATACAAGCTTTGTTGCTTCTGAGTTCTTTGCTAGATTCATGGGAGACATTGGTTGTTTCCTTGAGCAATTCTACTCCAGATAGTGTATTATCTATGAGTCAGGTTACCAGTAGTCTACAGAATGAAGAAACAAGACGGAAATCTGCAGGGACAGATAATGCACAGGCCTTTGTTACTGAAAACAGGGGGAGGAGTAAGAGTAGAGGACCAAAGGGGGGTCGTGGCAAGTCTAGAGGTGAATCACAGTCTAAGTCTAGCAGTGAATCACAGAGCAAGAAAAAGTTTGTAAAGTGCTTTTTCTATGGCAAGATGGGCCACATCAGGAAAAATTGTTTTGCAATGAAGGAACAGAAAGGATCCAATGAGAAGAAGAATGACAATGATAACACTACAGCTATTTTGGAACAGGAAGTAGTGGTGCTCGCCGGCAATGATGATAAGTGTTTGAGTGTTGCAGATGGTCAGGTTGAGTGGGTTGTTGACACAGCAACATCCTACCATGCTACTCTCTGCAGGGAGATGTTCACGACGTACAAAGCAGGTGACTTTGGTACTGTGAAGATGGGCAACACGAGTCATTCAGATATTGTTGGTATCGGTGATGTCTGCATTAAAATCGATATTGGTTGCACAATGACGCTGAAAGATGTGCGACATGTTCCTGATCTGCGGTTGAATCTGATTTCCGGGACTGCATTAGACCGTGCAGGTTATGAGAATTACTTCGGAAATGGCAGATGGAAGCTCACTAAAGGGTCTCTTGTTATTGCGAGAGGTACAGCAGGTAATACTCTTTATAAAACACAAGTAAAGCTGTGCAAAGATGCGTTGAATGCAGTTCAAGACAATTCCTCTCTAAATCTGTGGCATAAGAGGCTTGGTCATATGAGTGAGAAAAGTTTGCAGATGTTGGCAAAGAAGGATTTAATTCCTTGCTCCAAAGATATATGCCTTGACCCTTGTGATTATTGTTTATATGGTAAACAGCATAGGGTTGCTTTCTCTTCGACATTAAAATTGAAATCACATGTGTTGAATTTGGTATATTCTGATGTTTGTGGTCCCATAGAGGTAGAATCATTGGGTGGCAATAAGTACTTTGTCACATTCATCAATGATGCATCCAGGAAAGTCTGGGTTTATCCGTTGAAATCAAAGGATCAAGTTCTCCAGATGTTTCAACAGTTTCATGTCCAGGTTGAAAGAGAAACAGGTAAACTCTTGAAGTGTCTCCGTTCAGATAATAGGGGAGAGTACACATCCAATCAGTTCAGAAGCTATTGCTTGAAGCATGGCATTCGACATGAAAAGACAGTTCCTGGTACTCCACAACACAATGGTGTGGCAGAGAGAATGAACCGCACTATTCTTGAGAAGATGGGATGCATGATAAGATTAGCACGGTTGCCTAAGTCATTCTGGGGTGAAGCCGTTCTGACTGCCGTTTATCTGATTAACAGATCTTTCTTAGTTCCTTTGAATTATGATCTTCCAGAGAGAAAATGGACAGGTAAAAATGTTTCCTATTCACATTTGAAGGTGTTTGGGTGTAAAGCATTTGTGCATGTACCAAAGGAGCAGCGTTCCAAGTTGGACGATAAGGCAGTGAGTTGCATCTTTCTTGGTTATGGTGGAGATGAGTTTGGCTACAGATTATGGGATCCAGAGAAGAGGAAACTTATCAGAAGTAGGGATGTGGTTTTCCATGAAGATCAGTTCTTTGGAGATGTTGAGAAGATTGATAAGTCTTCTGAGAAAGTTGATGGAGTGGTTGATCTCACACCGACTCCTTCTCCGGTGCAGACTACAGGTGGAGAAGGTGGACAAAACGATCCGAATCGTGATGAAGCACAGGGGTTGCCAGATGATGAGGGTGTTGAGCAGGGGGAGCAGCAGTCTCCTCAGACTGAAACCACGGAACCTCAAGTTAGGAGGTCCACACGGGAGCGTCAACCATCAACTAGGTATCCTGCATCCGAATATGTGTTGCTTACTGATGAGGGAGAGCCAGCTAGCTTCCGAGAAGCAATGACTCATGCTGATAAAGATGAGTGGATGAAGGCTATGCAGGATGAGATGAGTTCTTTGAAGAAGAACAAGACTTATGAGCTGGTGCAACTTCCTAAAGATAGGAATGTTCTGAAAAACAAATGGGTGTTCAAGCTGAAAAGGGATGAGAATGGAAAACTGGTGAAGCACAAAGCACGGTTAGTGGTAAAAGGCTTCGCACAAACGAAGGGTATCAACTTCAGTGATGTTTTCTCTCCTGTTGTGAAAATGACTTCTATCAGAATCGTTTTGGGTATAGCCGCCAGCATAGACCTTGAGCTTGAACAGATGGACGTGAAGACCGCGTTTCTTCACGGTGACTTGAAAGAAGAGATCTACATGACTCAGCCAGAGGGGTTTGAGGTAGAAGGAAAAGAACAGATGGTTTGCAAGTTGAAGAAGAGTCTCTACGGGCTGAAGCAAGCACCGAGACAGTGGTACAAGAAGTTTGATTCATTCATGTTGAGTCATGGGTACCGGAGGACAGCTGCAGATCATTGTGTCTATGTTCGTCGATTTATCGATGGCAGGTTCATCATCCTTCTTTTATATGTAGATGATATGCTGATAGTTGGACAGGATAGCAAGTTGATTGGCAAGTTAAAAGAGGAGATGTCAAAGTCGTTTGACATGAAAGACTTGGGTCCTGCGCGAACGATATTGGGCATCCAAATACGTCGTGATAGGAGTTCCAAGCAGCTGTGGTTGTCACAGGAGAAGTATGTTGAACGAGTTCTCGAGCAGTTCAACATGAAGAATGCTAAGCCAGTTAGCATCCCTCTAGCCAGTCACTTCAAACTAAGCAAGCGCTTGTGTCCTACTACAGATGATGAAAAGGAACGGATGGCATGTGTTCCTTACTCCTCTGCTGTGGGGAGTCTCATGTATGCTATGGTTTGTACACGGCCAGACATTGCTCATGCTGTGAGTTTAGTGAGTCGATTTCTCGCAAACCCTGGAAAAGAGCATTGGGAAGTAGTGAAGTGGATCTTTAGGTATTTGAGAGGTACTTCCAAGGTGTGCTTATGTTTCGGAGGCTCAAAACCAGTCATGGAAGGTTATACTGATGCTGACTTTGCAGGCGATCTTGATCGTCGCTTGTCGACTTCTGGTTATTTGTTTACTTTTGTAGGGGGAGCTATTTCCTGGCAATCAAAGTTACAGAAGTGTACAGCACAGTCTACAACTGAAGCAGAATACATAGCTGCTAATGAAGCAGGGAGAGAGATGCTTTGGTTGAAGAGATTCCTTCAAGAACTAGGTTTGAAGCAAGAAGAATATGTAGTTTACTGTGATAGTCAGAGTGCTATGGATTTCAGTGAGAATGCTACATATCATGGTCGCATGAAGCACGTTGATATCAAGTACCATTGGATTCGTGAGGTGATCGAGAAGAACTTCATGAAGCTAGAAAAGATTCATTTGGACAAAAATCCCTCGGACATGATGACCAAGGTTGTGTCTAAGGGAAAGTTGGAGCTGTATTTAGAGTTAGCAGGACTGAACTCCCATTAAGGGGTTCAGGGCATCTTCCCTATGGTCTGGAGGGGGAGATTGTTGGCCATGTGGGTCCAGACCATGATTGGGTTCTATATCTGGGGTGGTTTCCTAATGATATTAGGAATTTTCTATTTTGTCAAATAGTAGTTTTCTAATATGTTAAGACTTTCCTTTTTTTCTTGAGATAGAGTTCTTGGGGGATAAGGATGTACTGGTTATATATATGATGTAATCTGTAACCCTGGATAGTCAGTCAGTCAGAGAGGCTGAGAGTGGCTGAGATTCCAAGGCTGTGGTTTCATAGATTGGAGGAGAACCTAGTGAAAATTGGTTTCCCGTGGACGTAGGCATCTTTGCCGAACCACGTAAATCTTCTTATCTTCTTGTGTGGTGATTGGTTGATCTTGGTTGCCTTTGTACACACGCGCACAACAAGTATGTGAAGAGCTTTTTAGCTCTTCACGAGCTTTAGAGGGTGAGCACTATTAGCAGTGTGTTACTGAAAGGAAGGGCTAATCAGGACAGGGCCAAGAAGGGAAGTTTTGAGCTTTTTGTTGATGGTTGGTCCAAGTGGTTGATAGGACATCATGGCAACAGGGATACTTTTAGTGCTTTTGATGGAGTTTCCTTATCTCAACAGCTTGTCAATGCCCTCCGTGCTAGCACAGGATGTTGGGTGTTCTTCTTCCAAGTCCCCACTCATTCTCCTACCCCAAAAGTTGCTGACAAAGTTGTGATAAAGTCAATGTTCAAGTAGTTGTAGAAGAAGTTGACGGGTCACCTCAGTAAAACTATATCTAAGTCCAAGAGGACAAAGAAAAAGAAAAAAGAAAGACCCTCCACTCTAGGACTCGTAAGTTTGCTCGACTTACGACGGTTAAGCCTTGTATTTTCTTCTTTGTTCTCTCTTTTATTTCTCCTCAACTTCATGACAATTTCTTCTTTCCTTTCGAAGAGGAAGTGGTCCCTTCTTGTGAATAAGAAACGATGGCGGACTCTTCTTCTGAATAAGAGATGACGGTGGATCTTGTCATAAAGGCCGTCGAGGGTTATGGTATCTTACGTCACCTTTCTTTTTGTTTATGTTTATCTTCTGCTTCTTTTTTTTTTTTTTTTTTGGACGCCATTTTCTATTCAGAATTTGGTGGCAAAGGTTTGATGTTTGTCACAAGTCCTCCAAGATTTACAAAGATTATCCCCTAGATTTCTCAGGCTCCATCTATGTCGAAGTCTTCGATTGAGAAGATCATTATTGAGGTAGCTCAAGTGATTTATGACAAGCCTGCCCCCAGAGGTTAAGGTAATTATTTTTCTTTATCTATTTATTTCTTGCTCCTTTTTTTGGTTTCAACTTGCTTTAGGTTCTTCTTATTTGTCTATAGAACAACCGTGATCACAACCTAACCAGACTAAGCCAGTTGTGCATATGGCGGATTCAGTCATCGAGCCACGATCGGAACTACCTGCAGATCATGAACAATTGCCTCCTGTAGGAGATGGGGCTACTCAAGCAGAGTCAATTGTCCTGGATGAAAGCTCTTCCCAATGGGAGCTTTCGAATGCGAGTGATTTCGCAAAGGACCTTGCTTGATACCTTAAAAAAGGTGTTTTGAAAGGACAATCATTACTCCAAGATCGAACCCCTATGGAGGTAGATAAAGATACAGCAACTACTGTGGCTACCATTGGAGTTGCCCAGGAGGTCACTGCTGAGCATAATGAGGAGGTCCCCACTGTTACTGCCAAACATGTTCATGCAGCATTAAAAGAGACTACAGTGAAGCAAAAGGCTAACCTCGTGATGGTGATTGCGTCCACAGGTTTGAACCTAATGTTATTCCCAAAGGATCTCATGAAGTGTGCTCAGGCCAAGGTATTCCCACGGTGACCCATGATGTGGGCGTTTAGATGCTCTCGGCTGAGTGAAGGTAGGCAGTTACTAATGCCGGACCTTAAAAGCAAGCAACGTGGAAGGGGTCCAGTAACAACCGTAGGCAACTACTGTTAAGCACTCCTCGAGGGTCTCATTTTGAAGGTGGAGGACGCACCATTGTTTCACCGGTCTCTATAGCCTCTGGTAATAAATGAGTGACTCCTTTGTAAAGGGAGCGTTCATTTGAAATGACTGCACCAAGTGTAACTATCGGGATTGCTGAGATAGGACCCATCATTATGAAAACTGATCAAATAACCGCAGTTGGTTCTAGTTAGTCATTGAAAGGTGAACCTCCTTATAAGAGATACCCCACTAGAGAAGGCTTGGACTCTGCTGAGATTGCTTAGAATTCTACGTGGCTCCTCCTTGGTGGCCTTCTTAGTGCATTATCCTCTCGTGAAATCAGGTTTATTGGCTCCTTGCGATGTTCGATTCACTTGGTCTTAGGGATAAGGGCTGCTGGAATGAATATAAGTCCTTTGACGGCCATTTTTTATGCCATTTCTGAAGAAGCAGAGGCTTAGCAAGGCCAGCTTGGCTAAGATCCATCTAGTTTTTATCAAAGGGCAGTGCTTAACAAGAAAAATGTTCTTGAACAAGAAGTGTTGCAGCTCAAGCAATTGAAAGTGGGACATTTTCTTAAACAGAACTTTCTTGAGAACTCCCTCGCATCAATGAGGAAGCAGATTAACTTGGTTAAAAAGAAACTATCTGAGCTCTAAGCAACCTATGTCCAGGAAGAAACTGTTCATGCTGTGTTAACTGAGAAGTCGTAAGGCACTAATGATAGGTTAATTCAGGGAGAAGCAGATCTAATCAACCTAGTTTAATCCGTGGAGGAGATCCTTGGGATAAAGATCAATGAGGCTAACCTGAAACCCGCTACTCAGCTTATATGGCCCGCCTTTATCAACAAACTAACTTCGGGACTTTTTAGAGCAGATCAAGCGGTTTTTTGTGTAGTGGGTGAGGAATTTTGATGTAATAAGGATTTTGAAATGAATAAATAAAGACTTTTGTGAATGTCTCTATTTGTCCCTTTTTCTTTTTGCATGGATTTGAATGGCAGGAATCCTTTGATGAAAGCCATGGCTGTGAAAGCGAAAGTGATTCTATGAATAAACTTTAGCTAGGGCCAAGATGTATGACTTTATCCATCGTCCATGACTTTGAGAGGGGTCAAATGAATAGATGTTAGTTGGTGCCTTGATGTATGACTTCACTAGGGGTCTTCGACTTATTCCTTTTGATTGATTTAGAAGAGATCAAGTGAGTGGACGTTGGCCGGTGTCGTAATGTGTAACTTCATCCGGGGCGCTTGACCTCGTTCCACACTGATTATTGCGGAGGGCTTGACTATCTTGGCACAAGAGCTCTTGTTCATCAACATCATTTTTTTTTGTTATTGTCTTTGTTTGAGGGGAAGCAGCCTCCTTTATGGGTAGTACCGCATTGGAAACTTTCCATTTATAGGCATCATATACCGGTCTCCTTCCATGGTGAGGATGATACAGGCACCGTAACGACAAATAGTCGTTCCCATGTTGATTTAAATTTTCCTTTTGACTTGTGAGTAGGAGTGATCAGTCTGTCGACGGCTAATACTAAGTCGCCCTTTTTGAATAACCTTTCTTTCGCCTTTTTGTTAAAGGCTCTAGCCATTTGAGCATGTTATAACTCAATGCTTTGCAGGGCTGCCAAGAGTTTTTCATCGAGACTTTTAAGTTCGTAGAGTCTTAAATTTACATTCTCTTCTTGTGTGAGCTTTTTTTACCAAAGCTACATAAAAAGAGGGAAGTTGTATCTCCAGAGGTACCACTGCTTTACAACCATACACCAAGGAGCAAGGAGTAGACTTAGTGGGACCGCAAACAATGGTCGGAAAGGCCCACAACACCTTAGGTAGTTTTGTGCCCCCATGACTTTTTATTGTCTGAGACGATCATCTTAGTATTTTGCAAATAGTTTTGTTGAATGCTTCCACCAAGCCATTTACTGATGGATTATAGGCTGTGGACGAGCAACATGGAATCCCGTATTTATCACAGAACCTATAGAACTTGGCATTGTAGAATTGTGGTCTATTGTCATAGTATAACCATTTCAGTACCCCAAACTTGCAAATGATGTTTGTTTTCACAAAGTTGATAACTGTACTTGTTTTGACTTCGGTTAAAGAAACTGCTTTGGCCCATCTGGAGAAATAATCCGTAGCAGCCAGGATGAAGCGATGTCCCTGATTTGATGGTGAGTGAATTTTTTCAATGATATCCATTTACTAGGCTTCAAATGGCCAAGAAACAGAAATTGGATGTAGATTTTTTGGTGGTATATGAATGTAGTCTCCATGAATTTGGCATTCCCTACATCTTTTTGCAAATTTCATAGCATTAGAACCATAATCAGCTAGTAATATCCTAGCCTTCGAAATTGATAATATAATTTTGGTCCTGGCAGATGTGCTCCGCATAAGCCGGTATGTACCTCCTTCAAAGTTTCTTCTGCATCTTTTTGGGATAAGTAGGGGAGAAGTAACCCATCATAGGATTTTTGATACAAGGATTTTGATGGCATGTCAAAGTAAAACTTAAGAGCCCATCCTTGAATACTTGCTCTATCTTTGGAATTTTCTGGTAGGACTCCATACAATATGTAATCGATGAATAGTTTCCACTAGTCATGGAAGGAATTCTCAAAGGAGGAAATTTGGCTTTCGGTTGTTCTGAAACAATCTATAGGGGTCGAGAGAGTTTCCAAAGGTGGTAGGAACCTACATTCGATGATCATAATGTCGATATGATCGCCCTCCGATACGGCTAATGTTGCCATTGTACTAGCAAGCAAGTCTACCTTAGCATTCAGATGTCTTAGGATATGATTGAACTCAATCATGGTGAATACTTCCCTTGGTAGTTAAGCTTGATTGTGATATGACAACAAGCTTGGTGTCTTCACATCAAACTCTAAGTTTAACTGCTTGATGATGAGCTGGGAGTCCCCATGGATCCCTAAAATATTGATGCCAGTCTCCAAAGCAAGTTCCAGTTTGATGACTAGGGCTGTGTATTCTCCTTCATTGTTGGAGCATCTTATAGTTAGAGAGGAGTGTGGTATGTATGCGTTCTCTGGGCTATAGAAGATGATTCCTGCTCCTGCTACCATCTGGCGATGTTCATTAGTTCTTGAAGCTCCATCAAAATACATGGTCTAGTGAACATCTGGGTTTACCTTTGTTGATGGTTCTTCTATGAGGAATACCACTTCATTAAGAAACTCCTCTTTGAGTTTAGAAACTTCCGTCAGTGAATGCTCCACTAGGAAGTCGGCCAAGCCTTACCCTTTGACGGCCTTTGCAGGTATGTATCTAAGGTCTTACAGTGCCAATAGAATGGACCATGTTGCTAGCCTATCATTTAAATCTCTGACTTTCTAGACCAACACTTTTATTGGATTTACCCAAGAGATCAAGTGTATTATATGGGAGAATAAGTAGTGTCACAATTTTTGAACAACAAACGTGAGTGCCAAACACTCCTTTTTGATTGGAGAGTATTTGTATTTTGTTCCTATCATCATTCAGGAGAGTTAATAGAGAGTGACTTTCTTTCCTTCATTGTTCTCTTAAGCAAGTAATGCCCCCAGTGAATGATCTAGGACCCCTTACGTAAAGGATAAAAGGTCTTCCAGATACAAAGGCTACTAGAACAAGTGGATTGGTGAGATACCTTTTAATGTCTCCAAAGGCATCTTCACATTCTTTATCCCATATGAATTCCACTCCCTTTTTCATTAACTTGGAGAATGGTCAGCACTTTTCGAATTGATTCTAGATAACCTTCTAACATATGCCAACTTTTCTGCTATCCTCTGAGCTGTTTCAACGTCCAAGGGAGGGACAGCTCTAGTATGGATTTGACTTTGCTAGGGTTGAGTTCGATTCCATCTTTTTGAATGATGAACCCTAGGAACTTTCCTAAGGAAACTTTGAAGAAGCATTTTAATGATTGTACCTTCGTAACCGCACGAAGACAAGGCCTGTCAAGTGATTTTCCGCTTTTTTGCTCTTAACAGCTAGATCATTGACGTAACACTCAACAGTCTTATGCTTCATACCTTTAATGATTTTCATCATCGCCCTTTTATAGGTGGCTCTTGCATTTTTTAGTCCAAAGGGCATGATAGTGCAGCAATAAATCTCCAAGGGGGCCCGAAACAGGGTTTGTTTTTCATCTTCAGGGTGTATTTTTATTTGATTGTACCTTGAGAACATCTCCATGAATGAAATTTTTTGTATCCAAATGTATTGTCTATCAAGAACTTTGGAATAGGTAATGGGAAATCATCCTTTGGACATGCTTTATTTAGGTACCTGAAGTCAACGCCGACCCTGATCTAGCCATTCTTCTTTATCACTAGAACTATATTTGCCAGCTAGTCTGGATGTTGTTCTTCATGGATGAACTTAACATCCTTATGCTTTTGGACTTCCTTTTCAATTTTGTCCATCTTATCGGGTTTTGTCTGTCTTTGGTTTTACTTCACAGGCTCTACATCTGAGGTAATATTCAGCCTATGAATCACAACTTCTAAGTTGAGACCAAGTATCTCTGCATAAGTCCAAGCAATGCAATCTACAAATTCACGTAGGAAACCGACATACTTTGTAATCTCTTTTCCTTTTATTTTTTACCTTAAAAAGGTGGGGCAAGGATTTTCCAAGGTTCTTAGGTTTACTTTTTTGACCAAGTCCTTTGTTGGAGGGTTAGGAGAAGGCTCTTCCACATTGTTCTCGGAAGCTGATAACTCCGTAAATCCCTCTAGAGTGTCATTTTCAGGTTTAAGCTAGGTTCTTATCCCTTTCAAAGAATATATCTTTATTGGCCTCCTGGCTTCCACATTTGATACAAGGTGATTCCACTCCTCCTGTCTTTTGATGCTCATTCCTTCATTGAGCTCATTCCTTCACCCGAGATTGTTTCTTTAGAATTGTCTGTCTCATATTCATCTGAGGAGATAGCCCCCTCTTCGAAGTCAAGAAGTTCTTCAGGGATACTACTGTAAGGGATGTACTTGAGACCATATGAAGGAGTGTCTATATGGCCTTCGGTTCTAAATCTCTCCCATTGTTTAGGGGTCATGTCATTATAGGGGACTAAGATGCCTTTTTTGTTTCCTAGCCTAGTTTGTCTTTTAAGATCATAACCCATGTCTTTCATCATTTGTCAAGACTACCTACTGTAAAAGATTGAACATTACTCGTCCTCGATTAGTGATTTCATCCATGGGATAAACGGAGGAATCAATTTCTGCTTGACAAAAGATGATCGAATATGGATTGTAATAAGCTAGTCATACCACAAAGATGGATCCTACAGCATTGTATATGGAGCAGAAGCTGGCCATGGGTGCAGAGGTGGAACTGGCCATGGGTGCAGAGGTGGAATGTAGTCATTCTCTGGGTGGTTTACGGGCTCATATGTGTCTTGCTCTGATTCAGTGGGAGTCATATGCAACAAACTCATCAAAAATGGAGTAACATATCTTTTAAGTCTTCTGATCGGATGGGCTACACTTCATTTGATGTTGTAGCCGCTTGGGATAGTTCTTCATATGACTGGAATTGCTTGTCTATCATGGTTTTTTGGATGAGATAGTGATGTCCATGCTGGCATAGGGTCATGCAAGTTCTTTGTGATGGCAACTTAGCACACTGGTTGGCTAGGTCTATCCATCTTCTGATGAACCATTAAGATGATTATCATTGTTCTTGTTTTGTTCAGAGAAGAAGCCTTAGGCTGACTGACTAGCCTTTCTTTTTCCTATTCATTTCATCGTTTACTCAATGGCTTTGTTATGAGCTTGATGCGGGGTGTAAGAGATTCATTTCTACTCTTACAGCAATCTTGGCTAGCTGATCAAGGGTTTTAATCTCCATACCGATCATCTTAGAGCGAATGCGACTTTGGAGTCCATGCTAGTACCAAGTGTGACCAAATTGTTATGATACGGGTTCTTCACACCTTTCAACCATTTCTTTCCATTTGTTGATGAAGTTAAGCAGCAGCTCATCATTTTCTTGTTTGGCCCTTGCTGGAGACTGGTCCTTAGATGCTTTTACGGATTAGCGATGTTGTCATGACTGACTTGCTATGCTTCTTGGTTTGGATCATGAAGGCCTGATCTCGAAATGCTTTTATTAAGATGATTAGAGTACCATTTTTGTCATTGATCATAGTTGGATGTTCTGTAAACTCAACAACCCTGGCCTTGACTTATGTTTTCTTTTGAGGGGTCTATGTTTTCTCCCCTGTTAGTGGTGTCTTAAAATTATCCTTTTTACACTTTGGATTCTCTAACTCTTCTTTGTACATTGCATGTCTGTAAAGTATACTTCCTTTCCTTTGAAAAGCTGCTTGTTTGGAAAGATGTAGTGCATTTTGCCGCTGTCATCAATATACTTGAGGCACTAAATGTAATGTGAAAAGCACAATGGCATAATCATGTAGCCATCTTCTTCCAAGTAAGATGTTATAGTATGCCCTAGTTTTGATAACATGCAATGTGGCTGCTGACTTTAGATCCCCCAATTGGAACTTCTACATATTTTCCCAATTGTGTTTTGCACTTCCCTATCATACCCTTATATCGACGTGTTTGTGCTGGATAGCTTGTAGGTTGGAATGTCTAGCTCTTAGAGAGCTGCCATGGCAATGAGATTGAGTGCCAACCTGGGATCAACTTGTACCCTTGGTAGGGGCTGAGTATATTCTGTTTGACCCTGTAATAAGTCTTCTTTTGAGAAGGAAATTGTTGCCTTAGTCTCATTTTGCATGGAAAGGTATTCCTAGCGTCCTTTTGATTTTTCAATCCTTTTATTCTGATATTCCTTCTCAATTTGGTGACCTGTTCAACATGACTTGGTCCTCCTGATTGAGTGCTTGTAGTTCCCATATCAGGTTATCATAGGTTTCTTTTGACATTTATAGCATGTCAAGGATATGTAGAGGTGTCGGTATGTGTTTCAGGTATTCTACAACATCATACTTAAATGCTCCTGGTGGTTTTTCATTATCTTTCTCTGGAACATTTACATTTGTGCCCCTTTGTGTGGGGTTTACATAGGAAGAAGAAGGCTGACCATAGTTAGCTTTGTAATTCCTCCCTGCACATGTCCCCTCTTCTGTGCCGGGCTTTCTTCGGTCCTTAGGGCCTTTTGGGTAGAAAAGACTTCTTCAATCTCTAGTAGGCATGAATTGATCCCTTCATTTCCTATGTCTTCAAAGTTTGGGGGATAGACAAGGGCTTGTTGCCATCAAATTAGGTGCAACTAGTGTTTCCTCTTCAGACTCCGAGTCATGCCGTACTTCTTCCCAAGGTGGTTCGTGATTAAGGCAAAACTAGCTTACTTGCTTACGCAACCAATTGATCAACCGAGGATCAGTGTTTCTTTGCAATGAAATTCTCGTTTTTGCCCTTTGCTTGACTAGCCAATCATCTTCTCTTGGCTCATGGGGCATAGAAGGAAACAATCACTTCTGGCATTTCAAGGTAAAAGATGTCTTCCTCATTTAGAACTTCATCAGATAAATATTTTTCTTCCTTTGGGTCATCCCATGAAGGTAAACTCCTCGTATCTTCATTTTCGGAATCCGAGGGATCAATGACCTGGGATATTTGGTTGCAAGTGGAGATTTGTGGGTCCTTTTCATCACTGTTGTTGACATGGAGCATGAAATCTGTTAGTGCGAAGGGTTTTCTGGCATGAGTGGGACAGATTTCTTCCTCTGGGATCTTCTCACCTTTTCTATTTACTGGAGAGGTCTGGATCTCCCATGTCATCTTTTCAGTTTTCTTTTTACCTCCCTTCTTTCCTTTTGCCGATGTTCTTTTGATGACCTCCCAATCTTCATCATTCATTAGGTCAGGGTGGACCCATAGTTCTTCTCCTTAGTTGGTCTTGACATGTATCAGGCCATCTTCATGTTTGGACTCAATTTATGACTTGGAATTCAACTATCTTTGCTGTCGGGGGAATGAAGAGTCCTCTTGGTTAAAATTGTCCGAAGGACACCAAGTTGATGGGTGTTGAATCATACTTTTGATCAAAGCTGATCACCCCATTTTTCTACATCTCATTGATCTTCTCCTTAAGGATAGAACAACTTTTCAAGGGATGCGAGAGGACTTTGTGGTATGCATAATAATTGGGATCATCAACCTTCCCTTCCTGGTTTGGCCTTTTGGAGGGAGGAAGCTCGATTTTCCCATTTTCAACTAAGGATCCAAAGATGATTTTGATGTCCTCATCGAAGGAGTATTTTGTGTTTTTCCTCCTTGGAACTCCTCCTTTTGAGTTTTCCCATCAGCTGGGCTTTAAGCCTTGGACGTTTGGACATTAAACACGTCCTCTTTCTTTTTCCCACTTTTGAGTTCCTAGTCGAAGTGGAGGAATCGCTTCTCTTTCCTTCTTTCTTGTACAGCTCTTTGCGGATATGTTCAACCCTGATAGCTGCCTCAATGAGCCTAGAGAAAGACTTGGTTTTCAAAACCCCCCCCCCCCAACCAACCCCACATGGCACGAATTTCAAGTCTAAGGTTGTCCATGCATGTTTTTACCGCAACCTTCTGTGATGGAGGTTCCATACACCTATATGACTGGGCCCTCCACTTGTTGATGAAAGTTTGGGCGGATCCACCATTGTCTTGCTTGGTGTTGCTGAGGAAGCTAAGGGTTACCGCCTAATCTTCTTCTTGGAACTGTAGTAGAAATTTTTCTTCTAAGACTTCCTTAGAGGTGAGAAAGTATTTAGGTAACTACCGATACTAATCGAAAACGATGCCCTCAATTGTACTGATGAATAAACAAATCTTCAAGGGATCTATGTTTGGCAGGCTTTCGAGCACTAACTTGAAGTGCACAAATGTTGATGCACCGATCATTTCCATGTGTAGGCCTGAAAGGTAGGCTATTTATAATTTTTAGCGAATGGAACAAGGTCGAATTCTGGGGGGTATTGGGGTAACATTCCCTTTTTTTTTTTTTTAATGTCGATGACTTTTGGGGGCTCTTTATGAATTTCCCATTTAACCTCGGTCATCGTGTCAGTAACTTCTTTGTATGTCATCAATTTATTAGGGTTGACCTTCTGGCTATTGCTGGAGGAGTGATCCCCTGAGGGTCCTAACTCCTTTTCGAACGAGGTCTTGATTTTCTCCATGACATGGTTGGCATGCTTTGCCCTCGTGAGTTGTACTTTTCTTTGACCTGGGATGAGAATTGGGATCATCTAATGCTAACATTCTTTCTACAAGGACTTATAGTTGGGCAGCAATCGGGCCGATCCTTTCTCCCTATTTCTTCATAAGACGGTTGCTATCTATCTCTTCATCTTCGTTATTGTTGGCGGCTGGTTCATTTTCTTCTCTGTTTTCTCCGTGATTTATTTCACTTCCCCTCACCGATGAAGACTGAGTATTAGTGGGGTTCAGTTGAAGAGAAGGTGGGAGCTGTGATGATTTCTCCTTTGTCAGTGTCGTCATTTGAGCTAAAGGCTGTATGGACATGGCCTTCTGATGTTTTCTGAGTTGAAGGGTGGTTGTGTGGCCCCACCTTAAGCCATGCTTCTAGTGACCCGCCTTGCTAGTTTAGGCCGAACCATGTTGGTGGGTGCAACGTTTGGATCGTATTCTTTAATGATCCATTTTTGGACCACTTTTTTGTTGTGGAGGGTGCACTACTACTTCCACACCTATTTCCTCTAAGTTGAATTTGGCCAACATCGGTTTTTTCCCATTTGGCAGTGATAGAATTTCGACAGTTACTGTCTTATTCTGCCTGTTCTTCTTGTCCTACATCCAACTCTTATGTTAGGCAGTTGTCTCCGTGAATTTTGCTGCCAACTTTTTTCGAGCCAGAGGGTAAAAGGAATTGCCCTTAAGCCTCCCTAAGGGTTCCCTGGGTTGTGTCATCCTTCAGATCTGTTGAGGTTCCGAAGACCAGGTGGTGCATCCTAGTACGGTGGATTCTTATTTGTTCCTTTTTTGTGCCCATGTCCTTTTAGGCTGAATTGGGCCATTATGTTTGTACTTGTCTCCCTAGAGATGTGAAGACTGGGGGTGTGGCTCGCTCTCTATACTGAGGCCTTACTGCTGGCAAGCTACTTCTTGGTCCAGATATACACTCCGAAAGGGTTCTAAGCACCCTTGGATACCCAGGGTATAGGAGGTGGACCCGAGTTCCTTTAAGCACGGGGTCCGGTAAGTGTAGTGCTTCTTACAGAAATGGGTCCTCGAGAGGCAAAGACCCAAGTTGAGTTACTGTTTGTTTGGTTGACTCCACTGGAGTGAGTTTGGGTGAGGAAGAGCCCGAATAAGCCTCCTTTGCTTCATCGAAGATGATGATAAATGATGCCATCGAACCTGTGAGACAAAGTCAACCAAATAAGTCCAACTAGCACAACCCCCTTCTCTTTGTTTCCAATTGGTCTGCACTTTTGGTCTGTAGGGAGTGGCCTTATGCTGGGATGAGAAAGGGTTAGGTCCAACTTGGTTCAACCAAAGTGCAAATGTTCGCACAACCAGTTTGAACTAGTCATGTCGACTCTGTCTAATCCAACGACTACAGTAAGACCATGCTTGCTAAACCACAAGGACAAACCTTAGAACTTTGTAGCATCCCTCTTTTATTCCAGATTCAATCGCACCTTTTGGTATGAAAGGATTCGCCCCAAGATGGTAAGAGAAAGGTTAAGTCTAACTTGATTCCACTGAAGTGCAAATGTTAGCGTAACTAGGTTGAACTAGTCATGTAGACTCCATCTAATCTAAGGACTATGGCAAGTCAATGCTCACCACGCCACATGATTAGACTTTGAATGTTTCACGATTCGATAAAAAAAAAAAATCAAATGGCAAACAACATGGTTTGCATCAGAATTGCGAAACCCAAGGGGAATATCATATTCATGTGTTTGTTGGGAGGGTGGTCGATTGTCTTGATGGTGGTCAGCTATTCTCCATACAAAATTTTGACATATATGTATTTTTACCAAGTCTTTGACCAAACTAGAATTCTAATTGATCCGACTTCCCACAGACGGTGCAAATTTTTTTTGTTCACTTGAAAAGGAGAATAGAGGTGTGCAAAGCACATCCTGGCTCTTTTTCTAACAAATGAGAAAAGAAGCAGAGAAGAAAACAAAAATGTCAGTCTTTTTGACTTTTCAATTTCAAGTTTATTTTTGTAGGTTCTTTTACATTCTAACCTCATAGGTGTAGATTATTTTCATGCATTTTTCTCATTACCCACCCCACCCCACCCCCCCCCCCCCCCCCCCCCCCCCGATTTGGTTTGGTCATAAACACTGGATAAAGTGTGAAAATATATGGAAATTTTAAATAAAAGCACATAAAGAAAGAAAATAAAAAATAACAAAAACAATCAACTATTCTAAGGAGCAGCCATTTATCTGAGTGGAGTGGCCAACCCTGTGCGCATGGAGTACACGCCATTTATATTTTCAAGTAAATTGAGCAATCTTCATAACCTATTAGTCGTTCCCCTTGGATATGATGTTCCAAAGGGAGTTAGAATGAAAGATTTATGGTCATGGTTGCCCCCATAGATCACTTATCACGTTATGCCAATGGGCTTGCCGTAGTTGTATCTACATCTCTTTCTACTCGTAAGTGAAGAAGACAAAGAAAGTCTTGAAAGACTTGTCTTCCCCAAGGGCTCCTTCAAGTCAAGGCACTATTTTTCTGATCATTTTCAAAAGATCAAGTACCTTATCTTTTCTTTTATATTGTTGCAAGGGAAGTCAAAGTGTAGAAGCATTCTTGAAGAAAACTTGAGAAGTCTCGGATACCTTGGTGGTTGTGTTATTGGTGATGGTCCAGTGTATGTTGGAATGGGCACCTAAGGTATTTATAGCTCTCACAGGTCTTCTCCAACCATTTGTGGAAGGGAGAAACTTGAGCGAAAATCAAATTTTTAGGGGAGTAGCCGACTGTGTATTTGTATAGTCGACTACCCTCCTATGGTAAGCTATGTTAGGTGCCATCTGGATTTTTGTCCCTTGAATCATGTCAATTAGCTTGAAATCAGTGAGTGAATAATTTGATCAAATCTAGCTCAGTTACTTGCTAAGCTAACAGAGATTCACGGGGGTCGGCTAGTGCTTTTCTTCAATCGGCCATGTGATCATCGACCACTGCATTTGTGCCATCAGCCATTGTGCAATTAGCTACTGATTTGTTCATTTGGACAATGCACCCTTTTTCTTCATTTTTTAAGATTTTCTATTTGTTTTTCTTTTCCAAACTTCAAAGGGTCTTTTTATGTTGTATACTTAAGCTGTTTGGGCTTTGTTTTGTTGAGTTTGAGCCATGTTTGAATCTTGACTCTGACTTTGCATAGTTGATTTGCTTATAGATTTCTTCCGAGTTTTTTATGTATGTCAACAATAAGCATGACTTGCAACAACTCCTTTTACTTCTTCTTTATTGTGCATTAATGTGTAGGGGATTGTTGGTATATGTGCATTAAAGCACAAGTTTTCCTCACTCTTTACTTCTCTTTATTTTAAAGAGTCCCACATTGGAAGTGGAGAACTCTTTATGGGGGGTTTATTAATGATTCCTCATATGCTTATATTGTTTATCTTTAGAGTGGGTTAAGTGATGGTTACCACATGCATGTGTAAGCCAAGCTAGTCGAGTCGTGTCGTATTGGGCCCACCCATCCTTGTTGGGTCATGCCTTGCGGCCGACTCACCCACGGGCTTGTTCCTCCTCGTGGGTTGAGCCTTGACCTCACACCTATATTTTTGGACTAACGGTAGATCTAGATTTGGATCCACTAATCGTAGCCCACTCTCTTCTAGCTATTATCATAATGTTTCTACATTAATATGCATTAACGTTACCTAACCATTGCATGGAGAGTTATCTCACGCATTCATCGTAAATTCGTAACTCCTCTCGGCTACCTTACTCGAGAACGCAAGATAGAGTTCTGCTCCTCTAGGAAAAAACTCTGCTTTTTCTTTCTTCCCTCTTTTTTTTTTTTTTTAAACTATTGCGAGTCTGAAAAGTGGTCCCTTAGGGATTTGAGATTCTCCATTCTTCCGAGTGTATGGTTACCATAGATAGTCCTATTGGAAAGCCATCTTATCATGAGACAAACATCTATGAGTCCATTTTGCACCTGTATGAGGGCGCAATCTGCCAAAGAGTCTTCAAAGTCGTGATTCAGCTGCCAATTATTTTGATGATTTCTAAGCTTTTCCTCAATTATTTGTTTTAGTAGCTAATTTTAGTAATCCGCATACACTAGAATCCAACAAGTATAACAACAAAAGGTTCATGGTGAGCACCATGAAATAAGTTCCTCCTAGAACTTTTGTCACGAGTCATGATCATAACAACAATCTTGCCATTGCATGAACATCCATAGCCATATGTGTGAACATCCACGTGGTGCAACAAGGTTGTGGGTTCTTTTTTTTTTTTTTTTTTTTTTATGTTGCTCAGAAAAAGAAGAAGATTGAAAATAAGAGAATAGAAGGACCTCCTCTAAGGACAAGGCATGCGAGAGGACCCAAATCCCAAAATAACTCCATCAAGTAAACAGATTGCAGAGAGGGATGGTGAGTTTAGAAGCATTTTGACGGGTTTTGGTGAACCGGGGGAAATGGATAATGAGATTTTCTTCAAAATCTGAGAGCCTGTTTGGATATATAGTGTAGTGAAGTGCGGTGAGGTGAAGCCTCAAATCAAGAGAGAATCAAATATCATGAGCTCAAATCATAATATAATGGGTTTTGTTTTTAGTGGCTTCAAAATAAATCTTTTGACTTTTTGTGCTAAAAGTAAATATTTTTTTGTAAGTTACTAGGATGAAAAAGTAGCTTTTTTTACTTTGTAGTCTTAAAATAGACGAACTTGTTTGAAATGTGGTATTTTGATTTAACTTCTTTTAGTTTATTGTATCTTGAAATAACACCTCACTTTAACTTTTGGGGGCACAAGATGAGTATTAATGCCACGACCAAGCATATAATACGAGTTAGCATTTAGAGTACCATATTTTATATATTGTTCTTAGATTAATTAAAGTTACTGCGATATACTTTTGTTATAATTTAGACTATCCTAATTTAATTTCAAGAGTCAATCGAAGAAAAAACTGTGAAGATTCACCATTATAGTTTTTAGGAGGGGTATGATTCACCATTATACTTAACGGGCATTTTATCTTCTATTTTTTTGTTTTTTAAAACTCGCCGAAACTGCTCAAATTAAGGACCTTCCAACTCAAATAGCCTGTCAAGGTGGCTCTGGTATCATTTACGTATGGGTAGTTGTATGTAATTTTTTTTAATGTCTTTTTTTAAGTGTTAGCCAAGGAAAGTGTTTCTAGATCTCTTTAGATTTATATCCAGAAGTAACCTCAAAGAAACGCACAGTAAAATAAATCTTAAGTTCCTCCATAAGCATTGTATTTCCCTGCATGTTTTGTTTCCTTTTTTTTTTTTTTTTTTTTTTTGGCTGGTGATTTGGCCCAATGGCCAGAGTGGGAAATGATAGGGCACCCAAGAGGGATCGAACAAACCCTGGTGGGCACAATGGGAATGGTGCCTATCCACCAAGGCAACCCTCTAGTCCCCATGTTTTATATCTTTGTGATGGAGAGCTAACCCTCTTATGCCACTAGCTTCCAAACTTACTTGGTGCAAAGGCAAATCCAGGCAAAACCAGTGGAAAAGCAGTCAATTTATTGCTTTCTATTTTTATCCCATGGTTTGGTGCAGCAGAAAACTTAGTTTTTGGGACAATTTTTCCTTGCGAGGGAGGAATTTCATTTCCATGGCACAACTGGCGGGGTTGCTCGTCGGACTTTTCTATAGCACTTGTATCTAAACTAGATCCCTACATGTGATTGGTTTTATCTTGATAGATTATTCGATGCATCAGGGAGATTGTGTACAAACATTTTGGCCCACAATTAAAACATCACACCAAGCATAAGAAGGCCCAAAGTCACCTCATCCAATCTCTAGTCAGTTTGCAAATCAGAAATCTCCACTGAACATCGTTCGCTGTGCCATCCAAAGTGACGAATGCCAGCCGCTCATCGTTTTCACCAACACCAAATGGCTATTAATGGCCAATGGTCCAGCTCAGTTATTTTCCACATGTACAGAGCACCCCACCTAACTTACATCAATGGCTACTCCATAACCCACCTTACATCAACGGCTACTCCGTAACAGGTAAAGTCTAAGAACAAAACAATGGCCACCCGGGTAATCCAAGGACATGAACAATTACAAATTTATACACAGTAACCTAGACACTTACGAAGATCCAAAGCGGCCAGCATAGTGGCCTCTTAAGTCGATGCAATAAATGGATCCAACTAAAAAGTTGACTAACATAAATTCAAGTCAAAATAAATATTTAAACAAAAAAAACCACTCAGTGAATTCCAATTAGATGGAGTAAGACTGAAGGTTATTGATAATGATGATGTTGATGATATAAGTCAAAATATTGAATACAACGCTCTCTTTCTAGCTTCCAAATAACAACTGTCTAAAGACGATATAGATAAAAACTCATGCGGAAAATAAAAACAGGTCGGAATGCTTCTCTCTTGACAATTTCACTTCTCAAAAAACTTCATCTTCTAGATCCACCTCTTCTGCCATGGCCATGTCCACCACGGCCGCCTTTTTTATGGCCCCCAGTTTTCTTACCATCATCCTTGTTTGCAGGTGCTTTCATGTTATCTGGCAAAGGGAGTATCTTATCAACACACTTCCGGAAGCTGAAATCATCAGCAGATCCATCCTCTCTCACGAGAAAGAAGCACCGACTTTTCCACATAGGATGGTAACGAACCTGGAATGCATGGACACCTCCGCCAATCTTTTTGTCAGGCTCTAAGTGGCCCTTCTTCAGCAAGTCCAATAACATCATGTACTCATACTGTAATATAGAACAGATGTGGTCAGTTCTCACCTTCAGCATCGACTTTTTTTTTTTTTTTTTTGTAAGACCTTCAGCATTAACTTTTTTTGTAAGACCTTCAGCATGTACTTGATGATGGATATGCCACACCTATTTTAACTGAATAATTATGCTATATAATAAGGAACCTATGCAACAGAATCGAGTATTGTAGAAAGAGGATGGATGAATAGTGTAGGGAAGAGTTATGGCGGTGACCATTGGTCGACCCAGGATTTTTATTTTTATTTTCATAATAGTAACTTCATTAAAAGAGAGCAAACAGTACAAGAGAATCATACCAGTCACCAACATAATAATGAAAAAGAAAGCAACAACAAAACAACACCACCTGAACAAGGAAAAAAGAAAGAAACAAATTCTATCATCAGCAAGCCACTTCTCACCAGGTTCTAACGATCTGCTCTATCAAATAATCTTTGAAAGAGGTACTAGTCGACACCCAAGAAGCAAAGGTGAATTTGATTGTTTCCTTCAAAATGCTACCTTCTACAGCAACCCCCTCAAAACATCTTGGATTTCTTTCCTTCCAAATAATCCAAATTACCACGATGAAAGACACCTTCCACATCTCGTTTCCTCTTGGCAATCATAATGGGCTTTTCCATGATAGAAAAAGAACCAGAACGCTGCTGGGGAACACCCAGCCACAGCTGAACCAATCAGCCACCGAAGACCATAACATGCTAGCAATGACACAGTGAAGAGATGATCAACCAACTCCTCATCACACAAGCACATAGGACAGCCACTAACCATCATCTTTCCCCTTCTTAAATTATCCATCATAAGGATTTTCTTCTGAAGCACTAACCACCCGAAAACAACTGCTCTCAGAGGGGCCTTAATCTTCCAAATACTTGCCATTGAATTTCTAAGCCATCCCTTCTATTAATAACTTCAAAGAAAGATGCAACAGAGAAGGAGCTGTCCTTGGAGGTTTTCCATCTTCTTTTGTCCATTTCACCCCTCATTTGAACCCCACTTAAGATGACTAACAGAGAAATATAATGGTTCAGTTCACTGTCATTGAGATTTCTCCATAGAATAGGGTTCCAAGCATTTGGATTGATGCTCTCTTATCAGCAGCAACATTATAAATGTCTGGGAATTGAGTAGCCAATGATGCGTCTCCAATCCACTTGTCATGCTAAAATAAAATTTTGTCCCCTATTCCAACACGATTTCTGATTTGCGCCATGAAGCTCTCCTTAACCGACAGAATACCTCACCATATGGCTGAAGATTTGTAAAAGGCTGTGTGAACATCCCAACCATTTCTTAAGAACACATACTTTGATGCCAAAACTAGATGCCATAGACCTTCAGAATCTTCTCCTATTCTCCATAGCCATTTTCCTAACAAAGCTTGGTTCACCATCCTAAGAGGCCTCATGCCGAGCCCACCATCTTTTTAGATCTACAAGCCGAAGCTCAATCAACAAGATGAAACTTCTTCTGTTGACTTGTTCCCTGCCATAAGAAATCTCGCCGAAGCTTCTCAATCCGATTGATAACAGAAATGGGGCATTTTGAAGAGGGATAGGTAGTATATCAGAATGTTTGCCAATGCTGAATTAGTAAGGGTGACCCTTCCCTCTACGGACAAGTAATTAGCCTTCCAAATAGATAGTTTTTTCTCTAGATGCTCCACCACCAAATTCCACACATCTTTTTTGGGAGACCCCAAGCTTAAAGGCAGACCTAAATAAGATATAGGAAATTGTCCAAGCCTACATCCTAACAAGTCTGCAAGCTTTTGCATCCTAACGTCTCCCACTGTAACCCCTATTAGCTCACTTTTAGATAGTTAACTTTCAAGCCTGACACTGCTTCATAGCAAATAAGGATGGCTTTCACATTCCTGACCTGATCCTTGTCAGCTTCACAAAAAATAAGGGTGTCATCCGTGAACTGTAAATGGGATATCAATGGAGAGGACTCCACTGCCCTAAAGCCTCTGATCAGACCAGCATACACTGCCCTTTCCATCATCCTGCTTAGGGCTTCAGCTACTATGACAAAAAGAAAAGGGGATAGAGGATCTCCTTGCCTTAGACCCCTTTGAGCCAAAAAGAATCCCTTAAGAGATCCATTTATCATAACAGAGAAGCACGCAGATGAAACACAACCCTGAATCCACTGCGTCCACTTCACTCCAAAACCCATTCTTCTCAGAAGATAAACAAGGAAACTCCAGTCCACTCAGCCATAAGCCTTTTCCATATCCAATTTACAAATAAGCCCAGGTTCTTTGTTCCTATTTCTCGAGTGAACGCATTCATTCGCCACAAGAACTCCATCTAGGATTTGCCGACTTTTCACAAAGGCTCTGTGCTTGTTGGAAATTATAGTAGGTTGCCGTTGGAAATTATAGTAGGTAAAACCTTTTGAATTCTTACTGCCAGAACCCTTGCTAAGAAATTTGTAAGTACTGCCGATATGACTGATTGATGCAGGACAGACCTATGGTCCCCCGTGGGTCGACCTGTCTTTGGGCCTAGCCTACCTATCCTAGTTTATTTAGGGTTTTATTTTCTTTAAGTTGTTTTAATAAGATGTTTTAATCGTGACCGTCAACTTGATTGGATGGTCCAGATTAGTCCTAGGTTATTTCTTTTTTCTATTTAAGCATTGTAAAGCCTATTTGGCTTAGTTAATGAGTGATGATTAAGGAACAAGTTTTGGGATCTTCTCCAAGTTTCACGAAATCTCTAACACCTCCTGCACCCAGAGTTTGATGAGAGCTCGATTTTCTTACACCTGCTGTGACTGGAGTTTGGTGAGAGCCCAATTTTCTCCTCTATCTCCATCTTCCACATTGCCCGCCCCACATCTCCATTCCATTCCGCATTACTGATGGGCCGGTAATTTTTAACCCCAAATATCCCCAGCCTTTTTAGGGATAAGCATGATAAAAGACGCATCCAGAACTCTAGATAACTTTCCTCTTAGATTGAAGTCTTCCAAAAAATGCTAAAACATCATCCTTTAGCAGTGGCCAAAAACATTGGAAGAATGCCATTGGGAAACCGTTTAGGCCCGGTGCCTTGTCTCCTGCCATTGCAAAGATTGCCTCCCGAATTTCCTCTTCTTCAAACTTCTTTTCAAGCTAACGAGCCTCCTCCTCCCCTATATTGTCAAAAGCTAGGTTATTCACAGATGGCCTATCCCATGACAACTCAGAGAAATATTCCACTGTATGCTTAATTATCTCTTCTTTTTCCACTAATCTTTTCTCTCCATCCATTACAGAGGATATTTTATTAATTCTACGCCTTGAGGAAGACATTCCATGAAAGAATTTCATGTTTTTGTCACCATCCTTCAGCCATTTACACCGAGATCTTTGTTTCCATTTGATTTCTTCCTCCTTCACCTTTCTGTGGAAATCTTCCTTAAGGTTTCGTTGAAAGCAAGCTACATTCCTCTTTTAAGTCTAGTGCTTGAATTTTGTCCAGAATATTAACCTTACAAGTTAACAGATATCCAAAAGTTGTCTTCGCCCATTCTCTGATTTTCGCTTTCAACAATTTTAACTTCAGGGCTAACCTTTTAGCCAGCCTTCCCTCCACTAATTCCTTCCACCACTCTGAGATTAACTTAACAAAGTCTTTTTTGTCAAAACACACAATTGCAAAATGAAAAGGAGCAGGACCCAACCTTTCACAATTTGAATCCAACATAATTGGGCAATGATCAGAAGCAGGTTTTGGCCATGCTACTTGATACTCATCAGGGTAAATCTGAATCCATTCAGTTGACACCAGGAGCCTGTCCAATCTAGACATTATTGGAGGATCCTGATGATTTGAACATGTGTATGATGCTCCAGAAAAATTGAGATCGACCAGAGAATGATTATTTATCCAATCTGAAAAAGATTCCATGTCCCCTGAAGTTCTACATCCTCCTAACCTTTCAGAAGGAAATATGATAACATTCCAATCTCCTCCTATACACCAGGCTCCATTCCATCTCCCCCAAATCATGTCCAGTTCTCTCCAGAATTCCACCCTCCTTTAGCCACCTTTAGGGCCACACACAGATGTAAGAAGCCACTTGGAAATTTCCCCCAGAACTGCCACCAAGGCTGATAAAGAGAACTCATCAACCTAGCTGTTGCTAATTGTCACAAACCTAGGGTCCCACATTACCAACATACCTCCTGAAGCTCCAATAGCATCCTGAGCCACCCACTTCATGTGCCCGCTTCCCCCCCAACTCTCTCATAACTCAATCAGAAATCTCTTTAAGCTTTTTCTCTTGTAATATAGCAATCTGCAACTTCTGTCTCCTCACCAGTTCCTTCACTAATTGTTTCCGCAGGGCTTCCCCTAATCTCCTGACATTCCTTGAGACTATCTTCATGTATAACAAGCAAGATCCCCCAGCTCTTCTGTGCCACACTCTTTTCTAGATTATTCCTCTTCTCCCTTTCTCTATCATTATCATAGTTTATGGAGCAAGACATACCGTTTAACTCCCTAACCCCCTTCTTCTTCGACGTTCCTCTTACTTCCTCCTCCTTTCTTTGTTTCCTACTCTTTCCTGCAATTTCTATCAACGAGTCCCACCATCCCTATGACTTATCCACTGAAACACCAATAGCCTCGGCACAAGACACCACCTTCTGGGCTAGCCATTCACCATCGGAGTCATCAGTGTCAGAGCCCCTAAGAAATGGCCATATCTCAGCATTACCTTCCTTTACCCCTTCTTCAAAAAGATAGATGGGACAAGATTCACCTTGACGATCTCTGATGCAAGCCCTGTTGTCTGAGGCTTTAATGGAGACCCTCTCATCACTTTTGGAGAAGCAGTATAGAGGATGCTCATTTCCCATTTTTGCCAGAGCAAATCCAAGGCATTTCCTATTAGGGATAAAAGGGCTACCATTTCTCTTCTTCGAATACACTTCCCAAGATTTTATACACCCTTCCATCTATTTGAAGTCACTAGAACTCACGATGTCACGTCCTTTGCTCCCAAGAAACCTTCATGCTGAACTGTTATTCAAATCCGAAGTCTGATATCCTTGACTTTTATTCCCCTTAACGGTATCTCCTTCCATCGAGCACTTGACGACTTCATTCGAAAAAGAGAAGACGCCATGTTCTTCTCCACTGCCTTCCCCTTCCGACAAGACATCCATGTATCCCGTCTCATTGCTGCTTGAGCTCCCAGCTGAATCTGAATGGCTCTTGATCTCACTACCGCCGTCTTCTCCTCCCCCTTTGCCGTCTTCTCCTTCCCCTTTCAACCCTCGCTTTCCCAAATTGTGCCCTAGAGTCAACTTCTTAAAGCCCTTTAGTTTGGGCTTTCTTTGCTGTCGATTACTAAGCCCATCACTTAAGTCCTGTCGCTGCCCAACTTCTTGAATGGACTAAGCTTGTCTTTCCCAGAGACAACTCAGCCCAATAGCCTATTCTCCCCCTCTTCTCTCGAGGGCGATTCAAATTTTGAATTTGGGCTGAGCATGACATCATCATCCTCCATCTGTTGCCTCTCCTTTCTAGATACTGAAATCCTTCTTCCATTACCTTCCAATGTTCCAGCCACATTTCTGTGATCTGCCAGTCATATCATATCCCATTCTTCCTGTTGTTGTTCTTCATCCTCCACCACCTCTATAGAAACAGAAAATCTGAGATCCTCTGCCTAGATGGATAAATTAGTAGGTAGAGCCACTGATGGGTCTAACAGAATTCTTACTCTATGATGCAGTACGGACCCAGCCCAAGAACGCAGTTGGGCCTAAACATTGACCCACAGGTCAATCCAGTCCATTGGGTTCAGCCATAGGCCCAATTGGCTGAGAGCTACTATGGCACCTTCTATAATTATCCTACTACTATTATTATTCCTTGCTTAATAGGATTAGGAAGTACTTTGTTTTAATTAATAAGTCTTTCTTGCCAAGAACTAAGTTTGCTACTCTATAAATAAGAGTCTTTCATTGCAGTTGCTTATGCTTTGATAATTAATAAAATAATAATCAGATTGGGTTTTCCCTTCAGTTGTAGTGTGTTTCTTGGTTATATTTTTGCCTTAGGATAAGAATCCTTGATTATGTTTGTGCCTTAAGGTAGGATTCCTTTTGCATGGTCTTCCTATCCACCTCCCCCACGCAGACACCTAACAACCTAAATACTCCCTCGTGCCAAGCCTGCAATGGCATCCCTTTTACTTTGATCCAAGACGATTTCGGGGAGGAGGTAGGGGGGTGTGGGGGGAGGGTAACTTAAGTATTCCATTCACTTTTCCACCACAAAAAAGGGTGATGATTCTTCGGACTTAGCCAAATCCAGGACTTCATCCACATCCCTGCCCAACAGAAATTTCATCCATACCACCTGATCCTCCATAAGAGAGACATTAGCCGGCATCTTACCCTAACAACTGGCCAGCCATCGCTCTGTTTGCCTCAACCCATCTCTTTTAGTTTTCAGAAAACCAACTAGGCTGCAGTAGAGGTTCTCTTTCTGATTTTTAACAACCGATGGAGCAACTCCTACTCCTTTATCAGGACCTTCATCAACTATCCATCCTCCAGCCTTTGGTCTAAACTTTACATCCCAATCCTCCTTTCTATCCACAACTTCTTGGGCTTTTATCAAGATAGGATTTTCATCCCTGAACTGTTGGGATTTGATTAATCTAAGGCTACCAAAACCATCCTCTACTTCTTTGCCCCTAAACCAAACCTGGCCATGTTCACCTGAATCCGTTTTTCACCCCAAGATCTCCCAGCAGCAAGCTCTATGGCCTTTTCTGCTCCCCTAAGGGTAGCGAACCTAACAAAAGCAAAACCCCTTTACTCCTACTGCCCTGCTCCGCTGGGATGAAAACATCCAATATTCTACTTGCTCTATAGAAAAAAGCCTCCAGCTCAGACCTAAAGATCTGAGATGGAAGGTTGGAGGCAAAGATAGAGACCGTCCCCCCTCTCATTCTATGAATCTGCAATGGAAGAGGGAGTCCTTGCCCCTAAACTCTTTGCATCTTCCGATCTCTTTTCCAAATGTAACTTTCTTGCAGACCAAGGATTTTCGTTTGATGGGGGTTAGAAAAAATAATCTTTTTATTTAAAATGGTAACCTGAAAGATGAATTTTTAGTGACTGCCACATTGATACATTTTGGCTGTGCTTTTAGAGCTATTTAAAAAATCACACTAGCCTTTTTTTATGATGGGCGTATTCTGGTGAGAACCGCCTGCACAGAGTGTCTGTGCAAACTTTTTTGAGCGGCCCACTCTACATCCCATTTAGAGATGAGATTGAGATGGATGGAAAGATCCATGTAAAACCACCCCAGATATCAAGTTTGGCCCCAATCACATATCCCTAACCCCTTCATTTGTAGCCCACAACTCCAGTCTATTCAGATGGCTATTTAGTCGATCCAATGGTTCAGTCCATTCAGATGTATGCCAAACCTGAAGGTGTATGACTTTCAAGGGATTCCTATACATGGTAAGGTTTAGATTTGGTGATAGATGTACAGCACCCATAGTTCTGACCAAAGAATGGTGAGCGCAATTGTCACTTGAATATTTTTCTTTGATAGTTATATGAGATAAAGAGCCAATACACCAAGATGTTACTCGATAGGGGTTGAACTATAGTCCCAAATACTAAAGTAATTAAATAAATAAGATTAGGTTTACGTCCAATATTCAAACCAATATTAATTTAGGTTACATTATATTAATAAAAATAAAATTTGTGTTTAAATCTAAACAGGCTTTGATGTGTTTGAATCTAAATGGGCTTTGATATTTGAGTTAAAAATCAGGTTTGTCAGTTTGATCCCATGAGTTGAATCACATTCCATTGCAAGGTTAGAAATTGAGAAGCAAAGTCATGTTGGAAACAAAATGTTCACTCAGCAGGATTTGGATCTGATTTTTGGAGGCCATATTTTTTAATGTGTCAAAAGTTAATCTAATCAAAATGAGCATGGCATGGTAACCACACGGAGTGTGATGTGGGCCTCTTCTAATTTGGGGATTTTTAAGAGTCAGAGAGAGAGAGAGAGAGAGAGAGAGTGTGTGTGTGTGTGTGTGTGTGTGTGTGTGTGTGTGTGTGTTTGGGGATATGGATGGGGGCTGGACAGTTTTTCAAGTGGGGGCTCGGCTAGATGTATTAGATAATTTATGAGTATTTTTTCAGTTAAGTGGGGGCTTCAGCCCCTAGAGAGTAGTATGCGAGTCCGCCCCTAGACTTCTGACAGTATCTATTTTGCATGTGACCACTGAAAAGCATTGATAACTTGACAGAACCAAAAATAAAAGACATTACATGAAGGATTCATTCAACAAAAGCAACGCCAGTATAGAAACACAAGATTCCCCATTGGTAGGGGCATCTCACTCTCACCTAAGTGCCAGGGTCAACCCTTGGCGCAGGCAAAGCACAAATGCAGAACTATACTGTGGCGGAGCAGAGATGCAGGAGCACGGGGCACCACAGGGATGATTGCTGGGTTGATAAATTAGGATAGTGTACCATTCCTCCCACACATACGGTGGGGCTGGGCTTTTTCTTTTTTTTTTCTTTCCAGAGAGGTGGGGAAGGGCGTGCAACTCCAGTAGGTGACAATATTAGCACAGGTTTAAAAGAAATTTTTAAACCATTGACAAAAAGAGTTGCTGAAAAATAGGACAGCAAAGCAAACAAAGCAGACGATAAAAAATTTACAAACTAAACTGCAAGGGTTAAGGATAAAAACATTGCTATATATAAAAAATAATACTACTTAGAGATGCAGGTGTCCAAATAGACAGAGAGCTACCTTCATCATATATTTAAGGATATGAAAAACTAATTTGAAATAATTCATAAAACCAAAATATCACAAAACAAATAGATTGCAAGAGTTCTATAAGATGCTCAAATTGCAAATCCAGTATGCATCAGTTCTACTAAGCAGTAGTGACCTACAAAAAGCATCTAATAGTCAGGAATAAGAGATAAATCAGATGTAATATGTTCCTCAATTTACGTATAGCAAACAACCTTATAATTCCCGAGGCAATAAGCTGTAAGTAATTGACAAAAGCCCATCACACAATGGAAGGTGCTAGTGGTCTGCTCACTATTAAAACCTTAACATGTGGGTTCAAGTCATGTCACCAATCCAAGAAAAAAAAAAAACAAAAAACTTCCAAGTAATAGCAAACTCAGACATTATGTGTTTCCATTTATTTGCTGGTATAAGAAAAAAATAAACCTTTTAAATTAGTCACACTATATCTTTGGCAAAATTATTTTTATTTGTAAATCTTTGTTGAATAAAATTTTGCCCCAAAAAATTTTTAAAAAAATTATCACAGTCAAACTTCAGACTTCTTTCCTGAGGTAATTTCTTATTTTCCAAGAAAAACCACCACATGGGGTTTCTGTAATCGGGACAATGGGGTTTGACTCATAATATTATGAGACATCACAAGAAGGAAATCTTCTTCGACTAGGGTTTCAGGAGCTTCTATGTGTCAGTTGTGAGGTTAAGATTTTGGAGTTGAAAGAGAAGCCAGGTAGTCTATTGTGCATGATTAATTGGGGTAAGATGTTTACGTGTGAAATAGGGTTCTAAAATGACATATCAGGTATCTTGCCACGAGATTAGTAAAAATAAACCACAGAGACTGCTGAGTCAAAGCAGTCTGCAGTCGTCTTCTTCTTCTTCTTTATTTTGTTGTATACTCAGCACTCTAAGGTGGTTTTGAGGTCAAGCATTTTCCTATAAAAATGCCTTCTTTTACTGAAATTTCCCTGTTCATAGAAGGGATTAAATAAAAAACAAAAAACAAAAAACAAATGTAAAGCAAATAGAAGAGTATAGAGACCTCAATGCCAAATTGATGCAAGCCAAATCCAAGGTCTAGCCCAGCATTGATGGGCCACATTGATGGGCCCCACTTGATCCATGGTTTGTCCAAGATGAGAGATCCCTATCCTTAATTAGATGGCTCCTAATTAATAGGTTTATTTCTTATTTTATGTTGGATTGATATTTAGCAATTGCTAAATAGGATTTAGTAAGTGCTTATTTTATTTTAGTAAGCATTGATTATTTAGAAATAGTCACTCCTATATATATAGAGGAGTCTTCCATTGTAATGAGATGATTATTTTCAATCAATTAAAATTCTTTGGAGATTTATCTCTGTTTCGGTGTTTTTCCTCTTGTGAGAGTGCCCCAAAGGCTAGAATCCATCTCTGGATTTGATCAATCCTTCAGGAGATTGATCTACACTCGATCATAGATCCGGCACTACGCCAGATTGGTATCAAAGCCGAGATCCGATCACTAGGAAGACATATGTCGATCTCAGAGTTCATCATCGTCCATCCATCATCATCATCATCACCGTATCCTAGTCCAAAACATATCACCGAATCCTAGCTCTCCAAACCCACCTCATATGTTCCTCAAAACACCCATCACCAGCAACCCCAAACCATTCGGCAGTCCACCTCAGCCATCAACCCCAGAAACCAAACCCAACAAACCCATTCCCTCCTTGTTTGAAGCCCCAAACCCCCAACCCAACTTCGAGACCCTCCGTCAACCATCCTTGCCTCACAAAACCTATTCCTAGACCCTCAAAGCCTCACCCCAAACCACCCTATCCCAACACTGGAACCCAAAACCCACCCCTATCGCCATCCATCTTCTTCACAAATCGGCTTCATCCAAAAGCCTAAACCCTAAACTCACTGCCCTCACAAACCCTAAACTTGATTGACCCCACCATCACAAAACCCTAATCCGACACTCCCACCATCATCCCAACCTCACGTCCAACCACAACCGAGCCCAATCTGTCTATCCCTTCGATTTCTATCGCTGAAGCCCCAAACCCATTAAAAAAAAGGGAGAAGAAAAGAAAGAAGATCAGAAGAGCCGTGAAAAAGACATACCTGGCACTAGCTTTGTCGTCGCCCTCCACCAATTTATCACGCTACAGCCATCGCTACAATCTCCCCAAGCCACCTCACCAGCAGTCGCCGCGATCGCCAGAGCCCCATCAGTTGTCTTCTCCTTCACCAGGAACTCAAGAATGAGTAAGCCCCTTCTTGCCTTTCTCGTTTTTGCATAGCCCCTTCATCGAGAAAGAGAACAGAGCCTTCCAATCATAGGTTTTCATCACACATGTCACCTGGCTTTAAGTTAGGGCCTCCAGTTTAGATCCGACCCACACCCATTAAACCCATTTGGGCCTGAAGTCAGGTCTAATCTTAAACAAACTCAAATTGAAAAAAAAAAAAAAAAAAAAAAAAGAGAAGTAGACCTAGTTCATAAGGTGCCAACCCCAGCCAAAGCACATCTTTTATGCTTGATCAATCTCACGCATTGATTCTCCAAATAGTGATATTTTGGCCATCTAAGATTCAATAGACGATCCGTCTTCACCAGTTTATTTCAGTAATCAACATCCACACAGCAGGGCAGCTTATTTTTAAAAAAGAATTAAATTTTGATCTCCTTGCAGCCAAATCACCATGATATTTACCAGATATTCACTTGAGCAATAGAGAAAATTATATCAATACACTTATGGAAATTGGTATTTCAAGAATGACTTTTACTTTGAGAAATATCTTTTAATCTAAAGCATGAAAAGTTAACCGTTGATGAATACGCCGCCAATTTCATGAGTTGCAAAATAAGTGTAAACTAGAGAAGCATGAGGCACGTGAGCTACATTATTTCATTTGAAATGCCAAAGGATTAAGAACAGACATTGTGGACAACATGAATTGTTGCAACACCATTCAAAAGGCGTACTTAGAAGCACTTCATGTTGAACGTATGCTTCAACGGTCTCAACAAAAACAAAGAGCACATGTTGTGGAAAGACTTTTTACTGGAGAATATAATCCCATGATTGTTATTCGCCACCTCCTCAAAACAAATGAGAAGGAAGAAGAAAAATGGAGACAAGCAAAGAAATTCCACACGCAGGTGAGAGTCAAAGATACAACTGTTACTTTGATTATTGATAATGATAGTGCAATAAATTTTGTCACACAAGAGGTTATTGACAAGCTTCATTTGCCAATTCAGAAACTTCCGAAGCCCTACAAGTCATACTGTCTAATAGTTAAATCATTCCCGTAACTCACGGATGCTTGGTATCATTCAAAGTTGGTAATTATGAAGACAAAATTTGTTGTGATGTGATCAATATGAATATTAGCCATACTATTTTTAGAAGACCATGGCTTTTTTATCATAAAGCGCATCATAATAAAGAGATGAACACATACTTTTCAATGGGACATAAAATGGTTTAGACTCACTCCATTGCCATCAACAACCCAGTCTTCATTTGCATCATCATCTTCCACTAAAGAACCAACAATAGAGCAAAAAAAAGAAATTCAGGATAATGACATCATTATACACCAAAGGAGATGTCAACCATGATAGATGACATTAAGTACACAACAAATGCACAAGGTCTAGGCAAAGTTGATCTCATTAAAGATTTTGAGAAAGTAGAATCTGATCAAGTGGTGTTAATCAAGGGCCACAAGAGGCAAATGAAAAACAAAAAAAAAAAAAAAAGGTACAAATTGAAGACTTTGAGCAGTGTGACAAGGAAATTGAATATCTAGTCGATATGCCACTTCCAGAAAATTCTATTGGATCCTTGGAAATAAAAAAAACTGATTTAGTGGTTTCACAAACAGATCAAGTTGTTGAGGTGCCCCACATTGACTTTCTCTTTGGGGATTAGACATGAATGATAAACAGCCAACAATTGCAGTATCTACATGTCATATCATACTTCCAGGATAAATTCAAGCATCAAAAGATGAACCACTTCCAATGTACTTTTATATGGAGGAAAAGAATAGCTCAAGTTTCAAAGCCACGCATAGACACTGAAGATTAGAAGAAAAGACATAAGTTTGTGCGATTGATTTTTGACTTAGTAAAACATTTTTCTCACCTTGTCGAATTCTTCCCGGCATTCTCAAGTTGGCAAACTAGTTAAAGTCGAGTTTTTCCAAGCCAAAGAGAGCTGATGCAGGCTAGATACAAGATCCGGCCCGGCATTGATGGGCCCCACTTGATCTATGATCTGTCCAAGATGAAGGATCCCTATCCTTAATTAGATAGTTACTAATTAATAGGTTTATTTCTTATGTTATGTTGGGTTGATATTTAGTAATTGCTTAATAGGATTTAGTAAGTGCTTATTTTATTTTAGTAAGCTTTGGTTATTTAGAAATAGTCACTCCTATTCATATTATATATATAAAGAGAATTACCCCCTTCATAAGAGAAAAGGAAAGAGCAACACGTGCCATCCAGTTAATGAAGGCATGCCACCTAAAATTTCTCATCTCCTATTTTCTCTCACTTTCCACGATTCTCTCTATCCTTTTCCTAATTTTAGAAATTCATAATATTTGATAACCTCTAAAATCACCCTCACCCATGGTTTCTACATATATCACTACAATTAAGGAAAGTTCCAACTCAACCAAACCTAGAGATATTCTCTACAGTAGAACACCATGAAATCCGCCATTATATGGTAATATATGACATCAGACTATAAATACAAAAAAATCCAATATTTCAAACGAAATATATTATTTAACAATATTACCTATTACTATTTCAAATGACTAATAAATATGAGCACCAAAGCCAATCAATATACGGCATGAGACCCTGACTACCTAGGCACACTCAAACAAGATTTGTAATCACTTTTTTCTCCCCAATTATAAAACTAGAGGGTGGCAACTGGGCATTTGTGGTTGGTGGGTAGGCCCATCAATGACCTTTTTTTCGTCAACTATTCTTTAGGGATATTATTAAGGATCTCTAATTAAGGACCCCTTAATTTCATATTTGGATGGCTATTTTTAAACATTGCCAATGAGTCAAGTCAGACCAATTCAGGTCGGTTCAACGACAGGTTCAAGTTTTGGGCTCCTTACCCGCACTAACCTATTTTCGAAATAGTTTGGATTCTTCAGCCCACATCCGCATGGGGTCGGGTCAACTTGGGCCACCTGACCCGTATTATGTTGTAGGTCGGTTCGGGTCAACCCTAATGACCACTGCACTTGAATATTGTGGTTATCTCTCCTTCTTCTTCTTTTTTCCTTCTTTCTCTTTTGAAAGTGGATTCACGGACTATATTAATTTTTTCCTAGAAGTTATTTGTTAAATCTGGTACACATCACATGCGACATCAAACTATAACCCTATGTTGCTAGATATATAATATAATAAGTTTTGCCGACTGTTGTGTTTTCTCTTTTTTAGCCCGTGTTGTTTTTCTCTGTTTTTGGCCCGTGTTGGGCATGGGCCTCCAGCACTAGTATATATATAGAGGAGTCTTCCATTGTAATGAGATGCTTATTTCAATCAATCATAGTTCTTTTGAGATTTATCACTGCATGGTGTTTTTTCTCTAGTGAGGGTGCCCTAGGGGCTGGAATCCATCTCTGGATTCGATCAATCATTCGAGAGACTGATCTACACTCGATCTGAGATCCAGGCTGCACCACAAATTAGAGACTTGCTTAGGCTTATGGATTCTCATTAGAAAAAAAAGGATGAGAAATTCGAAAGTCCTGTGGTAAAAGGAGTGTGACACATTATATATATTATTAAGAGTAGGGTTCCAACTTCCAACTATCAAAAGAGACCTTAATAATTCCATTTAATGCAGAGCTTTCCAATTCTGCTGCTTCACCTCATTCGACAGCAGGAGATGGAAATCCATACCCATATGCACTGACCAAACATCAACGCACTGACATGTATTCCTCAAACAGAATCTAGTAAAATCAAAGCATAACAAGAATGTAGAAAGAGTAAAACAGACCCCAAACCAAAAGAATCACCTCACCTCATTAATGTCGATGTTTGGTTGCCAGTAATGAAGCAACTTGAAGAAGTAATCAAACATATCGACCGACGAATTGAAAGTCTTGGGTCCGAGATTAACAGCGGCAAGAGATTCTTTTTCTTGTCCAGTTGCTTCCTCCTTGATTTCTTCTTCTCCTCCTCCTCCTCCTCCTCCTTCTTTCTGTTGGATCTCCTCGAGCCGTTTCTCCTCGACGGACTCGTCACGCTTCAACTTCTTAGAAACGGAATCATCTTCCTTCGTCTCATTGGCTTCTTCTTCCTCATTGGCTACTTCTCTCGCACGTTTGAGAGAGGGATTTTGAACGCCCGTCGTGAGATTTGCTTTGGCGTCTCCTCCATCATCGATGGATTGGGTCTCGAGATCCATGTCTTGCTGCGAGGATTCAGTTGCACCAGCGGCTTCCTCTGGTTTGCTGTTTCCTTCTAGGGTTTCAGGAGCGATTTCTCCGGCTGCGACTCCGTCGGCCATTGAAGATTTTTGGGGGCTTCAAGTTGGATTTGAGAAGGCTAGGGTTTTGGCCGATCGATCAGGGTTTAGGGTCGCTTATTTGTTATATGTTACTTATATACGAGTCCACAATCCATGCGGTGGGTTTTTTAATTTTGGAAATTTTTAAAATAGGTTCCAACTGTTCGGTGCACTTCAAATTAGGAAAAAAGAAAACTATTAAAACCTTTATGGCAGATGAGGACTGTGGAAACTTAACTCTTAGATTAGCAACTTAGTACGGGCCCTAAAATCAACATTTTAAATGTTGTCTTATTATTTAATATATTATGTTAATGCATTGAAAAAGAATATCTTGATAAAAATTATTATTGAATTTATTAATTTCAAATAAAAGTAGACGTAGGCAAATGAATAAGTAAAATTAAATTACTTTAATAGTCAAAACTTGAAAAAAAAATCTATTATCATATTAGAGAATTTTAAAAGAAAATGAAATAAAAACCAAGGTTATAATTTCATGGTAAAAGAAAGATATTATTAAGGAAATTAATAATGAACAATAATATTTTTAATAACAAATTAAATGAAAAAATAGTAAAAAGTATTGCATCATAAAGAATAGGAGCAAAAAGAAGAAAGTGAACCTCAATTAGAAAAATTCAAATTCTATATCTTCAAGATATTAATTAAGAATGGGCTGAGAAACTATTGAAAGAAAATGTTATTTTAAAAATGACAATGTAAAGATTCTTTGGTGAATGAAAATAGTAAAGAAAGTAAATAAAATATTAGTAAAAAGAAGATATTCAAACACATGAAAAACATAAAACAAGCGTAAAAATAAACAACTTTAAAAATAATATATCTGATATTAATTTTCAGGATTTAATGAAAAAATAAAAGAAATGGGGTGTGTGGCCCATTTTATGAATGAAAAGAATTTTGGGAGAAAGTCTTAAAATCTCATTTGAGTAAATAAAATTAGCTTACATAATAAAAATATTACAAAATTATAGAAAAAAGTAAATTAAAATCAATAATAAGAGAAAAAAGAAAAGATAAAACATTAATTGTCTATTTAGGTCCTTGTTTTAATGGCTAAAAAAATTGACAATTGGTCAAGCCCCACCGAGATGACATTGCATCATAGGTTTATCAAATTATCATCCAAGTTGGGACTCATTAAATTCAGCGGACACCAAACATACTGAAATTGTTGATCATGAAATGTACAATATTCTTAAAGCGACCAATTTGGCCCATATATATATATATATATATATCAGTCTATATTGTTCAATAACCTAGTTATATATTTGAAACAGTTGTTTATTGATATAAGATGAGAAAGAGGAGGATAGAAGGAGAGATTTTAGGGATTTCTCGATTTTTTTTTCTTATAAGATGACATAGCGCTCTAGAAAAAAAAAATGTGGCACCCTCCAGAAGTCTCTATTCTTGTAGCTTTAATATATATAATTTAAAATATAATTTTTTATCTTTACTTGTAATATGCCCGAAAATTTAGGGCTTGTTTTAAATTTTGGGAGTTGAATTGGAACTCCGTATTGGTCCCCACCCATTATAGCACATTTGTGATTTGTGCAGCATAGAATCCGTATTTCCTTCACCTACTTGGTTCAACTGTAGTCTCCATTGATGTGAAATATGAAAGTGGCAATAGTATTGATTTTTTTTTTTTTTTTAGCTAGACCCCATGCCATGCAAGAACTTAGGAAGAGAAGGAAATGATGTTTAAGTAATTTTACTCTATTAACAAATCCTACCAAAATTCTGAAGCCAAAATTGGGTGCAAGTGCAACCTAGTTGGCACACAATCCGTGACACACACATTTCAAAATTAAAGTTGTAAGGATTGTATTGTTGGCTAATTCATGCATTGGACAGAACTTAGGTTCAATAGTGTGATATTTTTATATTTTTAGATGAACTGAGGTGTGTCTCGAGTTGTGGAGCTAAAGAAAAGATTTAAAGACTTGAAGAAGAAATTTTACAAGGTCTGATGCCCGATCGATTGGATAAATGTCATTAGTTCTACGAAGTAAATGCCACAGACAGAAGTTCAAATTGATCGATGCCCGATTGATCGAGCACGTACCTGATCGATTAGACATGCGGTAAAACTTAAACTGACATGCGGCAAAACTTGAACTGACTTTCCGAGTTTGTTTCCTATTTGAACCAAACTTCATAATTCTTCATGAAAACAAATCCTACTTGCATCTCACAAATATTGGCCTATCAATTCACCACTTCTCCCATCCCAAAGTACCCCTCTTACATTTTAAACTCTAGAATACTTCTTGAGAGATCTTATTCTTCTCTGAAGCAACTCTTTCCTGCTGTACAGAAGCTTTGAGTTCCTGAGATCTTCCTGTTGTGATTTTGACATCACTTGTTGTGCACATACATCTATCATAAGATCAACAAAAAACAACCACACACAAGAAGAGACATGGAGATTTATGTGGTTCACTCAAACAGGGCTATGTCCACGGGCACAGAGACAATCATCTTCACTATCACAAGTAAAGCATACAAAGACTCTCATTCTCTCATATCGTCTCACCTACGTGGTGTAGGAACACCACGGGCAAGAGAGCTCTCACCTCTCTTCAGCGCAAGATCTAGGGTTACAGACTAAATACATATATAGTCTCTACTTTCTTGGCCATCAAGAAAGCCTCGGTACAATTACCAAAACACCCTTGACCTTAAACCAGTCCGTGGCTAACTTAGTGGACTCATCCGGCTAAACCGGAATACAAGACATAAACCGAACAGTCTCCATCTTGGCTTGAATTTCGCATAACTCGAGCCACCAGGAGATAAACCGGCAAAGTCTTCACGTACCTTATTGAATGGCATGTCACTGCACCAACGATGCAGACTTCTTCCTTCAATACTTTGACATGTTGAACCAGCACATGAACTTTAAGCAAAATTCATCTTCTCGTCAAACTCCACCTCGAACTTAAAGCTCGAATCCATTGACGAATCTGAGTGATAACGATATCTGAATCACTCATCATCTTACCCCATCTTCAACATCACTGTGAAGATCAAACCACCATAAGCATGCAAGCAAAATAGATCGGGAATACAAGTCCATATGACTTCACAATTGAAAAACAACCTCTGCCTCTGAGCGGTCATAAAACTCCATTTGACCGGGCCTCCGATCAACCAAACACATGTTTGACAGCTGTTGATGCATCAGCTATTCCATGCTGCTTCTTCAGCTTTGGCAAAATAAACAACATCACATGCAATCTGGAAAGCATGTGAACCCCAAACGAACAACTTCGTTTGAATCAGCAAACCCTTTGCAACTAGGCCGCCGACTCCTATTATTGGGTTTGCAACAACAACTAGGTCTAGTAGACCCGATTCTAACCAGAACCCACATTTGTTCAAATCTTCTCCACAAGACTTCTGAACTAAACTATAAATCTCATCAACATGAGCACGCTGGAAGAAACGGATCTGAAATCCAAGTCCGAATGACTCTGATATCACAGAAACAAGTTTCTACGCACTCTAATTGGTCAAACATCCATGTTGACCATTGAATAGGCCATCTTCTTCCACATACACGTAGATCTCCTCGCAACGAGTCCGTAGGCGGAAACAGATCTCCGATCGGACATCGGACGATCAAGATATCGCAGAAACAATTTTAGCCGTTAAAACTGGTCAAACTGACTTTGACCTCCTCTGTTGACGTGTGCTGACGTCAGCACTGTGCTGGCTGACTGGGCTTCTGCAATCTGTCTAGGTCCACCCGACCCGAGCACAAACTGAAATCTGCTCCACTGCACTAGGCAGGACTATGCGAACACAGGTCAGGTCTGACCCAACCCAAACCCGACTTGGAACGCACCTGTTGCTGCATGGGCTTCGCTGAACCGGGTTAGGTCTAACCCGATCTAGACTTGAACCTAGCCTGAACTGCTTTACCTTTCTTCTGGGCTGGGCTTCCCGTTAACAGATCAGGTCGACTGTGACCCGACCCGACCCAGGCCCAACCTGGCCTGAACCCTTCTTCCTTTTTTTTCGTTTTTGTTCTGCAACAGAGAAGCGACACCTACATTGTTCCTCATCAACGGCAGCGGTGATGGGGTCCAGCGCCCAGCAACGGTGGTTAACGGCGGCCGGCGGCACCCTCTCCGGCGACGACTACGGGAGATGGCGGCAGCAACAATGGCGGTCTCTGTTTTCCGATCTGTGGATCTAAAACCAAACAATGGAAACTCCCCAGATCTGGAGGTGGCTAGGAAGGACTCCCTGGATCTGGCGATGGCTAGGTAGGGTAACATCGACTGCACCCCTGCAATGGATGGTGATGGCGCAGCAGCGACGGCAACCTGCACACGGTTCCCGGCGATCGTAGCAACCGTGCTTCTGTGGATCTCTCTGCAACAGAACCCAGATCCAGCCCCTTTCTTCTAAAAAAAGGGTTGCTCCATCTTCTTCTTCAGTTCCTCTCAGCAGAACCCCCTGATCAGAGTGATGGTCGTCTTATTCTATCTGATCTGTGTGGCCCTTTGATCAGATCACAACCGTAGCAATTGACTCCAAGATCTAATAACATGTGAATCCTTTTTCCTCCAATCCCAGCCAGACCGGAGAACCCAATCTCATCTTCTTCTTCTTCAATGGTGGCCTAACCAGAAATCACGAACCTGATCTCTCTTCTTCTCTGTTTCGAAAACAGAGATCCGAACCCTTCAACAAGGATTCAATCAGTCGATCTTCATGCGCACAACCTCCAAACCATCGAGCGATCTCCACCTCACTTTGAAACCCGAGGAACACCACCTCAACTCTGATACCACTTGTTGTGATTTTAACATCACCCGTTGTGCACATACATCTATCACAAGATCAACAAAGAATAACCACACACAAGAAGAGACACGGAGATTTACGTGGTTCACCCAAATAGGGCTACGTCCACGGGCATAGAGACGATCATCTTTACTATCACAAGTAAAGCATACAGAGACTCTTGTTCTCTCACATCGTCTCACCTACGTGATGTGGGAACACCACGGGCAAGAGAGCTCTCACCTCTCTTCAGCGCAAGATCTAAGGCTACAGATTAAACACATATATAGTCTCCGCTTTCTTGGCCACCAAGAAAACCTCGATACAATTATCAAAATACCCTTGACCTTAAACTAGTCCCTAGCTAACCTAGTGACTCATCCGGCTAAACCGGAATACAAGACATATACCCAACACTTCATTCTCATACTCATTTTGGAGATTTATCTTGAGCGTCTTCAATGCATGTTGGAGAAAGCATGGAAAAGGAGAATGGCGTGTGCATCGACAAAAAGAACTTCAGGTTCTTTAGGTTGTCTGCAACTGAAAAAGGGTAGCAAGTATATCTTATAGTTTTTAAGTTTATAGTGCTTGATTTCTCTTGGACCGGTAAGGTCTTGTAGTTTTTTCCTATTTGAGTTTTTCACGTAAAAATCCTGCATCCATTTTCTTGTGGCTGATTGCTTGTTAACTTAGTTTAATTGTTTGCTTTAACCAATTATAAGAAATTTGTGTTGGGACCTTAAAATCCTTCAAAAGTCTTTCTCCTAGTTATTTAAATTCAAGGCCAGTGATTCTGATACCAAATTCAATTTCTTACGCTAACTATCTTACCAAAATCTAGAAGCATTTATAGCCGCAACTTAAATACTTTCCAAGACATCTTGCACCTATATGCATTTCCTATCACCTTAATGAAGATGATCTTAACAATCATCTTTTGGTGTAGCTCTATAGTGTTTAGTGGCTTTAAGCATCCTTATAGTATTTTGAGATGTATCTTAAGTTTATCCATATAATCTCTGCTTCTATGATCATTTTTTAGATTATTCATAAATGAGACTTACCTATTTGAAATATAGATGACGGGTTTTGGTTTAAAATCAAACATTATTGGTGTTTTGGAATTCAACCTCGCAACTGATGGTTCAAAGAAAAGAAAAGGTGATGGAAGTAGACCTTTGTGAATGCAAGCCAAAATAGTCTACCTTAGCAACTTTTCTTTTCTCTTATTCACCCATCAACAATTTTTTTTCCTCCCATAAAAAAAACCAACTCATTAAATCACCAATAAGGTAAATATTATGCTTTCAATTTTTTCCTTTTATTTTTATTTTCCTTGCAACTCTGCCAGTTTTGCTGCCGGTCCCAAGCCCGGGTAAAGGAGGAGGGTTGCGTTAGGTAGGTGACAGCCAGCGTAAAACTTTGTCACAACCCAAACATGAATTCTGAACAAATGATATTTCACGATAAGGTTAGGGCGTTCCCCGCTTTAAGCGACGCATTGCAGCATCGCTCGGCTGCAGTGAAAAGTGTGCAAGGGCTACCGCATGACTTTGGACTAATGCGGTTAAAGAAGTTAGTCCATGAGAAGAAGAGGAGGAATAGGAAAATTAGACTTGCTACTTGGAATATAGGAACTTTGACAGGCAAGAGCATGGAGTTGGTTGAGGTAATGAAAAGAAGAAGAATTAGTGTGGCTTGTATACAGGAGACAAGGTGGAAACGGAATAAAGCTAAGGAGCTCATGGATGGGTATAAGCTTTTCTATGCAGGAAAGAGTAATACAAGAAATGGAGTGGGTATAATTATAGATAAGGATTTAAAAGAGAAAATTGTGGGGGTAAAGAGGTTTGGTGATAGAATTATAGCAATTAAACTAGTACTAGAGGAAGACATAATTCATATCATTAGTGCATATGCTCCCTAAGTAGGACTAGAAGAAAGTATGAAAAGACAATTTTGGGAAGAGATTGATGATTTAATGCGAGAAATCCCAAATAGTGATAAAATTTTCCTTGGAGGGGATTTAAACGGGCATATAGGAAGAGATAATAGAGGATATGAGAGAGTGCATGGAGGGCATGAATTTGGAGAAAAGAATGAATTCGGAAACACTATATTGGACTTTGCAGTGGCATTTGATCTTATAGTAGCAAATACTTACTTTAAAAAGAGAGATGAGCATTTAATTACATATAAAAGTGGGAGTAATAGGAGTCAGATAGACTTTTTTCTAGTTAGAAAACAGGACCGATTGGCTTGTAAAGATTGTAAGATTATCCCAGGAGAGAGTTTGACTACGCAACATAGGCTTGGAGTTTTAGATATTTGCATTAGAAGTAAAAAGAGAGCAGTAGTAAACAAAATGGACCCTAAAACAAGGTGGAGAGATTTGAAGGGGGAAAGAGCAAATATATTTAAGGACAAAATGATTGAGAAAGGAGAATGGAATATTGAAGGAGAAACTACAGTAATGTGGAATCAAATGGCTAATTGCATTAGGAATGTTGCAAAGGAGGTACTTAGAGAATCAAAAGGGAAGAGACATATTAATAAATAAACATTGTGGTGGAGTATGGAGGTTCAGGAAGTTATTCGACAAAAAAAACATTGCTACAAAGTTTGGCAGGGGACTAAGAGTATAGAAAATTTTGAGTTGTATAAGAAGGCAAAGAAAGAAGCTAAGAAAGTAGTAAGTAGTGCAAAGTTCAAAGCATACGATAACCTCTATAATAGGTTGGGAATAAGAGAAGGAAAAAATGATATTTTTAAGCTTGCAAAAATAAGAGAAAAGAAAAGTAGGGACTTAGATCATGTCAAATGTATCAAGGACAATGAGGAAAATATTTTGGTGAAGGACAATGATATTATAGAAAGGTGGAAAGAATATTTTAGTAAACTTTTAAATGAAGAATATTTGGGCGATACAAGAGTGGAGAAGGATACTTCATTACAAGAGTATACTTTTCTCCGTAGAATTAGAGGGGTGGAAGTGAAGGAAGCATTGAAGCGAATGAAGACAGGAAAGACAACAGGTCCAGATGGTATTCCGATAGAGGTATGGAAATGCTTAGGAGAGGTTGGAGTAAGTTGGTTAGGTAGACTATTCAATAAGATACTTGTGACAAAGAAAATGCTGGATGAATGGAGAAGAAGCATTATAGTACCTATATATAAGAATAAAGGAGATATACAAAATTGTACCAACTATCGAGGGATTAAACTTATGAGTCACACTATGAAGTTATGGGAGAGAATAATAGAGCAAAGACTGAGAAAAAAGACCAAGATTTCAGAAAATCAATTTGGTTTTATGCCAGGGAGATCAACTATGGAAGCTATCTTTTCACTTAGGCAATTAATGGAAAAATACCGAGCAAAGAGGAAAAATCTACATATGGTCTTTATCGATTTGGAAAAAGCCTATGATAGGGTACCGAGGAACTTAATTTGGTGGGTCTTAAAGGAAAGAAATGTCCCAAGAGGTTACATTGAAATTTTAAAGGATATGTACGAAGGTGCAATAACAAATGTGAAAACCACATGTAGAGAAAGGGGCGGATTTCCCGTGACTATAGGCTTACATCAGGGATCATCCTTAAGCCCTTATCTCTTTGCATTAATTATGAATGAGTTAACTGTGCAAATTCAAGAAGAAGTACCATGGTGTATGTTGTTCGCAGATGATATAGTATTGGTGGATGAATCAAGAGATGGTGTAAATGCAAAGCTTGAGAGATGGCGGAGGGCATTAGAATCTCGAGGCTTTAAAATAAGTCGTACAAAGACAGAATATATGGATTGCAATTTCAGTGGACATATACAAAGTGTTGAAACCACTGTCAAAATTGAAATCCATGAGATACCACGTAAAGATTCTTTTCGGCACCTAGGCTCGATGATTAGTAAGGATGGGGAGATTGATGAAGATGTGGAGTATCGGATAAGAGCTGGATGGCTGAAGTGGAGACTAGCTTCGGGGGTACTTTGTGATAGACAAATGCCAACAAAATTGAAGGAAAAATTTTACAGGACAGTGGTTAGACCAGCTATGACATACGGAGCAGAATGTTGGCCAATTAAGAAGACACATATTCATAAGATGGATGTAGCGGAAATGAAAATGCTTAGGTGGATGTGTGGTAAAACTAGGAAAGATAAAATTAGAAATGAGCGCTTTCAAGAACATTTAGGGGTAGCACCAATATGAGATAAGATTAGAGAAACTCGTTTAAGATGGTTTGGGCATGTTGAGTGTAGGCCAGTAATGGCACCGGTGAGAAAAAGTTTGGATATCCAGGTGGAGGGTCCATCAAGAGGTAGGGGTAGGCCGAAGAAAACATGGATGGAAGTCATTAATTCAGATTTGAAGAAGTTGCACTTATCGAAAGATTTAGCTCAAAATAGAACGGAATGGAGAAATAGAATTCATGTAGTCGACCCCAACATGGTTGGGATAAGGCTTTGATGATGATGATGATGATGAATCATTTTCTGCAACCCAGAAAGATTTTATGTCCCTCACTCCTTCTTATTAATCAAAGCATGTTTAAATAATGTGGCAAAATACACAACATTGATTATGGGTCTCAAGCTAGCCTTTAAATCAGGCATCAATATGCTTGGAGTCTATGGAGATTTGCAAATTGTGATCAAACAAATGAATTTTGAATACGAAGTGAAGAAACCAGACTTACTTCCCTTCTTCAACAGTGCTTGTGAACTCAAGGAAAGATTATGTTAATTGAGTTTCACCACACTCTAAGACATCAAAATATCGAAACAGATGCACTGGCAGGATTAGCAACTTTAATGTTAATCCCTGAAAATGACAAAATGGCTATGGAAGTAGTCGAAAGAAGGGTTCTAGCTCCACTCGATACCCATAAAGCGGTAGCAGATTACTTCGATGTGATAAAAAATCAGATTTCACCTTTCCAAAATGCATTCAAAGATTGGAAAGAGCCGTTCATTAATTACATTCTTCATGGAGTGCTGCCAGAGAATACTAAAGATAGAACTAGTATTAAAAAACGAACTCTAAAATTTCACTTCAATTTTCCTTTGAAGACTTTTTATCTTAAATCATATGATGGAGTTCTTCTCCATTGTTTGTCACCAAAAGAAGTGGATTAAATACTCAAAGAAGTTCATTCTGGCTAAATGGTGCTTACCAGGCTGGACCAAAGCTTTATGACCAGATTCAAAGGTTAGGCTACCATTGGCCTACTATGGTGATTGAAGCTGTCAGTTTTACAAAAAGATGTAATGAATGCCAAATCCATGGTGATTACATTTAGTAACCGCCTGAATAGCTACATCCTTCATCCACCTCCTAGCCATTGACTCTTGTAGAATGAATATAGTTGGAAAAATCAATCCACCATCAGAACGTGGTCATTAATTTATTTTAGCCGGAACAGATTACTTCTCCAAATGAGCAGAAGTAGTGCCTCTTGCATAAGTCAAAATAGATACCGTCTTCAACTTTTTGAAGAATCATATCATCTGTCGTTTTGGGTACCTAAATGTCTGCATCATGAAAATGGCCCTTAGTTCAATGATGACAAGTTCTACAGATTCTATGATGAATACGAAATCCAATGCTGTCCTTCCACGGCATATAACCTTGCAGGTAATGGACTTGCTGAAGCTTTTAACAAGACTATTTGAAAAATTCTGAAGAAAATGGTTTTTGACAACAAAAAGAGTTGGAGTACCAAACTTCCTGAAGCTTTGTGGGCTTATAGAACTACAGTTCGAGGTCCAACAAAATTAATACTATATTCCTTGGTTTATGACATGAAGCTATGATACCCTTGGAAATTCAACTCCCTTCTCTTCGGGTAGCTGTGATTAACAAATACACTAAAAAAAATGCCAAGCTCAAACTATAAGAGTTAGAAAGCCTTGATGAAAAGAGGCTTGCTGCTCAACTAAGCATCAAGTTATATCAAGCTTATATGGCTGGGTCTTTCGACAAAAAGGTTAAATACAGAGCTTCCAAGAAAGGAGACTTAGTCCTTATGGTCAAGAGGCCCATGTTCTCCACACACTTGTCAAAAGACAATTTTGAATCCAAATGGGAAGGACCTTTCGTCGTCGATAAGGTCTACTCCAACAGTGTCTACGCTCTCCTCACACTTGAAAGAGACAGATGCATGATGCTTATCAATAGAAAAACTTTTAAAGAAATACTATGCTTGAATGTTATTGGCATACCTAAACCATGTACAACCTACATTCACACCCCTAAAATATTAAGTTTCGAGCCTCACAACCTATTACTCCTAACCAAAATCCCTCAAATTTGAACAACATGACTATGAAGACAAGGCCTGTCAGCCCCTCTAATCAACCTTTGTTACTTGGATAATGTCCCTACAAGACCCCTTGTAACATCCTACTGTATAGACCAAGTCCTTTTGCATACCTTGTATAGCTAAATTCAGCTATATAGAACAAGCCTTTTTGTAGACTCTATATAGCTACCCTCCGTTATATAGAATAAGTCTTTTTATAGACCCTATATAACCAAAACCGAAACAAAACCTAAAAAGCCAAATTTTTATTCAAAAGGATCAAGTCATGAACCCTGGAGAACGCCTCTCATATGGGCATCGGATAATGTTTACCTACACAACTCCTTTGCTTTTGATTTGTAGTTCCAAAAGATCACAAGTCACACCTGCATATAAGTCTAAAAAAACAAACCAAAACAAATCATCCAAACCATCCATACAAGCCACATTAAACATTCACACAAAATTAAACCAAACATTCCATGCCAATGACAAAGTAGAGCAAAATAAAAAGAAATTTCCATTGATATTCATTTTGAGTTCAATATCAAAAAAATGAAGTCAGTGTACATGGCCATCCAGGCTAATCAAAATGAAAAGAAAAAGATAAGAGAGTCAAGCAAAAGTTGTAGCAGGGAGAATTAGTCCAAGAATTTCTCCAATTGCCTTTTCGCATTTAGAACACCTTCCATCAAGGCACACCCTTTGTAGCTTAAATAAGTAGGTACAGCAGTATTGATGTCAATCACATCTAGTTTGATGTTCATTCCACTCTCCAGAGACTAAACAAAATCATCCAAAGTCATCTGCTTCGCCTCTGCACTCATAAGTAGATCATCTCTGCGCTGATTGCCTTCTGAGACAGATTTCTTCAAGTCATCAATGTTACCTTCCAAATAAGAGAGTTGTTACTACAACACAATAATCTGCTATCGTATATGTTCATATTCAGTCAAACGCACAGCTGTTTCATGTGTTTTCTTGGCATGTACTGCATTTGTTACTTGTATCTCTTATTCGGTGCTTTCAATCTCTACGGCCAGCTGGATTATGTGCCTCAACATTGCATCTTGAAAAGCTTTGGCATGAGCAACACTTCTATCCCATATGTCTTTTTCGTCAAGCTTGCTGAAGAAGATGACAAAAGCATTGCAAAGACCACTCAAATCGGTTTTAACACTAGAAGATATCAACATATCAACTAATGCTTTGGCACCCTAGATCTTGTTAAGGGTGAGATCTCCCTGGAAGAGTGTGGTCAAGATGCTATGAATCTCCATCTTCATGGCGAAGTTTACAGCAGATTAGGGCTTCGGAGCTCGCTAAATAAACTGGGCTCTTTAGGGATAGAAAGATTTGACTCTCGCTCTTGCAAATTTGACTGAGTCTGAAAGCCTGAACAGTCATCTCCTTCCTTCTCAACATTTTCACCCTCACCCCTATGAGCAGCCAATGCTTCTTCATGAGCAGAAGGCGAGTCATGCGACCCTTGCGAAGACAAAGTGGAGAAGGATCCCTATTTATGTGCGGTGTTACTGTAAAAGGATCCCTATTTATGTGCGGTGTTACTGTAACATTTAATAATGTTTTCGGGACCCTCCACCTTAAGTAGCTGAAGCTTCATCTAATATCTTTTGCACAACTGGATCTTTGATTACTTTCATATGTGATGATTGATCGGCCTTGAAATGAACTCTTGAAGGTGTCATGGCCTTGGGTGGTGTGAAACTGCCCATAACTAGTGGCAGGTCATTGGCAATTGGCATCGCAAAAGTATCATCCTCCATAGGATCTACAGCCTCATCTTCAAGAATCAACTTCCTCTGAGCAGGAGGGCCGGTCTTTGCTATGATCGGCTCTATCACGACAACCTCTTCAGTTGGGACCATCTCAATATCAGCCCCCTTTTCTGCTATGCTAATGGGTTCGACGCTTGGTTTTGCTTGAGCATCCAATGTTGTTTCAGTTCTTGGCACTTCATTGGCCATTGGTACTCCATCAATCCTTGGCATATCAGTAGCCGTAGAAGGTTCACTCGCCTGAGATCCTAAGTCTAAATCCGAACTTACCAGGAGAATCACACTTGGTATGAATGGGGGCTTAATGCTGATCAGCGGTGCAATGAATGCCGATGATAACTCTAGATTATTGTTGACATTTTTGGTTGGCGAGTCTAAGGAGAAGTCTTCGATGGACCTTCGCAACTCGCTTTTCAGAGTACTGGTCATAGATGCCTTGAGGAATCCGCTAGGGATAGATATGTTACCCAAATCAATCAAAGATACGAGACCATCTCTCCCTGTTGGCTTTTCACTTGGCGACCCGAAAGGTTTTCTCACTAAAGTGGGAGGCACAACAAGAGCACTCTCATCCACTCGGGTACCTAAGAAGGAATAAATGAGATCAAATTACAATGTTGGAATAAATTTTCAATTTCCAAATATTCAAGTCAAAAGTTACCTTTAGGAGTTGGAACTGTCATAATTCCCTCAGTAATATTGGGAATCTCTCCCTCTTCTATCGAGACTTTGAAAAGTGGCTCCTCAGAAGTTTTAGGAGGAATCTATTACTGTACGGGTTAAGGGACAGCACCTCTTTCAGAAGTAGCAGCAGCAGCATCCATCTGAACTCTGTCGCTACTCATCTACTCCAAAACTTGCTCCAAGGGTACATCGATGCTGGTTGCTTTGTCAACAGTAGTAGTAACACCCACATCATCACCAACTATCTCCATAGCAATAAACTCTGATGTCATAACCATTACGGCTTTTTTCCCAGACTTAGGCATCATAGCTTGATCAAACATTCTTTTTCAAAATTAAACTCGATAATAATATCACTATTGGTTTATTCTTCAGTAGTGTGAGTATTAAAGCCGCTCTCTCTCCCATCACCTTCATCAGAGTCATAAACTTCAACAATCTCAGGCACCTTTTATACGACTCCTCCGACGGTCGAAGTTTGAGTTGACAATGTTGCAAGACAAAATGTAGACATCAAAACAAGAGAGAAAGAAAATCAAATGATAACGTCATACAAAGAAATAAAGTAATGTTACTAGCTTTTAGCCTTTGGGAATGAAGAGTTCTAAGGCTTTCAACCTTTCTCTTCTTTGAAGAAGCTCCTTTGCCACTAGTCGATCTGGTTACATGTTTTGAGCATATTGCTCGAAGCTTTTTATGAAGAATCGAACCCGCTGGAGGTTTTGTTGACAATGTAACTGGTGGCCTTGATCCGATAGTTGCTTCTGTCGATTAAGCTATTTCTACTGAACTTAGAACTGTGCGTGCCTCTGTTAGTAATGAAGTAGCAGTAGTAGTCTCTAATAAATTTCGGTGAGCAAAGTCTGCCTTGGCGGCCGCACGCATAATGGCCTACTCTTCTTCAAATTTCCATGTTTGCTCACCATCAAAACTTTGGTTCTAGCAGACTGAGAAGCAGATCCAATGTCTAACACAACCTTATAGACTCGTCTAGCTTTAACAAGGCTCTCCCTCCCCTGTAGGTTCTCATTTACAGCCCACTGCATCCTTGCTGCAGTCACATTAAAAGGAGGCAAGTATTCCTCTTTTCACCTTTCAAAGAGCGGTGACCTTTGCAAGCATTAGACTCAGCTATAGTTCAAAATATCGGCCGATACTAGTTCGTATCAATCGATACTTACAGGTATCAGCCCATACCGGTCCAATATCGGCCTGTGTATCAGTCGCGGCCTCATATCGGCAAAAAGGTCCCTATATTATTGGGATTTATCGGCCACTATTTCAAAATTTCGATCTTTACCGATATATCGGCTGGTATTTTCAAAATATCGGTCAACAATATTTAAAGTTTTTTCATTTTCTCTTTTGTACTAATTTTCTCCTCCTTCAAGATATATTAGATGCTACTCTTCTTTTTCAACAACTATTTCACTTTTAAGTAATCAAAACGTTTTATTTTTTTTATGGATTGCATTTGAAAAAATCATATATAACTCTACCAATTTCACTATTATGATTTTTTTTTATTTTGTAACTTTTTTAAAGGTCTATTTAGATATAGCTTAGAAATAAAGATTGCATACTATTTTTGTTATCGATATATTTCATTCTCTTTTATTTACATATAGTGAGGATAGATCTATAATTAGGATTTCGAGAATTAGCATTTTTATTAAATTTTATAGATATTTACAAAATAGCTAATGAAATTTGTTTGAAGTGTGTTTTAAAATTCTTGTGGCTTTTTAGTTCGGCATTTATTTATTAAGTAATGAGTAAAAACTTAAATTTCTTAACTTTGACACTAAGAGATAGCTCATAAGTTAGAATTATGATTACATAGCTTATAATTATGATTGCATTTCACAAAACTTATGAGTTTCAATTTATTTTAGTATAAACATGTATATATATTTAATTATAAATAAATTTATATAATTTCAAATAAAACAGAGACACTAGGTCTTATGACTTAAGGGGACCGATATTTTGATTTGTAGGTGTTACTAATGGAGGAAATTATTGTTTTCTAGCATTTTATAATATTTTAGATTTTTTGGGAAAATTTTCAAATCCTTTTGGGGCAAAAAAGATTTTCATAGAGTGACAACTGCGATGGACCGCGAACCACGACCGATACCGATACTTTATCGATTTTTTTGGTCAACCGATATCGCAACCGATACTGCAATTTTTAACCATGGACCCAGCTACTAAGCCAATTTGCCATTTATTTCTATCATGTAACCAATTTTCGAGACTAGCCAGGATGACATGCTCTCCCTTCTTGGAAGCAGTTGAAACACGTCATTTGGTGTGAGGATTGACTGTATATATCTCTACAATGGCAGTGGTACTTTTTGCATTCTATTGTGTGAAACGACTTGTGTATCCAAGATTTGAAAGACGAGGGTAGCCAAAACGAACCCCGGTGCCAGTTGCTTGATCGAATTCCCAAGCATTTTGAGCATCTTGCCAAGAACCAAGAGTGCTTCGAATCTGGTTGGGTGCTCCCACAATAGCCTGATGGAAATCAAATTGCCTGCAAAATCTGGTGAGGATATAAAGTTAAATGTTAATGTATGAATTCTACCTAATATACCAAGTCCACAAGTCTCAAGCTTAAGAGCCAACTCTTCTCTTCATCAAATAAGCTAACATCCCGACCACCCTCTCTGCCTTTGTCAATTGGTGATTCTATGGCATTTCTCATGTGAGTTGGAACTTTAATGTTTGGCAAAGTGTCATAGGAAGTGACATAATTATGGAAATTACGCAAGTGTTGGCATAATTCAATCATGAAATGGGTATTGATTAAACAGTTGCCGCCTACCACACCTTCCGTGTAGATGCTTCCTTGTGCACTGTTGTGTGAATGAAGTCCATTACAATGGTATGTGAACTAGGTGCACAACCAGTGCTCGATGTAATATCCATTGAAAGATCTCCCCTCTCTGATAGTGAAACCAAAAAACTTCAATCTAGTTAACATGTATGCTATAAAGGTAGGGCCCAGGGCAAGACTGTGTCCAAATACCATCTGAGCGTAAGGTGTAACGAGGCCTAAGGTCGCTCCTAGCACTCGAAAAAAGAAAATCTGACAACCATGCTACCAAAAAAGTCGCAAGCCAACACTTCCTCTTCAAATCTAAATACTAGGCAAAAATATGTGGCATAAAGTTCGGATCCTCATGATAAATAATTTTTGGCTCCTTATTGGGGTCTTCACTGCAAATAACCTCATTCCACTTAAAGTATCCATCCTTATTCACAAAGAAACTTGAACACACTGATGCAATCCACTCAAAAGACTTCGGATGAGGTCAGAGTGCAGTACCGCAAATTTCAGAGTTAATGGATTTTATTTGGTCACTTGACTCACTAAACTTCAAATTTAAGGTTCATTAGCTCAAAGTCTAGGGGTCATTGAACACACTTAAACTTCTGGGTTACCAAAGCAGCAAGAAATCACATGAAAGCTCAAAATTATGCTTAGGAATGATGCTTCAAAATTTTAAAGCATTTGGACTTCATTTCAGTGTATATTCAAACTTCAGTGGCTGTTTTCCAGCTCCTTGGGGTCACTGTAGCAACAGACACTTCTACATGTCAGAATTAGTTGAAACTTTTGGAAGAGGCTCAAATTATATTTAGGAGGGACTCTACAAAATTTCAGGTCAAGTGAATGTCATTTGACCCAAAGTCAACAAATATGTCAACTTTGGGTCAATGGCCCCCAAGGCATGGTGTCACTAATCAAAGTCTTGCTTCTAGGTGACCGAAGTTAATGATGTAAGGCTTATGTCATGCTCAAAAGTGATGCTGCAAAGTTTTAGGCTGCGACGACTTCGTCTTACCCTACTTCAACCACATGTTAGTTAGGAATCCGTGACCCCCAAGTCATGGGTCTTTGACTAAAAATCCTACTTAGGGAGGCTAAAGCTGATGAAATTTGGATCAAAGACTCAAAATGTGTTCAAAGTCAATTCCCCAAAGTTCCAAATCAATTGAATATCATTCAGGTAGAAAATAAGTTAATTGCTTGTAACACAAGAGAACATTGACTTAGAACATGCAACAAGTGGGTTACTATTCAAAATCTTACTTCTACAAATCCAAACCATATGAAATTTGGATGGACACTTAATAATTCCCTTGGCATTAGTCCCTCCAAGTTTCAAATCAAACCGAGATCATTTGGGCCTCAACCAGCTGAAACAAAGGTCCATTTTCATAAAAAGTCAACAAGGGGGGTGATCAACTTCAAGTGGTTAAAATAGGCTGCAATTTCTATGAGATATGCAAGATAGTGTTAGAAAGCATCTCTCCAAGTTTCATGAAAATTGAATATTGTTTGCGTTCAAAATAGGTGAAAACGGGTCATATATGCAAAAACCCCAAAATTGGACCTGTTAGTGACCGCGGCCATGGTCACTGACACCTCTGAAATGGTTCCCCGCAGTTTTCAGTGCTTTTCTCCACTTTATTTCAAACTCAAACATCCTATAACTCCCAACACCACTTCTTAAGTCTATAAAAGAAAGTGTTGGCACTTGGGAGAGGGTTTAAAGCAAATTCAAGGAGGTTCCAACAAGTTCAAAGCACATTAACAAGTAAGTTCTAAGAATTTACAAGGCTTCTAAGGCACTTCAAGCACTCCAAGTCTACTTCTTCTCTTTCTCACTAACTGAAGTTAAGAAATGGTTAAGAGAATGAAAAGAAGCATTCATATCACTTAGAGAAGATGGGTGCAAGGGCCATGAAACATAAAAAGGATAAAGTCTATTTCCATTGATTTTCTCACTTGGGAGGGTTTGGGCCCATCTTAGAAGTTATGAACAAGCCTCTTTAGCTTTCATTCTGTTCCTTGAAAATTATAGGTTCAGAATGACATAACATTAGCTCTATTTTGCTTGTATAAAGCACTCTTTTCGAATTTGTACAAAAACGATCTGTAACAAAAAAGTGATAATTACCAAAGGTTTTAATTGATTTCGCAGCCAAATTAAAAACTCTTAGTGGTCATTCAACACTCCAAAAGTTGAAGAACACAACTTCCAGCATTCTGAAGGCAACATAGAAGCAAAATAGAGCAGAAATGAAGATACACAGTGGCCATTTCGGCCACTATCTATTAGTGACCGTGGGCCATGGTCACACCCTCCCAGTTTTCTGTTTTTTGCTTTTTAAGTCTTTTGTTCATGTATTTTCTTATACTAGTTGAGTTTGTATTACATCTGAGACCAGAGGGAGGGGTTGTAAAATTTCAAAACTTGTAAACAACCAGCATTCCAGCAGTCAGAGCATTTGAACCCATGTAAATAAAGGAAAATTAATGATGAACTGTAATTATATTTCACATTCTTCTTAATGCTTGAAGTGTATGAATGTTGGACTTGAATCTGTTGCATTTTACAATACGTTTTGAGCATGACCAATTAGGGCCTGGGAACCCCTTTGTGCATGATAACTAAACTGCAACTAGTCTCTTATGGCTTTAGGCCCTTATATGTGTGACCCTGTAGACATGCCTTTTCTTAGATTAAATTATGAGACCTAAAATTTGAGCCAATATTCATAAATCATTGCAAAATTGACCTTGTTACCATTGTTCAAGTTATCTTATTATTGCTTTCTTGCATCTCATTTTTTTGTTGTAATATTCTTGAATTCACTGTATTCATATATCGTACATAAATTGCTACCATTTGATTGAATAACTGTTTGCTATAACTCTATAGTCTGTTTACTTGTGGAGTTTTGTGCTTGTAGGTGTATTGTTTTCATCTTTTTTGTTTAGATTTTGAGGTTGACCTCATTAATGAAGAGCCTTAGCTTACTTGTGGGAATCAGCAAAGCTTGAGCACCAAGTCACTATTTAGATTTTAGCGGCTAGTTGATATTTTATGTAGTTGCAGAATGACATATCTCTTGGATATTTTGAGAGTACTTATCTTAGATTCATTGTTCATATATATTACTAGTGATTTAATATAAATGCATTAATTTAGTTGACTCTGAATCCTTCCTTTAAATACTTCAACTATATGGATTGATTTATATTATGCAATGTGGTCGTTACGCCATGAACTCTGAGGGTCCCATGGATCTCGGAATTTGGGGTGTGATAACGTGACAGCCATTAGCTCCTCCTATCAGAAGGGAGAGGATACACTGGAGCACGTGGTAGCAGATGCTTTTCTTCCACAGATGATTAGGGCACACCACAGCCTAAACTACATTCTGGACACAATCCCCATTGTCCACTTGCTCGAACCCTACCTCCCTTCTTAAAAGCTGATAAAAAGCTTCTGCTGGTTGGAGTCACCCCCAGACCTTACAGTTCGACCATACTAGCTATGAGGATTTTCTATAATAAAAAATTTGCTAATAATATCACCGAGTGATCCATGAGATCTTTTATTTGTTTTGTGGTACTGGTCAACCAGCAAAATCATAATCAAAAGCACAACCAATTTGTTTGCAGCTTTGCAACAAATGTCACATTTCAAAGGGCTAAAAGGCATTCTAGATAATTTGAAAATAAATTTAATATCTTGTCAATTGTCCTGATTTGAAATGAAAATTGAAAACTTAAGCTTTGATTTGAAATCTAAGATTGTTTTTATCCTGTTTTGAAATTTGGGCAAAACTTGAGCCCTATTTTGAAATTTTCCCTTTAAAATAAAATGCCCCATTTGTGGGCTTATGAAAATAAGAGGTTCAGCTTTTTTTTATGGCTCTATTTTATTAGACACTGTCAGAACAAATAACAATAGTAGAGACACCAAACAAGTCCTAACTCATTAAGCCAACTAGGTGCACCATTTCCGAGATGGGAATTATAGCATTTTTTATTACTACTATTTAATGCTGCCCATATAGTATTAGGGTACTCTTGATGAGTGATAAAGTTAGTATATTCTCTTAGAAGGGGCAAAAGTTTAGCGTGAAATTTGAGAATGAATAATTATAAAGTTTATTACGCTTTAAATCAAAACTATTATTACATTATAATAGGTACAAAAAGTTATGAATTAGTTATTACATTATACTTTAAAAATATTTTAAAATGATGAATATCGATTGCACTTTATATCCAACAATGATAAAAATGGGCACGAAAGACTAGAGGAGAAGAGCAAATTGCATAATTTTAGAATTTTTACTCATGACCACATGGTTTTAATTAAAAATCAAGTTAAATATTTTTCTAGGTCATAATATGGAGTTGACATTTTATAAAAAAGTCTTAATCTTTGTTCCATTGTTTAAATCCAAATTCTTTCTAAAACTTTAATAAAATCACTTACCTTAATGGAACCTTTGACAAGATATTAGTACAAAAAGAATTTTAAGCACCCATATTTATAGCAACCTAAAAATTCCTACATAGGAATTAAATTAGATTTAATTTAATCCAAATTGTGGAATAAAATATTCAAAAGTCAAAATTTGATAATAAATTAAAAGAATTGTGGTGATTATGAGTTTCAAACTTTGAGAGGATTAGGATATTCTAGGCTCAATAATAGGCAAGGAAAATAAAAATCATCATCATCATCATCATCAAAGCCTTATCCCAACCATGTTGGGGTCGGCTACATAAATTCTATTTCTCCATTCCGTTTTATTTTGAGCTAAATCTTTCGATAAGTGCAACTTCTTCAAATCTAAATTAATGACTTCCATCCATGTTTTCTTCGGCCTACCCCTACCTCTTGATGGACCCTCCACCTGTATATCCAAACTTTTTCTCAAAGATGCCATTACTGGCCTACGCTCAACATGCCCAAACCATCTTAAACGAGTTTCTCTAATCTTATTTCCTATTGGTGCTACCCCTAAATATTCTCGAAAGCGCTCATTTCTAATTTTATTTTTTCTAGTTTTACCACACATCCACCTAAGCATTCTCATTTTCGCTACATCCATCTTATGAATATGTGTCTTCTTAGGCCAACATTCTGCTCCATATGTCATAGCTGGTCTAACCACTATCCTGTAAAATTTTCCCTTCAATTTTGTTGGCATTTGTCTATCACAAAGTACTCCCGAAGCTAGTTTCCACTTCAGCCATCCAGCTTTTATCCTATGCTCCACATCTTCGTCAATCTCCCCATCCTTACTAATCATCGAGCCTAGGTACCGAAAAGAATCTTTACGTGGTATCTCATGGATTTCAATTTTGACAGTGGTTTCAACACTTTGTATATGTCCACTGAAATTGCAATCCATATATTCTGTCTTTGTACGACTTATTTTAAAGCCTCTAGATTCTAATGCCCTCCGCTATCTCTCAAGCTTTGCATGTACACCCTCTCTTGATTCATCCACCAATACTATATCATCTGCAAACAACATATACCATGGTACTTCTTCTTGAATATGCACAGTTAACTCATCCATAATTAATGCAAAGAGATAAGGGCTTAAGGATGATCCCTGATGTAAGCCTATAGTCACGGGAAATCCGCCCCTTTCTCCACATGTGGTTTTCACATTTGTTATTGCACCTTCGTACATATCCTTTAAAATTTCAATGTAACCTCTTAGGACATTCCTTTTCTTTAAGACCCACCAAATTAAATTCCTCAGTACCCTATCATAGGCTTTTTCCAAATCGATAAAGACCATATGTAGATTTTTCCTCTTTGCTCGGTATTTTTCCATTAATTGCCTAAGTGAAAAGATAGCTTCCATAGTTGATCTCCCTGGCATAAAACTAAATTGATCTTCTGAAATCTTGGTCTTTTTTCTCAGTCTTTGCTCTATTATTCTCTCCCATAACTTCATAGTGTGACTCATAAGTTTAATCCCTCGATAGTTAGTACAATTTTGTATATCTCCTTTATTCTTATATATAGGTACTACAATGCTTCTTTTCCATTCATCCGGCATTTTTTTTGTCACAATTATCTTATTGAATAGTCTACATAACCAACTTACTCCAATCTCTCATAAGCATTTCCATACCTCTATCGGAATACCATCTGGGCCTGTTGTCTTTCCTGTCTTCATTCGCTTCAATGCTTCCTTCACTTCCACCCCTCTAATTCTACGGAGAAAAGTATACTCTTGTAATGAAGTATCCTCCTCCACTCTTGTATCGCCCAAATATTCTTCATTTAAAAGTTTACTAAAATATTCTTTCCACCTTTCTATAATATCATTGTCCTTCACCAAAATATTTTCCTCATTGTCCTTGATACATTTGACATGATCTAAGTCCCTACTTTTCTTTTCTCTTATTTTTGCAAGCTTAAAAATATCCTTTTCTCCTTCTCTTGTTCCTAACCTATTATAGAGGTTATCGTATGCTTTGAACTTTGCACTACTTACTACTTTCTTAGCTTCTTTCTTTGCCTTCTTATACAACTCAAAATTTTCTATACTCTTAGTCCCCTGCCAAACTTTGTAGCAATTTTTTTTTTGTCGAATAACTTCCTGAACCTCCATACTCCACCACCATGTTTATTTATTAATATGTCTCTTCCCTTTTGATTCTCCAAGTACCTCCTTTGCAACATTCCTAATGCAATTAGCCATTTGATTCCACATTACTGTAGTTTCTCCTTCAATATTCCATTCTCCTTTCTCAATCATTTTGTCTTTAAATATATTTGCTCTTTCCCCCTTCAAATCTCTCCACCTTGTTTTAGGGTCCATTTTGTTTACTACTGCTCTCTTTTTACTTCTAATGCAAATATCTAAAACTCTAAGCCTATGTTGCGTAGTCAAACTCTCTCCTGGGATAATCTTACAATCTTTACAAGCCAATCGGTCCTGTTTTCTAACTAGAAAAAAGTCTATCTGACTCCTATTACTCCCACTTTTATATGTAATTAAATGCTCATCTCTCTTTTTAAAGTAAGTATTTGCTACTATAAGATCAAATGCCACTGCAAAGTCCAATATAGTGTTTCCGAATTCATTCTTTTCTCCAAATTCATGCCCTCTATGCACTCTCTCATATCCTCTATTATCTCTTCCTAATGCCCGTTTAAATCCCCTCCAAGGAAAATTTTATCACTATTTGGGATTTCTCGCATTAAATCATCAATCTCCTCCCAAAATTGTCTTTTCACACTTTCTTCTAGTCCTACTTGGGGAGCATATGCACTAATGATATGAATTATGTCTTCCTCTAGTACTAGTTTAATTGCTATAATTCTATCACCAAACCTCTTTACCCCCACAATTTTCTCTTTTAAATCCTTATCTATAATTATACCCACTCCATTTCTTGTATTACTCTTTCCTGCATAGAAAAGCTTATACCCATCCATGAGCTCCTTAGCTTTATTCCGTTTCCACCTTGTCTCCTGTATACAAGCCACACTAATTCTTCTTCTTTTCATTACCTCAACCAACTCCATGCTCTTGCCTGTCAAGGTTCTTATATTCCAAGTAGCAAGTCTAATTTTCCTATTCCTCCTTTTCTTTTCATGGACTAACTTCTTTAACCGCATTAGCCCAAAGTCATGCGGTAGCCCTTGCACACTTTTTACTGTAGCCGGGCGATGCTGCAATGCGTCGCTTAAAGCGGGGAACGCCCTAACCTTATCGTGAAATATCATTTGTTCAGAATTCATGTTTGGGTTGTGACAAAGTTTTACGCTAGCTGTCACCTATCTAACGCAACCCTCCTCCTTTACCCAGGCTTGGGACCGGCAGCAAAACTGGCGGAGTTTGCAGAAAATGATTCCAACCCCTAAAATTGGTTCTCCTAACTCATTAGTTTTAGAAACTCCATTAAAATGCATGTTCCAATGTAAATCTAGATCAATGGTGGGTTTCCATAGCTGTTCACTGAAGAAGACTAGCTCATCAGGGACATTGTCTCTAAATTCAGAACTTTTTGAGAATGGGTGTTTTGCTAAAAAAGATCAGCAAGAGCCTATCCTTTTATCACCTTCACAAGGGTGTATCTGATGTCGTACTGAGAGAGAAGAATAGACCATTTGGCTAGATGATCACTCAATACTCCAGCTTTTGTCACAAGTGTCTTCAGTGGGTTGATGTTGGAAACCAAGTACACTACATTGGAGAGAATGTAGTGACGTGCGAACATCAGTGCAAGACATTTTTTCTCCACTGGATGATAGTTATGATCAGCACCAACCAGCATTCGTGATAAATAATAAAGAGCCACCTCCTTACCTTCATCATTCTTTTAAGCCAAAAACACCCCCAAAGAGTGATCGAGAGCTTGAATATAGAGTGTGAAAGGTTTGCTTGGAATCAGAATTAAAAGAAATAGTGGGTTTGTGAGATATCATTTAATATCTTGAAAGGCATCTTCACAACTGTTATTCCATACAAAGTCTACTCCTTTCTTAATTAGTCTAGAGAATGCTCTGCACTTTCCAGATAAATTTAAGATGAACCTACGGATGTAAGTAAGTCTGCCTTACAATCCCTTGAGTTCTTTGAGAGTTCTTGTAGACGGCATCTCCAATATAGCTTTGACTTTGACTAGATCCAGTTTAATGCCATATTTTTTAACCACGAATCCTATGAATTTCCCGCAAGGAGATTCCAAAGATATACTTCCAAGGATTCATTCGAAGGTTGAATTTTCATAACCTCTTGAAGACTGTACGAAAATTAGCTAGATGGTCTGACTTTTATTTGCTCTTGACTACTAAGTCATCGACATAGCATTCGACAGACTTATGCTGCATGTCTTTGAAGATTTTCATCATAGCCCTTTGGTATGTGGCTATAGCATTCTTAAGGTCAAAAGGCATGACGGCGTAGCAGTAGACGCCAAAGGGAGTTCTGAAGGATGTGTGCTTCTCATCCTCCTTGTACATCTTGATTTGATTGTAACCCAAAAACCTATCCATGAATGACATCCTTTCAAATCTGAAAGAATTGTCAATCATGATATCACAACCCGAGCCTAAAAAGTGAGGGTTAGTTAAAACCTAACCAGTGACATACGTACTCCCGTGCATACATACTTAGACCCTATCTAAATGTACACACACAAAGGCCTTTCACACATGCAAACATGGTGTACATGGAAGCTGTAAGTATCAGTGCATAACAAGAGGAATAAACTAAAGAAAAATAATATCTACAAAAGATTACATAAGTTATAGAGTGTACAGATAAAATAGGAAGACAATTTATATGAGTCAAAAACCAAAATACAAGGAGTTGGACAATCCCGGAATCAACACATGATGCATCCCCCAAAAGAAACCCCAGAAGAAGTCTATCATGCCATGCAGCTCTCTGGTGGAGTATTCACATCCATTCCACTAGCCTTGACGGGGCTTTTATAGTCTGCTCTGAAGTCTTGCCGACCGACGAGGGGTTAGCATAGGGATCTAAGCCTACAACACCAAGAATAACTAATGAATATAATGATTCAGCAAAGCATAAGCAACCAATAAGGTAACATGCGTTGTATCTAGTAGAATTATTAACATGTAACAGTTAATTAATACATAGAGTTTCACGTTAGTGTTCTAGGCAAGTCGTGCATTAAAATAAAACATGCAATTAGAATCATATAACAGATATACTTGCTGGATGGCTACTACATTTGCCATATTCTCCCTATCAAGAGCAGGCATGATGAGAACACCATCGACTGGGCCAGGGTACGAATGGGTCTCTGGTTCCCGGGGTCTAGAAGTCCCAAGAGAGGAGCATACTGCAGCAACAATAGGTAGGCTACGTTAAAGTCAATCCCATCGGGTATCCTAAGGCTAAGGCAGAGTAATGCCAGATCGTATCAGTCGTGCCATATAATACATGTCTATTCAAGTCACATTCAAGTAGTACAGGCAGTACAGTACGTGTATCAGATCATTTCACATGCAGGTCAATACCAATAAATTTCAGGACAATACACATACCAGTACAAATACACAGACCCATACAATTACAAGTCGAAACAAGAATAATGAATGGAGGGCAAGAACCGAAATCAACATGCAATGCAAGTCAAGTTATTTCAGGGAATCATGATCGTTTACTAGCCAATCCTAAGCTAGTTGTCCATTGTTTCCAACCGTGCATGATGATGTAGTTTTAAGTTAGTCGATACATAATTGTCCGTTTTGTGGGTGTTGCAATGTATCGAGAAACGTGTATCGAGGTCCCTTAAACCAACACTCATGGGGAGGTGCTTAATAACTGGACAACACTGATGAATGAGTCATAGCCCTCAAGACCATTCATGCTTTTAAGGTAGTCCATTGGGCAAGGTAAGAGGTTAAAAAATCTATGTGAAGGCCCTATAAGGTCTCATCATTAGCCCTATCTTTTCCTCCAATTTCTTAAAGAGCAGAGAGACCCGGGAACGTAGAAAAAGGGTCCTCTTAGTGTTTAATAGTAGGAGAAAGAGAAGGAGCAAGAACAGGATCTCCCGAAGCAAAAGTGCTTCAGGGCCGACCGGTCGGTCCTGGAGCCTGATCAGTCGGATTTCGATTCTGGAAGTGTCCGATCGGTCGGGTAATAGGACTCTGTACGGAACGACTGAACTGAATCTTGCACCACGGAGACAAAAAGTATAAAACTCGTACAACTACAAAGGGCTGTAAATCATGTCACACATGTGAGATTAAAGGAGACTAATCACAAACACCATGTACCAACATGTGTTCATCCAAATCGTGCTTGTACTTGCCTTGATTGAGCTTTTTCCGTAAATTAGTTGTTCTTTGGCCCAATTGACCTTGGAGATGTAGTCCTAACACCATGCATGCCAAGAGTGAGTAGAAGAAAAGGTGTGCATGCAATACAATCACATTCTAAACTCATAACGGAGACCATGACTCAACTTCTCACCTAAGATGAACCATGAAGGTGGTGAGAGGTTCCTGTCCACGATGAAGAGAAGAATAAGTCAAAGAAGGGTGCAGTGAACTGGAGAGGCTTCGAGTAGAGAAGAAAAGGAACTCGACTCTTACTTCAAATCCCCAAGGAGATGACGAGTAACTGGGTTCACAAGAATTTCCCCCTTTCTTTAATCGTGAGAAGAAGAAGAAAAAGGAAAAGAGAAATGAAAAGTAGGGAAAAGGGAGAGAAGAGGACATTGAAGATGGAGAGGGAATGAAGAGGAAGTCGGTGCATGACTTCTTATATTAAGATAAGGATGACAACAATTGTAAAACAATCCAAGAGTTTAGGTTAATTACAGTTCGAGTCAAATAACCGTCTAATGGAAGCAAACGAAGTCATTTGCAAGTGACTCAGTTACGAAAGTCAATGAGCTTGACGAGATACATGTGTTGACACCAAGATGATGCATGAAAATGACAAATGACAAAATCTAAAATTTCGAAAAAGGCCTCATGTCTAACTATTCCAGGTTACACTCAACCCCACTACTTATCCATAACCCGAAACGAAACTCAAAAGGACAAAACAACAAATATAAGACTAATTCGCTCGAAAAATACTTGAAACTACCGTAATTAGTTGGTAAACCAGATTAAGCTGGGTCGGAGTGTTATACATGATTTCTGGTATAGGTAGTAGGAAATCATCTTTAGGAAAAGCTTTATTCAGATCTCTAAAGTCGATGCAGATTCTGATCTGCCCATTCTTTTTGGTGACGGCACTGTGTTAGCCAGCCAGTCAGGCTATTGCTCTTCATGGATAAAGTGAACATCTTTGAATTTTTGGGCTTCTTTTTCTATTTTATCCATGAATTCTGGTGTTGTCCTTCTTTGATCATGCTTTAACGGTTTAGCATTGTCTACTATATTCAACTTGTGTACAAAAACTTCTGGATCTAGACACAGTATTTCTACACAGGTCCATCAAAAGCAATCCGTGAACTCTCGTAAGAAACTCACATACACATCAAGTTCTTTTCCTTTGATTTGAGAGCTTACAAAGGCAGGACAAGGATTTTTTAGGGTTCCCAAGTTTATTTCTTGTACTTGGTCCTCAGTTGGAGGTTCAGGAGGAGGTCCTTCCATAGCGTTTTTGGAAGCTTCCAACTCCGCAAATCCTTTTGGAGTTTTATTTGGGGTTTAAGTAAAGGCCTCATCTCTTTCCATGGATTATGTTTTTTTGGCTCGTTAGCTTTTACATCAAGAGCTAGACATTCCCAACGAGTGTGTTGATATGATTTTATTTTTTCATTTAATTCAGGTGGCTAATATCTAGTAATTTATGACATGGTGTCATCACCATCACTTACACCCTCAGAATGCTAAAAAGCAGCCCAATCAGCAGGATCTTAGAAGATCGCAGTCTCTTGATAGTCATCAGAGTCATACTCTTTGGTGAAGACTACAGATCTTGTTTTAAAATTTTAATTTAACTTAGAAATGTTGTTGTAAGGAACTTATCCTATACAATGCCATAGCTGTTTAGTTTTGCATCCCTTTTTGAGATCTTCTTTCATTTCTTAAGTGAAGACATCAAAAGGGATCTGAACCCTATTCGCACTCAATTCGAGGCCTGTAGGCTTTTTGAGATTGTACCCCATGTTCTTCATCATGTTGTAGACCATAAGATCGTAGATGTCAAGCCTTATTCTCTCATCATTGGTGATCTTGTCGATAAGATATGAAGCAGAAGCATCTTCAACTAAATGGAAAACTATCGAGTGGTTATGTTGCTTAGATGGAGTGGGCCACGACAAAAGTGGAGGATCCCAATCTATGATAGAGTACATAGAGGTGTCCATTTTTTCAGCATCTTTAGAATCTGACTCAGAATTTGAATATCTGACTATTGAGATAACATGCACTGGGCGCGTCCCTCTATACCTTTTATGCAGAAGATAGAGTGCTACTTCAAGAGATGAAACAATTTGATACATCTCACGAAGGTTTGAAACTCTATTGTTAAGCTACGAAGGGCTAGCCGGAAACCTACCCAGTACATATGAATCCATGCTGAATAGTCTGGAGGATTATCGGATCTTTTAGCTAAACGAAGCCATCTATCGATGTATCTATAAGACAGCTTACCCTACGTTGTGATGTTAGCACTAATTGACTAAAAGTGATAGGAGAATCAGGTCTCATTGGTGACATTCCCCTGATAGGAGGAGGTACATAATTGCTTTCTTGGTCAAAATCTGAGCTACTAACTAAGCAAATCACATTTGTTGAATATGAGAGCCTTTGCTGTCCTACAACGGGTAGTTCGCCATTCCTCAGTGACATTGCTGAGTTCTAAGCAGGCGTTATATACATAGCTAGACTACATGTCTTGCTTGTATGAATAACAATGCCTATTTGCTTTGTCTTTGACGGTTTTGTGGATATGACCAAAGGTTGATTTGATTTTTTGATTTCAGATTTAACCTTGATCACAAAGGAGCTTTGGTATCGATGAACTTCACTACTGGGTTTTTTTGTAGACTGAACTTCCTAACTGAGTCAAACCTTTTGCCAGACCCTGGGTAGATTTGCTTTTATGTTAAGATGGTGAAGGGATCTGCAGGATTATAATCCACGGGAGAGCTGTTTGTATCAGGTTTAGACTTTGCAAGTCTTTTTTGATGCATGGTTATATTGATTAAGTAGACCTTCTTGCCTTTGAATGGCTTTTCATCTGTAAAGACTCGATACACCTTACCCTCATCATCAATATGTTTCAAGCATTAATGAAGAATAGAAGGTACTATGGAGTAATCTTGAAGCCATCATCTTCCCAAGAGAATATTGTAGTAAGCACACGTCTTTACCACGTGCAAAGTAACTTATGAAGTTAGATCACGTAGCTGAAATTGAATCTGAATCTTACTAATCCGATCCTGGACTTCCCCATCATAGCCTTGGATTGAAGTTTTGGTAGTGGATAACTTGCTCAGCGGGTTGCTAAGTTCCTGAAGAGCTATGATCATGATGAGATTCAAAGTTGTCCTGGGTCAACTTAAACTCTTTAAATAGGTATGTCCTTGATGTAGGCTATGAAGTAGAGCGGCCTTGTGTGCTTCATATCGCCTAAGAGGAGATCATCTTTGGCGAAGGAAAATGGTGGCCTTGGAAGCATTGTGAATGAAAAGACATTTCATACATTGCTTCTACGGCTTCTTGGATTTTGCTTTTAAATAGTTCTTCTCTATCTGATGAACTTGTTCCACATGAGTTTGATTGTTTGTATTCAAACTCTATAGAGCTCATATAAAGTTGTTATGAGTCTCCTCAGATATCTGCAAAAGATAAAAAATATAAAGCCGTGCAGGAACGTTGATTTTGGTGTAGCAGGAACGTTGCCACTGTAGTATGCTTTTTTGGGGGCTTTCGGACTCTAGGAACTAGAGACTCATTCGTACATTGGCTCGGTCGATGGTGTTTTCAATGCATAGATCCCTAGAATGAGGATATGGTAAATATAGTAGCCACATAGTAAAGTATTTCCGTTAATTGAATTTTATAACATGTTCTATTCAAATGCACAACATGCCTAGTATACTAAATTGAAAATCTATTTATGATCACCTGTTAGTGATTCTTGTTGATACAACGCGTGTTACCTTAAATTTTGCTTATGCTTTGTTGAATAGTCTTATTCACCCGTTGTCCATTGGTGTTACAGGCTCAAGTCCCTCTTCTGATGCTTCAAAGGTCAACGAGACTTCAGAGGAGATCTCCAAGGTCCCATTAGGATTAGACGAGTGGACAGCAATTTATATCTAACCGATCCACCTCAGAGTGCAACTTGGATTAGTATAGGTCTTATATTTAGGTTGTAGTTGCATTAAGTTCATTTTGTTATGTATGGGCCATGATTCCATGTATTTTGTTTAGTGTATAAATGATCTATCTTTTTAGAAACTTATTTCCCTTTTTGTAAAGATACGTTTCCTTTTTACTCTGTACAGATAGATGTGTTTTAGTTATTGCATATTGTGTGTATCTTCTTGTTTCTTTGTGTAATACTTATAGTTTCCGCATATGAATGCTTGAACAAAAGTCCACTAATAGCAATTACATGTGTGACTTTCTCTTGTGTATGTGCACTTAGCTTGGGTTTAGGTGTGTTTACAAGGGAGTACGTGTGTCACTATTTTAGCTTTAATTCTAATACCTGAATTCTTGGGCTCGGAATGTGACAATGGTCCTAAACCCCATCATAGACATCAAAGATCTTGAATAGGGTGTCTTTAAAGTCAAACAATTCAGTGACCATCAACCAATGATCACTGCCTAATTTGCATAACACTTTGTGGTCACAGCCCCTTTTACATAGAACTTTGCAGTCACAGGCCGTTTTACACAATACTCTATGGTCACAGGCCATTTTACACAGCATTTTGTGGGCATAAGTCATTTTACACAGCACTTTGTGGTCACAAGCTCTTTTACATAGCACTCTGTGGTCACAGGCTCACTCATGTGTTTTGGCTTTTGTTCATGTCTTTTAGCCTTGTATGATCACAAATTAGAGCAAAAATTCCCACAATCGTGCCAATGATACAACATGAGCTTGTCCTTCTATGTGGTAATTGATCTTTATTCTTTCTCTTGATAATGATACATGTGGTTCCTCTGTGTCGTCTCAAAATTTACAAAGGCTGCCATTTTCATTTCACATTGGACGAGGACATTCCAACCCATAGTTACCTAATTCGATGGTTAAGGCCTCAAACTGCAAATGGTTCAAATCAAATAATTCACAGTTCAATTCGCTCTAATTCGTCCATAAGAGAATACCCAATTCGAAACAGTTTGGTGAGGTTTATTAGAGTGAAAAGATTGAAAAGTTAAAGGCTTACCTACTGCTCTAAGGCTCTGTTTCACCCTCTGCATGTTTGAGCACTAGCAAAAGTTTCTAATGACTGATGAAAACGACTTTCTTTGTGGAAAATGACTTTCTTCGCCTTTTTTCACTCTCTGAAGAAGAGAAAAGTGTAACAAGGAAGCTTTTGATTTTTTACTCCTCCCGATTTTTTATTCCTCTCTATCACCCGTACATACATATATAGATATATGTATGGGAAAGACTACTGTGCATCCATCCCTCACCACATGGTAAGGGATAATTCCTTTTTTAGACCTAACAAGGTCAAAAAGGTATCATGATGTGTGATAGTTTTGTCCTTTTGCACATCAATACTTTTCAAAAATGGAAGTGTCCCTCACCATAGTGTGAGGGACATATGCATAGTAGTTTTATCCTATATATATATGTATATACACAAAATAGTAAAAAGAAAGGATTTTCTCCTTACCCTCTTCTCTCTCTTAGTTGTCTTCCATATCCATATATCTTGAAGTGGGAGAAGTAGGCTAGACTATGGATCATTAGTTATGACCTAAAATAGTCTTTGCTATATATATAATAGTTCATGATTGGGGTACTTTGCTTTCAATCCACACCGTTGAAAATTGATACATCAACATCCATGGATGCTGGAAAAAAATTTTATCCCAATCTAAATCAGTTCAGTAGCCAAATTGATCAAATACATTATAAATTAGCAATGCAAAGGAATAAAATCTATTTAGTTTAGATGTGACAAATTTGATGTAGGGCCAAACTTAATTAAAGCAAATTTTTCTTGAAACCAATGTGAAGGCTGATGTTAATTCTCAATGGTTCAAATTTTTAAGATAGGCCCAACTGATGGATTCAAGGTTAGACTAGATAATTTTCAATGGGCCAAGGAGTATATATTGAATTTGACTGAAATGAAAAAAAAAAATGTTTGGAGAAGGAAACATCATCAAAAGGGGAGGGCTTTTAAATTGATGCCTTATAAAAAGCTATGACTATATTACACTTTTCTTTCTCATAACGCCCTACCTATGATCAATTGAATTCCTGAGACACGCCTATAATTATGAGCACTGCATAACAAACTTGGTGAGTGCCGCTTAGTTTTAAGCTTGTGATTGTACCGAACACTACATTTTATGTGTTGAATTATTCTACCAAGATATAATAATTAATTGAGATGAGCTCATCTTACTAAATCAAACAGTTCAAAGGTACATAACTATATTTCTCAGAATAGGTTCAATAATCAATACAACCAAATGGAGGCCTCCAATGGAACAATCACACTTGAAAACTTATCACAAAAATCATCAAGATATGTGTAAAACATGATTGATCAAACAATGGACCTAACTTCTATTGAAATTAAATTTCAATTACCAATGATTCAATGGAATACAATAACACATACCACCATTCTTAAAGGAAATGTATCAAAGGAAACGATATGAGTTGGACCTATGAATATGCAAATAAAAGCAAAGTTTAAAGGCACTATAATCATATTAATTCGAATGATTATATTGTACTTGTCGAATTCAAACTACGAATTAATCGAATCAACAAACGAACTAAATGAACCTACCCCATTGAATTTTCGAATCAAAGTAAGGGTCAAACTACGAATTCAAATGCAAACTGATCGAACAAAAAACTAGGTAACTATGTTCCAACAGTCTTATTTAAAGGGGATCTTTTCAGTGGTGTTGTTATTTTTCTTTTCATTGTTTTATTATGAATGGGGCTTTTATCTGAATTCTTGTTTATTTTTGGCCTTTTGGTTGGTGAAGATTATGTGATTATACGGTTATAAATCTTAGGTCTTGAATCTTGAGTGCATAACTATAGGAGTTCCATATCTTTCAGTTTGGTGATTACAATCATTAATTGTTGTTTTCCTATCATGTTACAAATGTTACCATGCATATTTTTGAAGTCCTAGAGGTTTCATCTAGTGCATCATTAGATTGGAATGAGTTTCTAGTGTTCCGAATGTTGATAATGAAACTTTATTGAAGGGGCTGCTTCACACATCTTCTAATTGTCTTCTTCTTTTCCCTTGTTCATTATCATGGTTTAAATTCTCAGCCGATACCGGTTCGTATCGGCCGATACGAACCGGTATCGGTCCATACCGGTACGATATTTTGAAGTTATTGGTTTTTTGTATCGTCCAGGCAAAATATCCCCAAAATATCGGATAATATCGGCCGATATTTCAAAATATCGGTGTGAACCGATATATCGGTCAATATGTCGGCCCACTATTTAAAAAAAAAATTTTTCTTTTGTCCTATTTTCCTTCTTTCTTCCTCCTTTTAAATATATCATATGCTACATTTTTTCTTCCTCAACACCTATTTCACTTGCAAGGTATCAAAAATACTTTTTTTTTATCAATATAGTCTTGAAAATCATATACAACTCTACTGAGGTAAGCATTTTGTATTTTTTAAAAAATTATTTAGATATAGCTTAAAAATGATAATTTTATGCTTTTTTTTTATTGTGAGTACCTTTTATTATTTTAAATCAATACATATTGAGGTTAAATCAACTATTTAAGGTTTTAAAACTCAGAATTTTTATTAAAATCTTGTTGATCTTTGTAAAATAATTTCTCAAATTTATCATCATTTTAAGTAAATTATAAATATCTAGTTGCTTTGTATTTTACTATACTATCATAATAAAACATGTTATCTTACAAGCGCAAGGCAGAACTTACTTAATGATTGAGTGACGAGTACAAGCTTTATTTTCTTAAATTTCATACTAATAGATAGCCCATAAGTCATAATTACGTTGCATTTTATAAAATTTATGATATTTTAACTTGTTTAGTATATGTACCTAAATTAATTTAATTATAAATAAAATTTATATAGCTTTAGATTAGATAACAATACATGAACATAACTTAAGGGGTCCAATAATTTGATTTATAATTTATTTTACTGTCATTATGTCATATGTTATGTTCATGTTCATGTTCTTGAATTTTACAACTTGCTTGATAATTGAATGATGAATTGATGGTTATTGAATAATGAATGATGACTAATAAATAATAATAGGGGTATAGTTATATATTATACAAGATACAAGTACAAGCGTACAACCACTATATGTAAATTATCAATAAGTTTATTATCTAAAATTTCATACTAATTGATAGTTCATATTTTATAAGTTATACTTATGGTTCTTATAAAAAAAATTACATTTTTAGACAAGACAGCGATACAGGATATCATAACTTAAGGGACCGATATTTTGATTTATATATATTACTAATGAAAAAAAAACATTGTTTTCCAGTATTTCTAATATTTTGGATTTTTTGGATATTTTTTCAAATTTTTTTGGATTAAAAAAAAATTCACACCGCGACGACCACGACGGACCGCGAACCGCGACCGATACCGATACTGTATCGGTTTTTTGGACCGACCGATACCGCGATTTTCATCCATGTTCATTATATGAGTCAACTTTGGTGAGAATTCTTGTTTGGTCTTTGGCCTTTCAGATGAGTGCGATTCAGGTTTGGAATGAAGCCGCAGACGTTGGACCATATTAGTTGGTCTACTTATCTCTCTTTATTCACCATTTCTTCTTTGTTTAATGTCTTATTCGTTTATTCCAGGTTGTTGATAGCATTGGATTGAGTGGGATCTTTGTATGTTTTATGAGGGTTGTCTCATTGGTTCTTTAATTTAGTAAGGTAATATATTTTTCTCCTGTTTTCTACAACGCTTGCATGAAAGCAAATTTTTTGAATGTTGAGGTCTATGATGCCAAGATATGGTATGAATACAGTAAGGATATGCCATAGACATGGTAAGAACACAGATTTTACATAGAAAAAGTGAAGTATCGGATATTATACGACATGATACGTTTCTCATTTTTCAATATCTGTGCATCTTAGGTTGAGGCTGCAAGTACAATAGGAGCATATTCTCTAAAGTGTTGGTTGGTCTTTCTCCTCCTCTACCACACTACATGTGTTTCATCTATATCGTCTCAAATTTTCGAAGGCTGTCACTCCCTTTTCTCATCCAACGCGAACATTTCAAACCTTTTTGTGTAAAAGGTATTCTTTTAAGGTAGCATTTCTAAATGTTTATCCTCTCTATGTTCATCTCCTATGTGAATCAGGCTTTTTTGAGGATCCTTGCTTATATTTTAGCCATTTTGATGGTGGTGATTTATTGATTTTGCTGTAGAATTAATGTTTTGAAAATTGAGGCTGCAAGTATAGGTAGACCATGTCCTTCAATGCGGTTTTTGGCCCTTTACCATGTTGTGTTTTGTTAGATGATATATTTTCAACTCTTAAAACTTTAAAGGGCCGGCACTGTTCACTTTTCAGTTCATTTGATGGGAATTAATTTTTGGTGGCTTCTAAAATTGACACTCGACATAGACAAATGGTTAACTCGATTGTTAGGGACTTGTTGAGAAGGTTGTATTTGTAGGGGGATCAGGTCGTATGCTTGTAAATTTCTAAGGGGCGTTGCGGTGTTGGGAGTTCATGAACTCTCTCTCTCTCTCTCTCTCTCTCTCTCTCTGAGTAGAATCCCTCTCTTAAAATGTGTTTTGTCTTATTTATCAAAGTTTTTGGTGTAATGCAGTGTTTAAAAAGAGTTTTGAGCTTTCATTATGGATTTCTTCTATGTATTTGAAAAGCTATTCGCAATGATTAAAGTGTGTGATCCTTTATTTCTGATGTTCATTCTAAAATAATCTTTAACCTAAATGAATCCGCACGTAGTTTTTGATTTCTTAGGAGTGAAGACTTTGCAATTGGAGTCTCTTTCTTCTTGAAGAAAGGTAGCAAACTTAATACAGGACAGACCGATGGTTCCCAAAGAAGCACAAACACAAACATGGGACACAGATACTATATGAAATGTATACTCCAACACAGCATTTCTCAAAAAAGTAAGACACAGACATATTGGGGGACACGTTAATAATATATCTTAATTTATTTATATAATCATATACTAAAAAATAATATCATTTTAACTTTTTAATTAATTTAGCAATTAAAAAATAAAAATTCAAGTATCAACTAACAAACATATCAAATTATCAACTATAAATACAACACCAAGATATAATTTATTATCATTAAACATGAAATATCCATAGTTTCAAAAATCCATACAAAGAAAAGGAAGGATCATCTTTTTCCCTTCCTTAAAAAAAAAGAGTAAAAAGAAGCCAATCTTGAAGCATATTCTTTAGTGAAAGATTTATTTGTCTTTTGCTTATGATATGATTAATATTAACAATCATATATTTTTCCATGGTATAAAACTGTCATATATCAAGTTTACAAGTTTTAGTAACCACATATTAACAAAATGTCTTAAAAATATCAACCATATGTTTATCTTTTAGTCATAGCCACGTGTTAGGAATTGTGGGACATATCGCAAAAAGAGTGTCAGACAAATGCTTAAAATTAAGATTTTTAATTCTTAATTATGGACACGGCTAAAATAGTATCGGATACATGTTTGAGGAGTGTTGGTGTCCAATGAATATCCAACACGGCTACGTCACTTTCTTAAAAGCGTCTGTGCTTCTTAGATGGTCCCCCATGAGTTGACCTACCATTGGGCCCAGCCCACCCAACTTTTAGTTTATTTAGGATTTTATTTGCTTATTTATGTTTTAAGTTGTATATTAGTAGGATGTTTTAATTCTGGCCATCTGTGTATCTTGATGGTCCAAATTAGTTTTAAATTTTATTCTTTTTTATGTAAGTGATATAAAGCTTTTTGGCTCCTTAGTTAATAGTTAGTTATTGATGAAATCTGAAAGTTTTTGTATCTTTCCCAAGTTTTTTTAGAGTTGTCATCCAAATCTCTAGCGCCTCTTGTTCGGAGTATAGTGAGAGCCCAATTTTTTCCTCTATCTTCATCTTCTACTTTGCCTACCCCGCATCATCTCCATTTCGTCCCACATTATTTGGTAACATAGTTGAAGATCGATCCAATCCCAGATTCGATTCCCAACATTCCTCATTGTTGCTGATTCATCCATTATCACCATCAGGCAATCATAGTCATCACAGGGCCCTCACACGTTTCTGTCCTAGGACCATAGCATTTAAAAAAATAAAAAGGTACCGATCATCATCCTTCCTTTGATCCATATTTCTTTAAGGAAAAAAAAAACGAAACCCTAATCTTAAGGTGGGCCACTGATGCAAAGCGGGGTACCAAATGTGGGGGAAGCAGAGATAGAGAGATCAAAGATAGAAGATGGTCAGGAATATCCTGAAATTATTGGCCTCACTTCAAACTCTTTATCACGAGTGAGAAAAAAAAACTCTGAAAAACCCCAAAATCACTCGTAGAAATTTTATTCATAAATAAATCAGTCTTTGCCGGAAGGCATTACATCATTATATAGGAAAATAAAAACCTAAAACGAATTTGGATCAATGAAATACATTGACAGCCAGAATTAAAATAACCAACTAAATGACTAAAAAATTTAATAAAACTCCTAAACAAACTAAAATAAGTGGGCCCAAAGATGGGTCAACCCATGAAAACCATGGGCTTCTCTTGCATCAACCATGGTTGCCGTTGTGGTAGAAGAAGACCCGGACTGCACTCACATCGCCGGTTATCAGGGTTTCTGCAAGAAAAGAGAGAGTGGGTTCTCTTGATTTGGGAACTAGGCTGCATCTGACCACTGCCATCGTCGGAGAAGAGGAGTCCGGTTCGGAAAGGAAACAAAGGGCAGGCTGTTTCGGACTGTTGCAGATTGGAAACAGAGAGAGGTCGGTCCTTGTGCAATTTCACCGCTGCACATCAAAAAGAGAAGATAGAGGTGAGCCATTAGTTCATCACTGATCAAAGGAGAAGATCTGGTCTTTCATCTCTGTTTGAGGGTTAATCGATGGTGGGTGTCTACCTGTTTGGTGTTAAACAGAGAAGAAGATTTCTGGTGGAGAGATCCGATTTCGCTGGAGTTATGCCGTATCTGGAACCGGGAGAAGATCTGTGCTGCCAAGAAAAAAAAGAATCAGAGATTCAGTTTAGCTGGAGAAGACAAAGGAGGGGCTGTCGTTTTCGGGTTTTCAGTATAGAAAAGTAACAAGAGGGGGTGGGCGGGGTGGTTGTTTCTTGGGTCTCTCTCCGTCGCCGGTGTGCTGTGATCAAAGAAGGAGAAAGGGCAGGGAACTTGCTGTAGGTTTCCTGGTTGCAGGACAAAAGGAAAGAGAAAAAGGCAGCGCCTAGGTCTTTGTTCCAGGTCAGGCCAGGTCGTGGATCTGGTTAACCTAACTCGCACACTGTAAGCCCAGCCTAGTTCCATGTTCAGCTTAAGTCTATTTGGGTTAGGCGGACCCACCCGTGTTGCAGAAACATTACAGCTGCAACTGCTGCTGACGTCAGCAGCGACGTCAAGTTGACATCAGCATCCAGTCAACCAGGGGGTTTGAACAGATCAACGGCAGAAGCTTATTTTTGTGATATCGGGGCCATCTAGACCCCAATCATCGATCCATCTTCACTTGTGAACTTCAATTAGTGAGATCTTCACTTCAGGTGAGGTTGATTTATTTTTACAATCACTGCTTTCGAAATCCCTTGTGCATCAAATCAATATGAAGTTGCAATTACAATGATCAACTTCAAAGGGTTTTGCATCAAAAGAATATCACTTTTGGTATTATGCAAATGAAATCTCCTTTAAGCAATTCCTTAATTTCAGGCAAGGAAATTTGACAATTGATGAGTATTTCGAGCCATTTTCATGGTTGCGAAGATCATTGCAAAGATTGTGCAGATTAGAAGAAACTAGACAACATTATTTACTTAGATTTCTTAGAGGTTTGAGGCTAGACATATTGGAAAACATGGAAGATTGTCAAACCAAATTTAAAGCACGTAAAGAAGTAGTTCATGTTGAGCATATGCTAAGTCGGTCTCACATGCGAAACTCTCTCAAGTGGGAAACTCTTTGCAAACCAATAAAGCACATATTGTGAAAACTGTAGCAAATGAAATCAAGTTTGATGTTAGGGAGCCAATTCTAAACTTGGAGATGAAGCAAGTGTTAGATTTTGTGGATTCAATCCATCAGTTGATGTAATAAATTGATTAATTTCTTTATTTATCAATAAAATCATGCTTTACTTTCATGAGATGAATGCTATTTTACTACTTCATGCACATGACCAATACATATGACATAATGGTTCATGAGTTGAACCGGATCCCATCAGTATATTAGATGTGATATATGTGCATGGATGAGATTCACACGCGGGAGATATATGTCACAAATCTTATACTTAAATAGCTTCACAACCAGTAATGAGATTGGACATCTCATTTGATAAGGTTGTAGTACTTTGATCACTATGAGATAGTGTGATTTGTCTCGATCATCAGAATGTAAGATTCTAGATCACGGTGCTGGTACATTGGATGTATTGAAGGACCATGAGATGCACCTTATGGAATTCCGCCTCAATAATAAGGTATGCTCTTAATTCCCTAACAATAGGCTCTCAATCTTGAGACATTGATGAACTCAAGTTTCTATCTATTCATTTGCTTTGAGTCACCAATGAGTGAGGCCGACTGTAGGTTGACACCTCGGTGTCTTGGGTATGTGGTAGTAGAACTGTGGGAACATTGAATGATCAAGATGGAATCTATCTCTATTACCCCCTTGTGCCAATTAATAGATTTGTCATTAGTAAGTGCGCACCCATCTTAATTAAGAGTTAATTGGATGGTACTGATGATTACTGTGATTAATTGGGGCTCAAGGATAATAAGATGTGGAACTTAGATTGGAAGAGACAGATTTATTCCAATTGATCTACGGATATTGATAGAGGGGCCTACTTGCGGCAATTGGGAAGTTTAGGGTCTTCATTGTAATTTATTCCTAAGACTAGAGTGCAATTGCATTTATATAGTGGTGTTATTTGCAATTAACTGTGGGCCCGGATTGCACATGAGATGTGGGGTCGGGGTGTTCCAGTTGGAGTCAGCTTTCTAAGGAATCCCTAATGGTCCCCATACTAGCCCAAGATATTGGAAAATACTAATCCGACTTGAACTCTAGAAAGAAGAGTTTGGAAAGGAGAAAGTTGCTAATTGCTTTGGAAGTAAGACTTTTATTTCAATTAGACAAGGGAGAGATTTGAAAGTCTATAAAATCTCTTGGACGTCCAATAAGACTCTCTCTTACGCCCAAAACCCTATTCGTGCAAGAGTTGCTCGAGTTTCTCTCTCCTTCTCTCTTCTAGTTCCTTGGAGTTTCGAGTTGGGATTTCTCCTGAAGATTCCACCACTCTTCTTGAGAAAAGAAATTCAATTCGGGTCATAGCGTGGAAGGCTAAGAGGTGTTGAAGATTCTTATCATCAAGTAGAGTCGCAACTTCTCCATTAGAGCACTGCGGATCTCCAAAGGTATGATCTACTTCTTTCATGTCGTATATTATTATGGATATTTAGTGCTATTCTATCTTTTAGATAGAATATTTACTGTACATGGTCACGAGATTGAGGGTAATGTATCCTGGATTGGGTTTTTGGTCTTATGGATAGTTGATCCCTGTATCAAGTAGGTCAAAAGTTTAGAAAATCTATCTACGAGACCCACCTGCTTCCAACAGCAAGGCGAGCAAGGTAAAAGATGAAAATAGAGGGAAAAATTGAGCTCTCCCCATACTTTGAGCCGAAGGCGTTAGAGATTGGGTTCTCACCAAACTCTAAGCGAAAGGCATTAGAGAATTGGAGGACAACCCAAAACTTTTAAATTTCATCAATAACTAACCATTAACTAGGGAGACAAAAGGCTTTACATCACTTACATAGAAAAGAATAAAACCTAAAACTAATCTAGACCATGGAAATACACTCATGGCTAGGAATTAAAAGACCCCTATAAAATAGAACTTAAAACATAAATATGCAAATAAAATTCTAAATAGATTAAGATATGTGGCTAGGCCCAAAGGCGGGTTAACCCATGGGGGACCATAAGTCTGTCCTGCATCAAACCCTTTTGCTGTTTATGGCACTTGATTGTGCATCTTTTAGGCTTGCTTTCAATTATTGTGTTAGGGGAGGGGGATTCCTTTGTGCTTATTTTTTAGTTGTCATAGTGCAATTTTTACTTATAGTTTTTGCATTATCATTTCATGCGCTCGTGTGTTTGCTTTGCTATCTTAGGTTTTGTGGGAATTGCTTTTATTGGGGACCAATTCCATGTAGTTGTCGATGACCATATCCAGTTGGTGTCCCTCTTTTCTTTTCAATTCTAAGCAGGTCTTTTTAAAACATAAATTGGTTGTTCCATGCATTTTTTTAACTGTTTAAGAATATTTTTTCTACCTTTTTCGTCTTAGTGGATATTTAGTTTTTTTTTTTTTTTTTTGGCATATGGAGGTGTTCACATGTGATTGGTTGTTGGTATCCTCATCCTCATTGATTTGTATCACATGTGGAATGAAGTTGTGATGTTTGGTTTTCAAATTCCCTTTATATTTGATAGAAGCTTTTGGGCCTGTCTTCCCTTTTAGTCTTCATTATTCTGTGTTCTTTCTTATCTTTTGATATGATTCCTATGGCGGTTGAGAGGGGTTTGACATGATACTTTGTGTTATCTTGAGTTTTTTATTTTATTTTTTTATTTTTGTGAATGTTTCAAGAAGTTTGGAGCTTTCATTGAAATTGATATCTCTTATGGAACTAAGAAGATGTGAGCTTTCATTCAAATTGATATCTCTTATGTAACTAAAAAGCTTTTCCCAATGATTTTACTTTTTGATATCTTATTACCACTATTTTATTTGAAATAATTTATAAGGTTCATGTAAAATTTGGTTTTCAGGGAATTCAATTGCTTCTATTTTGCCATTAAAAAAAGTGTATTCAATTGCATTGTCTTCATTTTTGAAGATGGATCCTTTTGTTCAAAGCAGTTGATATATGAAAGGGGGTTTCCTTATTTTTAGTTGACTGTGTTTTTTTAACTTATTGTTTTTGCATTATTATTTTCTGAGCTTGTGTGTTTTCTTTTCTATCTTAGGTTTCACACCAAATGCTTTTATCCTACATTGACATTCCATTTATCCAATATCCAATTGATGGCACCTTATTTATTCGAGTTGTAAACCACTTTTAGACTTAAATTGATTGTTGCATTCATTTTATTTGACTGTTTAAGAAATTATTGGTTTTTCAGAAGGTTGCTTTGCTTTGGATATGAACTATGGAGATTAAGTGCGACTTGTCTTACTACTTATCAACAATATTTTGTATCTCACACATTGAAGTTGAGATATATTTTTAGATCTCCTTGTTGTTTGATAGAGGCTTTAGGTGTTTCCTTCCTATTTAATCCCCTCGTATTTGGATCTTTCTTTTGGTTTGAGATAATTTCCTGGTGGCGATGGGGTGAAAGTTTTGATATTTGACTTTCTGTGGGAGTTCATGTATGACAGAAGATATGGGGATTAAATGTGAGTTGATACTTGGCTTTTCTTTCATGAATGGGTTTGGGTTTGATCTTTTGTTTCTTTAGAAATTGCAATTTATTTACAATTTTATGTGGGTAATTTCCTCCATGGAAAATTTTTGGCATAGGAGACTATGTTGAGATTTTCATATTCTTATGAAGGATTTTAGATCGAAATTGTTAATCCTGAAAGATGCATTTAAATGGGTTTGATTTTGCACAAATATCAATGGAGAATGTTAGCATGTTTTTTTTTTTAATCTAGAATTGGTTGTAGAGATGGGTCTTTTTCTGATGGTGGTGTTAGTTGTTTCACTTCTAACCATCTCTTGCTTTTCATTTTTTTTTGGAGAATCCTTGTTTAAATGTAGCAATTTCAAACAAAGATTTGAGTGATCCTAGTGCTGCAGAACTCAAGTAACTAATATTTTGAATCCTAAGATTGGACGTTGAACTACGGCAAGTCCTTCAATGTGATTGTTGGTCTTTATTTCTTTTGTATTCTAGGATGAATATGTTTTCATATATATCATTTGAAACATATTAATGGCCTCTTAGTTTCATTTCTTATTGGAGATTGACATCTTGAACATATTGTAGAAGGGAACCTTTTGGTGGTGGTGGTTGTTTTGCTTCTCTATGTTCAATGATTTTGTCGCTTCTAAACCTAGGCATTTATTCTCGAGGCTTTGAGTACAAAACCATGATCATCGTTAGTGTGGTTTGTTTTTTGTCAACCATGTTAGATATGTTCTTTGGATTTTTGGGGCTTGATGATGGTATTGAATTGGTTGGGTTCTTTTATATGTTTTAAAGTGTTTTGCCTTATATTGATTAAGCATTATTTTTATGTATGTCATCTTCAAATTTCAATGTTACAACTTATGTCTCATTACTTTTCAGGACTTGTTGACAATATTAGTGTCACAACCCGAGCCCAGGGTTCGAGGGTTAGCAAAAGCCAAACCTAATGACACACGTACTCCCGTGCATGCACACGTAGACCGAGTCTAAATGCACACACACAAGGGAACATTCACACGTGCCAAGCAAGTACGCGGAAGCTGTAAATATCAGAAACATAGAACTAACAGTGCAAGAATAGAATACCAAGAACGAACTGACGTAAGTACATATGAAAGTCTTACAAAAAGAACAAAATAACATATACAATAATGACATGTCATGCCAAATACAAGGCTGAAAATCCACAAAACAAGACTCCAATGATGCATGCCAAGAACTCTCTCCCGTGGAGTGATCACATCCACTCCTCTAGGCCTGATGGGGCCCCGAGGGTCTCATCTGGAGTCTGGCCGACCGGCGAAGGTTCGGCAGGGGTATCTGGGCCTGCAACACCAAAACAATTGTGAATACGAAGATTCAACAAAGTATAAACCATAGCAAGTGAACACACGCTGTGTCTAACAGAATAAGAACATCATGTGATTAAAGAAGACATTTTCGTATACTAGGCTGTCATGCAAGAAAGAAATATACTGAGTGAATCAATGAATACATGCTGTGTACATGACTAGTGGCTACTACATTACCATATGCTCCAAAAAGAGGGATCTTGTAACATGCAAAGAACACCATTGTCCGGGCCAGGGCACAATGGGTCTCGGTTTCCTGGGGTCCGGTTCCCCAAGACATATCCATACTGCAGCAGGCCATATAAACTATACCAAATTCACCCCGTCGGGATCCTAAGGCTGAGGCTAAGTAGTGCCTGACCATACAGAGTCAATCATGGAAACCCTGAGTAAATCGTGACAACATATTATACGTGCGTATCTGTGAACATATTATACATACATACTCAAGGTAAAGAACCACAATGTGAATATAACTGAACACAAGTAAACATGTTAGAGAGTTGAGATCACTAATCGAATGCAATATGTTGTGCAACAAATCATGCAAAATCGAATCATCTGTAATTACAAACCAATTCGAATCTAATTATCCGGTGCTTCTTCCTGGTCAACTTCGTCAAAGGAGAAGAGATCTTAGCAAAGTCCTGGACAAATCGACGATAGTAACCTGCTAGACCAAGGAAACTGCGAACCTCTGTCACTGTCTTGGGGCTAGGCCAATTCACTACTGCCTCCACTTTAGATGGATCAACTGCCAATCCCTCTCGTGAAATGATATGACCTAAAAATGCCACCTGCTCAAGCCAAAAATCACACTTCGACAACTTGGCAAACAATCGATGTTCTCTTAACAACGACAAGGCTTTTCTCAAGTGCTCCCTGTGCTCCTCTGCTGACTTAGAGTATATCAGGATATCATCAATAAAAACAACTACGAACTGGTCCAAGAAAGGAGCAAAGATCTGATTCATCAATGCCATAAAAGCTGCAGGGGCGTTGGTTAGTCCAAAAGGCATCACGAGGAATTCATAATGTCCATAACGAGTCCTGAAGGCAGTCTTAGGAATGTCATCTTCCTTGACCCTCAGCTGGTGATATCCAGACCTCAAATCAATCTTCGAAAAATATGCTGCACCCTGAAGTTGGTCAAACAACTCATCGATCCTGGGTAAGGGGTACTTGTTTTTTATAGTCACTTTGTTCAGCTGTCGGTAGTCTATGCACATCCGAAAAGTACCATCCTTCTTCTTGACAAACAAGACTAGTGCTCCCCAAGGTGAGACGCTCGGGCGAATGAAACCCTTGTCCAAAAGCTCCTGCAATTGCTTCTTCAACTCAGACAACTCTGCTGGGGCCATGCGATACGGAGCCTTGCTGATCGGTGCCGTGCCGGGAACAAGCTCAATAGCGAACTCCACATCTCGAACCGGGGGTAAGTCTGGCACATCGTCTGGGAAGATATCGGGAAAGTCACAGACCACCTGGATCTCACCTAGCTGCTTCGCCTCTTTCTTCGCTGAGATAAAGGCAATGAAGCCTTCACACCCTCGGCGGATCAAGCGATCTGCCTTACACGCCGAGATCACACGTATGGGGCATCTCTGCTGACTGTCCTCGAAACGGAAGCCCTTGCTTAAATCGAAGAAGATCGTCCTGTTGTAACAGTTAACACAGGCACGATATCGAGCGAGCCAATCCATACCAAGGATCACGTCGAAGTCCAGCATCGACAACAGGATCAAATCAACAGGTAACTGATGACCTGCAATCTGCACGTCGCAATGGGGGTAGTACATACTACACTCCACTCGCTTGCCAACTGGGGTGGACACAACCAGCACATATGGCAACGGCTTAGACAGCTGATGCAACCGCTCGACGAAACGAGGTGCTACATAAGACCGTGTAGACCCCGAATCGAACAATGCTAATGCCTCAACATGCGAAATCAAAACAGTACCTTCAACCACCTGTGGATCCTCGGCACTCTCATGGGTAGCAGCGTAAGCACGGGCTGTCTGGCGAGGCTGTCTCGAGCCTGGACGAGCTGACTGTGACTTGCTCGGAGCTGTAGGTGCACTGGGTCTGCTAGGAACTGCACCGGAGGCTCTATATCGAGGACAATTGGCGATCATATGCTCCCTCGAACCGCAGATAAAACAAGCACCTGCCTTCCTCGAACACGCGTCAGTCGCGTGGTTCTTGCCACAATGCCCACAAGTCACTCCAGTAGAACTAGAAGTACTCTGCTGGCCTTTGGTCTTCTTCTGTACTTGTCCTCGTGCACTGAAGGGCGGCTGTCGCTTGGGCTCAACGGCTCTCGCAGCTTGGTGGATGGCCTCGGCAGAATAGGCCCTGTCCACTGCATCGTCAAATGTAGCCGGACGCTGAAACGCTGTCACGTGGTGCATGTACCGGGGATGCAGACCTTCAACAAACCGGTTCACCTTCCTTTCTTCGGTGTTGATCATATCCGGAGCAAAGTGCGACAACTGCATAAACTTGTTCACATATTCTGCTACTGTCATCTGCTGCTGGCGGAGGGCTAAAAACTCAACCTCCTTGGCTCGAAACACATGAGCCGGGATGAACTTCCTCCTAAACTGCTGCTTGAACATCTGCCAAACTGTCACACTAGGAATGTCTCGGTATGCGTCTTTCACGCTTTTCCACCAAGTTTTTGCGACATCTCTAAACATAGAAGTTGCTAGCCCGACCTTCTGCCGGTTCGTGCACACGACGGTCTCAAAGACATCCTCCATCTGTTCCAACCATTGCTCTGCCTTCAATGGCTCTTATGTCCCGAAAAACTCAATAGCTCCTCGCTTGCGAAATTTACCGTAGAGGGCATTCGGGTCACTCTCTCGAGGCTGCAAGATCACCTGTTGGTCTACATGTGACTGAGCTGGGACTTGGCTTTGTCGGTCTAACATGGTTGTCACTTGGGCTTGCAAGTTCTGCATTGATTGCGATTGTGCTTGTAGAGACTGAAATAGCATAAGGATGCGTTCATCTATATTCTGTGTTTGTGGGGACGGTGCGGATCCGCTTTCATTATTTCCGGCGTTCTGCTGAGAACCCGAACCTGATGCCATCCTGAAAAATGGAAAGAGTCAGACACAAACACAAAACAATAGCGCCCAACAAGCCCCAAAATCTAGAAAGAGCACAAAGAAATAATCGTATCCTCACCACGATCCTACATGCCTACATGCTTATCATCTAGAACAAGGAATGAGCAAGGAATGCTCTGATACCATACAATACGTATGTCACAACCCGAGCCCAGGGTTCGGGGGTTAGCAAAAGCCAAACCTAATGACACATGTACTCCCGTGCATGCACACGTAGACCGAGTCTAAATGCACACGCACAAGGGAACATTCATACGTGCCAAGCAAGTACGCGGAAGCTGTAAATATCAGAAACATAGAACTAACAGTGCAAGAATAGAATACCAAGAACGAATTGACGTAAGTACATATGAAAGTCTTACAAAAAGAACAAAATAACATATACAATAATGACATGTCATGCCAAATACAAGGCTGAAAATCCACAAAACAAGACTCCAATGATGCATGCCAAGAACTCTCTCCCGTGGAGTGATCACATCCACTCCTCTAGGCCTGATGGGGCCCCGGGGGTCTCATCTGGAGTCTGGCCGACCGGCGAGGGTTCGGCAGGGGTATCTGGGCCTGCAACACCAAAACAACTGTGAATACGAAGATTCAGCAAAGTATAAACCATAGCAAGTGAACACACGCTGTGTCTAACAGAATAAGAACATCATGTGATTAAAGAAGACATTTTCGTATACTAGGCTGTCATGCAAGAAAGAAATATGCTGAGAGAATCAATGAATACATGCTGTGTACATGACTAGTGGCTACTACATTACCATATGCTCCAAAAAGAGGGATCTTGTAACATGCAAAGAACACCATTGTCCGGGCCAGGGCACAATGGGTCTCGGTTTCCTGGGGTCCGGTTCCCCAAGACATATCCATACTGCAGCAGGCCATATAAACTATACCAAATTCACCCCGTCGGGATCCTAAGGCTGAGGCTAAGTAGTGCCTGACCATACAGAGTCAATCATGGAAACCCTGAGTAAATCGTGACAACATATTATACGTGCGTATCTGTGAACATATTATACATACATACTCAAGGTAAAGAACCACAATGTGAATATAACTGAACACAAGTAAACATGTTAGAGAGTTGAGATCACTAATCGAATGCAATATGTTGTGCAACAAATCATGCGAAATCAAATCATCTGTAATTACAAACCAATTCTAATCTAATTATCCGGTGCTTCTAACCGTGTATGATGATGTAGTTTTAAGTTATTCGATGCACCGTTGTCTAGTGTTGCATTGAATCGGGCGGTGCATGAAGTCCCTTAAACCAACACCCATGGGGAGGTGCTTAACATCCGGATAAGGAACATGAATGATTCGCAGCCCTCGAGATCATTCACGCGTTGTATCATATTCCGTTAGGCAGGTCTAGGTGCTCTACATTCCATCATGAAGGCCATATCGGTCCTTTCCGTTACACCTATCCTTGTTTTCTTTCATTAATCTAATGTGGATACGGCTTAGCCGTGTGTGTGCTACGGCTTAGCCGTGTGTGGTCTACGGCTTAGCCGTGACTGGGCCGTAGAAGGTCTGTCAATTGCTGACTCTCAGTTATTCCAGAAATTGCACCCTGTATTGATCTACGGCTGGGCCGCGGCTGAGCTTCGGCTTAGCCGTAGGGCAATCCACGGCTTAGCCGTGCCCTAGCCGTAGAGGAAAACTGGGTTTTTCTCCTCTCTGGACTTTGAGCCGTAAGGGTCATACGGCTTAGCCGTACCTGTGCGCAGTCAATAATCTGAAACATGTACAGAATGTCTGGGAAAGCATCAAAATTTCAATTCTCCAATGGAGATAGACAAAGTACTAAGCAAATGGGCTGTAAACACATTTTTCCATACACATTAATGTGAGCTAACCAAGATCCAAATCATACCAACATGGGTTCTCACAAGATATGGTTATACTTGCCTCTATTAGAATTCAATTGCACAATTCGTTGACCTCAAGCCCAAACACCACCTAACACAATCAAAACCACATGCATGCATGAGAATTGGACTCACAGACACACCATGCAACGATGGAAACAAGAAGGAGAAGAAAGAGAGAAAGGAGATGAGAGGGATGAAGGGATTTCCAACTCACCTCACATGCAAGAACCCAAATTCCTTTTGATCGATGGAGGAGAGAGTTCAAGTGAAGGAGATTCCACGTGCAGTGCAGGAAAATTGAGAGAAAACGAGAGAGAAAACCAACTTGTCGATGGGTGAGAGTATTTATATAAGTAATGGGTTGATCAAATTACAATAAGGGCCAAGTCAGAATGCTAATTCCAGTTTGAGTCAAATCCGAGTCCAATCGAAGTACACGACCTCGGTTGCAAATGACGTAGTTACGAAAGTTAATGGGCTCAACGAAAGACACGTGTTGACATCAAGATGATGCAAAAATGACCATGTCTAAGAAAAGCAAAAATTACGAAAAAGGGCTTAGTCTACTTAATCCAGGTCAAATTCAACCCAACTACCTATCCATGACCCGTAACGAAAAGAAAACACAAACAAAACACGAGTAGCAACGAAAACAAGATTAATTACCCACTAAACGAGGTCAAGCTGGGTCGGAGTGTTACATCCTCCCCTACTTGAGAATCATTCCGTCCTCGGAATGCACACTAACTCACTCATACCTGGGAAAACAAATCGGGGTACTGTCGTGCCATCTGCTTTTCTAACTCCCAAGTAGCCTCATCGGGACTGTGATGCTCCCAAAGCACTTTGACCCATCGAATTGTCCTGGTGCGGAGTATTTGCTCTCGGGTTCCCACGATACGGAGCGGTCGCTCAACGTATGCAGCACTCGGCTGAATCTGAACCTCGTCGTAACGGATGACATGGGAGGGATCATGAACATATTTCCGAAGCATCGAAACGTGGAAAACGTTGTGTACTCCTGAAAACATCTCGGGAAGCTCTAATCGATAGGCCAAATCACCAATCCGACTCTTGATCTCGAACGGTCCGACATAGCGTGGAGCTAACTTGCCTTTCTGGCCGAAACGGATTGTACCCTTCATCGGTGAGACCTTCAGGAAAACCCACTCGCCAACTTGAAACTCTAAGGGCCGTCTGCGGGTGTCTGCATAACTCTTCTGTCTCGACTGAGCAACTTTCAAGTTCTCAATTGCTTTCTGTACCTTCTCCGTAGTCTCGGCAATGATCGTCGGTCCGTGAAAACTTCGAGTTCCAACTTCTTCCCAACATACCGGACTTCTACACTTCTTCCCGTACAATGCTTCATATGGCGCCATCCTAATGCTCTCATGAAAGCTATTGTTGTAGGCGAACTCGCACAACGATAGATGAAGATCCCATTCTTTCTCATAAGTCAACACGCTGGCTCGCAACATGTCCTCCAAAGTCTGAATCGTCCGCTCTGATTGCCCATCCGTCTGTGGGTGGTATGCCGTACTGAAGCTCAACTTCGTACCCAAAGCCTCTTGGAATGCTTTCCAGAAGGATGAAACAAAACGGCTGTCACGATCGGATACAATCGACACGGGGGTACCATGGAGCCTGACGATCTCATCCACGAACTTCCTTGCCATCTCTGAAAACGTCATACCCTTCCGAAAAGGAATGAAATGGGCTGACTTCGTCAATCGATCTACAATCACCCAAATGGCGTTGTTCTTCCTGCTCGTCGGAGGTAATCCGGAAACGAAGTCCATGGTGATGTTTTCCCACTTCCACTGCGGTATATGCAAAGGATGCAACGAGCCTGGCGGTCTCTGATGATCTGCCTTCACCTTCTGGCATGTTAGACAGCGAGCAACAAATCCTGCTACTTCTCTCTTCATGTTGTTCCACCAGAAGCGATCCTTGAGATTCCGAAACATCTTCGTGCTACCTGGGTGCATCGCATATCGAGCGTAATGCGCTTCGTTCATCAGTTTCTCCTTGAAATCATCAACTGTTGGCACGCACAACCTACTCCGAAAATAGAGTACACCATCCTCGAGTCTGAAATTGGGTCGGTCTCCAATGTGATCTCGAATGCGCTTCAAGGTTAGATCTTCGAACTGCCTGTCTTTAATCTGCTGAATCATCTCAGGCTGAAACACTAGCGTACTAGCCAAAGTCACGCACTCATCCACTAGTTTTATTTCAACAGGGAGACCATGGAATTCTAAGAGAAAACTGCTTAATAGCTGCACTGACTCTGCCTTCCGACTGAGCGCATCTGCCACCACATTCCCCTTGCCTGGCTGATATTTGATCGGGAAATCATAATCCTTAATAAGCTCAAGCCATCTCCGCTGTCTCATGTTCAGCTCCTGCTGCGTGAATAAGTACTGTAAACTGTGATGGTCAGAACGAACCTCAAACTGCACACCATACAGATAATGTCTCCACAGCTTCAATGCAAACACGATGGCTGCCAATTCCAAATCATGGATGGCGTAATTCTTCTCATGATCTCGAAACTGTCTCGATCCATAAGCAATAACCTTCCCGTGCTGCATCAACACACAACCTAGACCAACTCGAGAAGCATCTGAATAAACCACGAATCCTTCACTACCATCTGGCAAGGCTAACACTGGGACCGTAGTCAACTTCTCTTTCAAAGTCCGGAAACGGGCTTCACACTCCTCAGTCCAATCAAATGGTACATTCTTCCGGGTTAACTTCGTCAAAGGAGAAGAGATCTTAGCAAAGTCCTGGACAAATCGACGATAGTAACCTGCTAGACCAAGGAAACTGCGAACCTCTGTCACTGTCTTGGGGCTAGGCCAATTCACTACTGCCTCCACTTTAGATGGATCAACTGCTAATCCCTCTCGTGAAATGATATGACCTAAAAATGCCACCTGCTCAAGCCAAAAATCACACTTCGATAACTTGGCAAACAATCGATGTTCTCTTAACAACGACAAGGCTTTTCTCAAGTGCTCCCTGTGCTCCTCTGCTGACTTAGAGTATATCAGGATATCATCAATAAAAACAACTACGAACTGGTCCAAGAAAGGAGCAAAGATCTGATTCATCAATGCCATAAAAGCTGCAGGGGCGTTGCTTAGTCCAAAAGGCATCACGAGGAATTCATAATGTCCATAACGAGTCCTGAAGGTAGTCTTAGGAATGTCATCTTCCTTGACCCTCAGCTGGTGATATCCAGACCTCAAATCAATCTTCGAAAAATATGCTGCACCCTGAAGTTGGTCAAACAACTCATCGATCCTGGGTAAGGGGTACTTGCTTTTGATAGTCACTTTGTTCAGCTGGCGGTAGTCTATGCACATCCGAAAGGTACCATCCTTCTTCTTGACAAACAAGACTGGTGCTCCCCAAGGTGAGACGCTCGGGCGAATGAAACCCTTGTCCAAAAGCTCCTGCAATTGCTTCTTCAACTCAGACAACTCTGCTGGGGCCATGCGATATGGAGCCTTGCTGATCGGTGCCGTGCCGGGAACAAGCTCAATAGCGAACTCCACATCTCGAACCGGGGGTAAGTCTGGCACATCGTCTGGGAAGATATCGGGAAAGTCACAGACCACCTGGATCTCACCTAGCTGCTTCGCCTCCTTCTTCGCTGAGATAAAGGCAATGAAGCCTTCACACCCTCGGCGGATCAAGCGATCTGCCTTACACGCCGAAATCACACGTCTGGGGCGTCTCTGCTGACTGCCCTCGAAACGGAAGCCCTTGCCTAAATCGAAGAAGATCGTCCTGTTGTAACAGTTAACACAGGCACGATATCGAGCGAGCCAATCCATACCAAGGATCACGTCGAAATCCAGCATCGACAACAGGATCAAATCAACAGGTAACTGATGACCTGCAATCTGCACGTCGCAATGGGGGTAGTACATACTACACTCCACTCGCTTGCCAACTGGGGTGGACACAACCAGCACATATGGCAACGGCTTAGACAGTTGATGCAACCGCTCGACGAAACGAGGTGCTACATAAGACCGTGTAGACCCCGAATCGAACAATGCTAATGCCTCAACGTGCGAAATCAAAACAGTACCTTCAACCACCTGTGGATCCTCGGCACTCTCATGGGTAGCAGCGTAAGCACGGGCTGTCTGGCGAGGCTGTCTCGAGCCTGGACGAGCTGACTGTGACTTGCTCGGAGCTGTAGGTGCACTGGGTCTACTAGGAACTGCACCGGAAGTAGGACCAGATGGAGCTGCACCGGAGGCTCTATATCGAGGACAATTGGCGATCATATGCTCCCTCGAACCGCAGATAAAACAAGCACCTGCCTTCCTCGAACACGCGTCAGTCGCGTGGTTCTTGCCACAATGCCCACAAGTCACTCCAGTAGAACTAGAAGTACTCTGCTGGCCTTTGGTCTTCTTCTGTACTTGTCCTCGTGCACTGAAGGGCGGCTGTCGCTTGGGCTCAACGGCTCTCGCAGCTTGGTGGATGGCCTCGGCAGAATAGGCCCTGTCCACTGCATCGTCAAATGTAGCCGGACGCTGAAACGCTGTCACGTGGTGCATGTACCGGGGATGCAGACCTTCAACAAACCGGTTCACCTTCCTTTCTTCGGTGTTGATCATATCCGGAGCAAAGTGCGATGTAACACTCCGACCCAGCTTGACCTCGTTTAGTGGGTAATTAATCTTGTTTTCGTTGCTACTCGTGTTTTGTTTGTGTTTTCTTTTCGTTACGGGTCATGGATAAGTAGTTGGGTTGAATTTGACCTGGATTAAGTAGACTAAGCCCTTTTTCGTAATTTTTGCTTTTCTTAGACATGGTCATTTTTGCATCATCTTGATGTCAACACGTGTCTTTCGTTGAGCCCGTTAACTTTCGTAACTATGTCATTTGCAACCGAGGTCGTGTACTTCGATTGGACTCGGATTTGACTCAAACTGGAATTAGCATTCTGACTTGGCCCTTATTGTAATTTGATCAACCCATTACTTATATATATACTCTCACCCATCGACAAGTTGGTTTTCTCTCTCGTTTTCTCTCAATTTTCCTGCACTGCACGTGGAATCTCCTTCACTTGAACTCTCTCCTCCATCGATCAAAAGGAATTTGGGTTCTTGCATGTGAGGTGAGTTGGAAATCCTGTAACACTCCGACCCGAGTTGACCCGGATTAGTGGGTAATTGCGTGTGTTTTTATCGCTAAGAGTGTTTTGATTTTGTTTTTGTTTGGTTGAGTTGTAGAGAGATCGTTTGGGTTGAGTTTGACTTGGTCTAAGGAGTTTGAGCCCTTTTTCGTAATTTTGGCTTTTGATTGACTTTGTCAGTTTTACATCATTCTGACGTCATCGCGTGTATTTCGTTGAGCTTGTCGTTTTTCGTAACTGTCTTGGATCCGAATGAGTTCGTTTGCTCTCGTTGGACCGTCATTTGACTCAAACTGATATTTGTATAAGCTATTTGGCCTTAAATGCAATTTGGACTCAAATTAAGTATAAATATCCCCACCAACTCCATCTTTCTCTCGATCGTTCTCTCTCACTCTCCAGTTCATCTCTCTCGTCAGCTCTCTTTCTCTCCTTCTCCATTTCTGTTTCTACTGCTTGAGGGAGGAAGAAAGGAGCCATTCGCGTGTGTGTTTCCAGCGGACTGAGCCAAGCAACGAGTGATTTCCATTTGTGAGGCAAGTATAAGCCCAAGATGTGTGAACACCGATTGATAGTGATTTGATTGTTGTGTTTCTATGCTTCATTGTGTTCTCAGTGTTAGACAGCCCTATTGAACTCATTTCACTGTTATCTTGCTGTTTCCAGCCGTTTTGCACAGTTTCTGTATGTCTGTAGTGATTTCAGGAAAATGACTCCGTGCACTCACGGCTACGCCGTGAAATGTGCTACGGCTAAGCCGTAAAATGGCTTACGGCTAAGCCGAGACCCCGCCGTAACCCAAACCGTAGAACAGCACAGACTGTTAGCTGAAAATAACTGGATGTTGGCAATTTGCCATTCTTCTACGGCTCAGCCTGATCTAAGCCGTACATTGTCTTACGGCTAAGCCGTGGACCAGGATACGGCTGAGCCGTAGAGCAAAATACGGTTGAGCCGTAAATCCGGATGGATATTTGGGAAACCTCAGCTCAGCCGCAGTGCATAGTACGGCTAAGCCGTAAGATGCCACGGCTAAGCCGTAAGGTTACCTACGGCTGCACCGTGAGACCCTGAGAATTGAATGAAAAGGGACTAGGTTTAAGCAAAAGACCGTATATGACTTTCATGTTAGAATGTAGCTAACCTGGACATGCCCAATGGAATGTTTGAATGACATGAATGATCTCAAGGGCTGTGAATCATTCATGCTTGTTATCCAGCTGTTTAGCACCTCCCCATGGGTGTTGGTTTAAGGGACTTCGGTGCACACTCCAGACACTGCAACACTAGACAATGGTGCATCGGACAACTTAAAACTACATCAACATGCACGGTTAGAAACACTGGATAATTAGTGTAGGATTGGCTTGTAATTGACCTTGAGTCGTATAAGCATTCTGATTTGTGCAGCATATTGATTTCGGTCATGCCCTCTTATGTGTTCTGCGCTGGACCTCTCGATTCTGTGGGAAATGCAGCAACCCCAGAGCGAAGCCCGGGCGGAACCATTCTATTGTTGTATTGGTACCATTGTTATCATTGCTCCACCGGAGTACTTGCATAATTGTTATTAGTGCTTGAGATTGTTAACTGCTTATCGGCATTCGGTCTTGTTATTGCATTCAGTATCCGTATCAGTTTATGGGATGCACTTCCTATTGTTCGTTCAGTATGCTATGTATGATATGCGAGATCTGTAAGTGATATGACATGATTGAGTGATTGATTGAGGTGCATCATCCGATTGATTGTGATTGGTATTGGCACTACTGAGCCTCAGCCTTAGGATACCCGACGGGGTTAACTTTGGTTTAGTTTAAGTGTTACCTCTGCAGAGTGTCTTGTCCTGGGACTCCGGACCCCGGGAACTAGAGACCCATGCGTACCCTGGCCCGGTCGCTGGTGTTCTCATTCCGTCCGCTCTCGTAAGGGAGAAAATGGCCAATGTAGTAGCCACTTTGACCGTTATCTGTTTATGATTCGTACAGCATGCTTATTCATTTGCATCATTTGTTTAGTATACGAACATGCTTTCTATGGATATTGCATTATGATCATTGTTCAGTATTATTCAGTATTCGACACAATTCGTGTTATCTTCTTGTTGGCTTACACTTTGCTAAGTCGTTGTACTTATTCGTTGTCTTTGTGTGTTGCAGGCTCAGATCCCTCTTCCGATCCTGCGTCGGTCGACCCGACTCCAGGAGAGGCTTACGAGGCCCCCTCCGGCCTAGAGGAGTGGACTTGATCCATCCTCCAGAGTACGGTTTGCATCATTTTGGTTTCCCCATTCCTTGAGTTGGAATCTTTTGTATTGAGGGGATTTTTCTGTACCTGTAAAGTGGGCCTTGAGTGATACCTGTATTTTGATTTTGGATCGTTGTAAGCCCGCTTTATTTGTCATACGTTCCTGTATTTGTTATTGTTATCAGTTTATGATAATTTGTGATCTCCCGTTGTCTTTTGGTATTTTGTGGTATGCCTTGATACGTACAGCTTCCGCGTACAGTTGTTTGCACGTGTGAATGATCCCTTGTGTGTGTATGCGTGGACGGGGTCTAGGTGTGCATGCACGGGAGTACGTGTGTCATTGGTTAGACTTTCTCTGACCCCCGTTTCCTGGGCTCGGGTTGTGACAAATCCCTTCATCCCTCTCATCTCCTTCCTCTCTTTCTTCTCCTTCTTGTTTCCATCGTTGCATGGTGTGTCTGTGAGTCCAATTCTCATGCATGCATGTGGTTTTGATTGTGTTAGGTGGTGTTTGGGCTTGAGGTCAACGAATTGTGCAATTGAATTCTAATAGAGGCAAGTATAACCATATCTTGTGAGAACCCATGTTGGTATGATTTGGATCTTGGTTAGCTCACATTAATGTGTATGGAAAAATGTGTTTACAGCCCATTTGCTTAGTACTTTGTCTATCTCCATTGGAGAATTGAAATTTTGATGCTTTCCCAGACATTCTGTACATGTTTCAGATTATTGACTGCGCACAGGTACGGCTAAGCCGTATGACCCTTACGGCTCAAAGTCCAGAGAGGAGAAAAACCCAGTTTTCCTCTACGGCTAGGGCACGGCTAAGCCGTGGATTGCCCTACGGCTAAGCCGAAGCTCAGCCGTGGCCCAGCCGTAGATCAATACAGGGTGCAATTTCTGGAATAACTGAGAGTCAGCAATTGACAGACCTTCTACGGCCCAGTCACGGCTAAGCCGTAGACCACACACGGCTAAGCCGTAGCACACACACGGCTAAGCCGTATCCACATTAGATTAATGAAAGAAAACAAGGATAGGTGTAACGGAAAGGACCGATATGGCCTTCATGATGGAATGTAGAGCACCTAGACCTGCCTAACGGAATATGATACAACGCGTGAATGATCTCGAGGGCTGCGAATCATTCATGTTCCTTATCCGGATGTTAAGCACCTCCCCATGGGTGTTGGTTTAAGGGACTTCATGCACCGCCCGATTCAATGCAACACTAGACAACGGTGCATCGAATAACTTAAAACTACATCATCATGCACGGTTAGAAGCACCGGATAATTAGATTAGAATTGGTTTGTAATTACAGATGATTCGATTTCGCATGATTTGTTGCACAACATATTGCATTCGATTAGTGATCTCAACTCTTTAACATGTTTACTTGTGTTCAGTTATATTCACATTGTGGTTCTTTACCTTGAGTATGTATGTATAATATGTTCACAGATACGCACGTATAATATGTTGTCACGATTTACTCAGGGTTTCCATGATTGACTCTGTATGGTCAGGCACTACTTAGCCTCAGCCTTAGGATCCCGACGGGGTGAATTTGGTATAGTTTATATGGCCTGCTGCAGTATGGATATGTCTTGGGGAACCGGACCCCAGGAAACCGAGACCCATTGTGCCCTGGCCCGGACAATGGTGTTCTTTGCATGTTACAAGATCCCTCTTTTGGGAGCATATGGTAATGTAGTAGCCACTAGTCATGTACACAGCATGTATTCATTGATTCACTCAGCATATTTCTTTCTTGCATGACAGCCTAGTATACGAAAATGTCTTCTTTAATCACATGATGTTCTTATTCTGTTAGACACAGCGTGTGTTCACTTGCTATGGTTTATACTTTGCTGAATCTTCGTATTCACAGTTGTTTTGGTGTTGCAGGCCCAGATACCCCTGCCGAACCCTCGCCGGTCGGCCAGACTCCAGATGAGACCCCCGGGGCCCCATCAGGCCTAGAGGAGTGGATGTGATCACTCCACGGGAGAGAGTTCTTGGCATGCATCATTGGAGTCTTGTTTTGTGGATTTTCAGCCTTGTATTTGGCATGACATGTCATTATTGTATATGTTATTTTGTTCTTTTTGTAAGACTTTCATATGTACTTACGTCAGTTCGTTCTTGGTATTCTATTCTTGCACTGTTAGTTCTATGTTTCTGATATTTACAGCTTCCGCGTACTTGCTTGGCACGTATGAATGTTCCCTTGTGCGTGTGCATTTAGACTCGGTCTACGTGTGCATGCACGGGAGTACGTGTGTCATTAGGTTTGGCTTTTGCTAACCCCCGAACCCTGGGCTCGGGTTGTGACATACGTATTGTATGGTATCAGAGCATTCCTTGCTCATTCCTTGTTCTAGATGATAAGCATGTAGGCATGTAGGATCGTGGTGAGGATACGATTATTTCTTTGTGCTCTTTCTAGATTTTGGGGCTTGTTGGGCGCTATTGTTTTGTGTTTGTGTCTGACTCTTTCCATTTTTCAGGATGGCATCAGGTTCGGGTTCTCAGCAGAACGCAGGAAATAATGAAAGCGGATCCGCACCATCCCCACAGACACAGAATATAGATGAACGCATCCTTATGCTATTTCAGTCTCTACAAGCACAATCGCAATCAATGCAGAACTTGCAAGCCCAAGTGACAACCATGTTAGACCAACAAAGCCAAGTCCCAGCTCAGTCACATGTAGACCAACAGGTGATCTTGCAGCCTCGAGAGAGTGACCCGAATGCCCTCTACGGTAAATTTCGCAAGCGAGGAGCTATTGAGTTTTTCGGGACAGAAGAGCCATTGAAGGCAGAGCAATGGTTGGAACAGACGGAGGATGTCTTTGAGACCGTCGTGTGCACGAACCGGCAGAAGGTCGGGCTAGCAACTTCTATGTTTAGAGATGTCGCAAAAACTTGGTGGAAAAGCGTGAAAGACGCATACCGAGACATTCCTAGTGTGACAGTTTGGCAGATGTTCAAGCAGCAGTTTAGGAGGAAGTTCATCCCGGCTCATGTGTTTCGAGCCAAGGAGGTTGAGTTTTTAGCCCTCCGCCAGCAGCAGATGACAGTAGCAGAATATGTGAACAAATTTATGCAGTTGTCGCACTTTGCTCCGGATATGATCAACACCGAAGAAAGGAAGGTGAACCGGTTTGTTGAAGGTCTGCATCCCCGGTACATGCACCACGTGACAGCGTTTCAGCGTCCGGCTACATTTGACGATGCAGTGGACAGGGCCTATTCTGCCGAGGCCATCCACCAAGCTGCGAGAGCCGTTGAGCCCAAGCGACAGCCGCCCTTCAGTGCACGAGGACAAGTACAGAAGAAGACCAAAGGCCAGCAGAGTACTTCTAGTTCTACTGGAGTGACTTGTGGGCATTGTGGCAAGAACCACGCGACTGACGCGTGTTCGAGGAAGGCAGGTGCTTGTTTTATCTGCGGTTCGAGGGAGCATATGATCGCCAATTGTCCTCGATATAGAGCCTCCGGTGCAGCTCCATCTGGTCCTACTTCCGGTGCAGTTCCTAGCAGACCCAGTGCACCTACAGCTCCGAGCAAGTCACAGTCAGCTAGTCCAGGCTCGAGACAGCCTCGCCAGACAGCCCGTGCTTACGCTGCTACCCATGAGAGTGCCGAGGATCCACAGGTGGTTGAAGGTACTGTTTTGATTTCGCATGTTGAGGCATTAGTATTGTTCGATTCGGGGTCTACACGGTCTTATGTAGCACCTCGTTTCGCCGAGCGGTTGCATCAGCCGTCTAAGCCGTTGCCATATGTGCTGGTTGTGTCCACCCCAGTTGGCAAGCGAGTGGAGTGTAGTATGTACTACCCCAATTGCGACGTGCAGATTGCAGGTCATCAGTTACCTGTTGATTTGATCCTGTTGTCGATGCTGGACTTCGACGTGATCCTTGGTATGGATTGGCTCGCTCGATATCGTGCCTGTGTTAACTGTTACAACAGGATGATCTTCTTCGATTTAGGCAAGGGCTTCCGTTTCGAGGACAGTCAGCAGAGATGCCCCATACGTGTGATCTCGGCGTGTAAGGCAGATCGCTTGATCCGCCGAGGGTGTGAAGGCTTCATTGCCTTTATCTCAGCGAAGAAGGAGGCGAAGCAGCTAGGTGAGATCCAGGTGGTCTGTGACTTTCCCGATATCTTCCCAGACGATGTGCCAGACTTACCCCCGGTTCGAGATGTGTCGAGATGTGGGTTGATCAAATTACAATAAGGGCCAAGTCAGAATGCTAATTCCAGTTTGAGTCAAATCCGAGTCCAATCGAAGTACACGACCTCGGTTGCAAATGACGTAGTTACGAAAGTTAACGGGCTCAACGAAAGACATGTGTTGACATCAAGATGATGCAAAAATGACCATGTCTAAGAAAAGCAAAAATTACGAAAAAGGGCTTAGTCTACTTAATCCAGGTCAAACTCAACCCAACTACCTATCCATGACCCGTAACGAAAAGAAAACACAAACAAAACATGAGTAGCAACGAAAACAAGATTAATTACCCACTAAACGAGGTCAAGCTGGGTCGGAGTGTTACAATTAGATGTGAATTGGATTGAGTCGTAACTTTGTAAATATTTAATGAATTTTTTTTTTGTTGGGCTTCATGAATTACTTTGTAAATATTTATTGGATTTTTCACTTAATGGCTTTGTGTTGTGTTTTGAGTTTTTGATTTTGTGCACTGTTTCAAGAGGTTTGGAGTTCTCATTGAAATTAATTTCTATTACATTTAAAAAGCCTTTTTCAATGATTTTACCTTCTGATTCCTTATTAACATTGTGTTTACTTTGTAAATATTTATTGGATTTTTCACTTAACGGCTTTGTGTTGTGTTTTGATTTTTTGATTTTGTGCACAGTTTGAAGAGGTTTGGAGTTTTCATTGAAATTGATTTTTGTTATGTCTAAAAAGCTTTTCCCAATGATTTTACCTTCTGATACCAAAACCCTGTGTTGTTTGAAAGTGGTGTTTTTGTTGGGTTCTTTTTTATGTTTTAAAGGGTTTTACCTTAAGTTGATTGAGCATTATTTTTATGTATCAAATTTCGATGACTATATCTTATGTCTCATTGCTTTTCAAGACTTGTCGACAAGATTAGATGTGAATTGGATTAAGGCGTAACTTTGTAAATATTTAATGAATTTTTGGTGTTGGGCTTCATGAATTACTTTGTAAATATTTATTGGATTTTTCACTTAATGGTTTTGTGTTGTGTTGGAGTTTTTTAATTTTGTTCATGGTTTTAACAGGCTTGAATTTCTTAATGAAATGAATTTCTATTACGTCTAAAAAGCTTCTTCCACTGATTTTACCTTCTTATACCTTATTAACACTGTGATTTTTGAAAGTGGCTTTTTGAGAATCCTTGTTCATTTTATGTTAAAGGGATATTCTTCTCTTCAATTAGGCTTTTACAAGAATCCCTGTCTATTTGTGTAGGCTTTTAGGCTTGCAAAGATTCAGTGATTTTGAGTATTGGGAGTGTAAATGCAGAAGGATCATGTCCTTCAATGTAGTGATAAGTCTTTGTTCCTTTTCCCTATCAGGATACATATGCTACCATGTATATCGTCTTAAAGTTTTAAAAGGTTTTCACTTTCTATTTATTGTATAAGAATCATTTTTTGTTAGTCCAAATATCGATGGATAGATTTGAGAGTTTTTGGTAGTTTCGAATATCGATGGATGGATTGGTTTTCTTGATCTGATATTAAATGATCTTTTGCATCTGTTAATTGTTTGTCCCTTTTTGTTTATCTCTTATTATATGAAGTCAACTATTGTGAGTATTCTTGGTTTTTTTTCCTTTCTTTGGCCTTGCGGATGATAAAGATTCAATGATTCTGTTGCTGCAAATTGCATATTTTTAATACTAAAGCGATCAATACTAGACCATGTTTGTCAATACATGTCTTTCTCTTTCTCTACCTTGTTACAACTTAGTGGTTTTTTGTGGTTGATGACATAATCTGATTAAGTAGGTGCACATGCTTTTGGTTCTTGAGGAGTGTGAAGAGTCTATGACTGCATTATCAGTATGAAGAGTCTACGACTGCATTGTCAGTGAAGAGTCTATGACTACATTTTCTTTGTTTTTGAAGATGGGTCCCCATGCTTGAAGCAAATGATGTTTGTGAATTTCTCATCAATGCCTTTTGCTATTGAGTCACGAGAGGGGGTTTTAATGCTATTTTTAGTTAATATAATGTGTTAGTTTAGCTTGGTGTTTTTGCGTTAAATGATCTTGTGTGTTCTTTGCTATCGCAGGTTTTGTGCAAAATGAATTTGTCCGGGAATGATTTTCATTCAGTTGTTGGTGATATCCAGGTGGTGTCACTTTATTTATTTGAGTTGTAAACATGGGTTCTTTTAATTCTAAACTGATTGTTCTACATTCATTTTGTTTGACTGTTTAAGAAATATGTCTTTTAAGCTCTTGTTGGCTTATTGGTTTTTCAGGTTGTTGATTTGATTTGGATATGAATGTTACGTGTGACTTGTCGACCTACTTATCATCGATATTGACATCACACACATGGAAGTTTTGATGATGAGATTTTCTTTTGCCTTGGTGCTTTACAGAACCTTCAGGAATTTTCATTTTTCTTAGTCCGTTTTTTTTTTTGGAGTCTATCTTTTGTTTTGAGTAAATTTTCTTGTTGGTATAGAGAAGGTTTTAATACACTACTCTAGATGGAATTTGGAGAAATAGGGTTTTTGAGATACTTGTAATGATGAAAATATGGATGGAATTGTGTGGTGATATTTAGCATCTCTCATGGATGACTTTGGGATTGATATTTTGTTTTTAGTATTTTCAATCAGAAGCATCAATTTGCGATTTTATATGGTCTTTTTTTTATTCATGGTGTTTCATGAAGGATATTGTCAATACTGAAAGCATAGAATTAATTGGGTTTGATCTTATAGGAATGAATTTTTGGTGGTTTTAGATGGCGATAAGAGTGTTTAGGCTATTCTCAACTCAAACTGATTGTAAAAGGAGGTCTTTTACCTGGCTTGTTGCTTGTTTCTTTTCTCTACTATCATTTCTAATTGTAAAGTGGCTTTTTTTAGAATCATTGTTTAAATTTTTTTTTTTTTGTTCCAGGTGATGATGATGATGAGTGATTCTCTTTCTGCAGTATTACAATTTTGAGTCTTTTGATGGTAACTAGTTCAGGAGCTTCTCCCACTATGTGGTGATCGTTCTTTATTCTTTTCTTCTTTGGTGCATATGGTTTCATGTATCCATATCAACATTTCAAAAATTTCTCTTTCACACTTGTTCGTATATTTATCAATAATATTCTGTTTGTCAAACATTGAAGTCATGGATAAATTTATAAATTGCCTCGGTGTTTGATAAAAGCATTTGGTTCATATGGTTCATATACTTGTCCATGTATTTATCAATAATATTCGGTGCGTCATTATTTTGTGTTCTTGCTTATCTATTTATCAAGTTCCTAAGGCAGTTGAGAGAGTTCTGATATGACACTTTATGTGATCTCGTGTTATTTTTTATTTTTGTGCATGTTTCAAGAAGTTTGGAGCTTTCATTGAAATTGATCTCACTTGTGTAAATAAAAAGATTTTTCCAATGATTTTATTTTTTGATGCCTTATTACCACTATTTTATTTTAAATAATTTATAAGGTGTAAAATTTGGTTTTCATGAGTCTGTGGTGTATTCAGCTGCTTCTATTTTGCCATTAAAAAAATTGTATTCAATTTCATTGTCTTTGCTTTTGAAGATGGATCTTCTTGTTCAAAGCAGTTGATCTTATTGAGATATGAAGGGGGGTTTCCTTATTTTTAGTTGACATATTGTGTCATTTATACTTATCGTTTGCATTATCATTTTGTGAGCTTGTGCATGTTCTTTTCTATCTCAAGTTTCACACAAAATGCTTTTATCCAGGACTGACATTCTATTTATCCATATCCAACTTAAATTGATTGTTGCATTCATTTTACTTGACTGTTTAAGAAATATTGTTTTTAGCTCCGTGTTGGATTATTGGCTTTTTAGGAGGTTTCTTTCCTTTAGATATAAACTATGGAGATCAATTGCGACTCATCTAACTACTTACCAACAATATTTGGTATCTTACACATCGAAGTTGAGATTTTTTTTAGATTTCCTTGGTGTTTGATAGAAGCTTTAGGTGTTTCCTTCCTATTTAATTGTTACTATTTGTATCTTTTTTTTGGTTTGAGATAATTTCCCTGTGGTGATGGGGGAAAAGTTTTGATATATGACTTGTGGGAGCTCACGTATGACGTAGAATAATAGGGGTTTTGAGATGCTTGTAATGAGGAAGATGTGGGGATTAAATGTGAGGTGATACTTATCATTTCTTTCTCAAATTGATTTGGGTTTGATCTTTTGTTTCTTTAAAAATTGCAATTTAATTGTGATTTTATGTGGGTCCTTTCCTTCATGGAAAATTTTGGACGTAGGAGTCTATGGTGAGCTTCTCATATTTTTATGAGGGTCTTAAATTGAATTTGTTAATCCTAGAAGATGTTTAAATGGGTTTGATCTTGTGCAAATGTTGACGGAGAGTGTTCGATTCTTTTTGTTTTTGGTGAATCTTGAATTGGTGTAGAGGCAGGTCTTTTTCTAATGGTGGAGTTAGTTGTTTCTCCTCTAACCATCTCTCTTTTATTTATTTATTATTTTTTTTGGAGAATCCTTTTTTGTGATTTTGGTGTTGCAAAACTACAATGTACTAATATTTTGAATTGTGGGATTGGACTTTCAACTACAGCATGTCCTTTAACGTGGTTGTTGGTCTTTGTTTCTTTCGTAGGCTATAAGATGCATATGTTTCCATGTATATCACCTAAACATTTTAGATTGTTTTAGTTCTTATTGGAGAATGACATCTCAATACATAATGTAGAAGGGAACCTATTGGTGGTGGTGGTGGTGGTGGTGGTGGTGGTTATTCTTCTCTATGTTATAGTGAATCTTTTGCTTCTAAACCTAGGTATCTCTATATTCAAATTTTAATGGCTATGACTTTTGATTTGTTGGTTATTTGGGCTTGTTGACAAGATTATATGTGTGCAAGTGGATTGCCACTAATTTCTGAAGGGTTTGAAGCTTTGAATCTCTTTTTTGCCGCTATCTTTTTAAAGAAATATAACCTCAATGAAGGAACATGTAGACATTGTTTTGTCAGGAGCGTGAAGAGCATGCCATTGAATTTTCTTGGTTTTTTAAAATGGAGAATCTTCATGTGCTGTTTTAGTCATGCTTTTAGTTAATCAAGTAGTGCTATTTTAACCAAGTGTTATTGCATTCGTATTTCTTGAGCTCTTGTTTTATTATTATATTATTTTTTGGTTTTTTTATTACCAGGTTGTGTGCAAAATGATGCTTTCTTTGGAGACTAATGGTCCATTTAGTTGTTCTTGGTGATCATGTCCACTTTATGACACTTTATTCATCAAGTTATAGGGGTTCTTTAAACATAAATTGGTTGTTCCATCAATTTTTATTTAATTGTTTTGAAATTTTTTTTTAGCTATTGTTGTATTATTGGCTTTTTTAGGTTTTTCCTGTGCTTTGGTTGTCGAGAATGAATAGGTTCGACTTACCAATAACTTGCATTAGTATTCGATATATTCAATATCTCACATATGGAAGCTTCAATGATATGTTTTTGGATTGCCTTGTGCTTGATAAAAACTTTTTTCTTTAAAAAAAACAATTTTCTTTTCCAATTTTGAATATTTTGTTATGTCTTATTTTTTGCTAAAATCTTTTGTGCTTGTGATGACAAGAAGATTTTGATTTAGAGATAACTATAATGAGGATAACAAGGGATTATGTGTGAGGTGATATTTATTTTTTCTTGTGGATGACTATTGGATTGTGTATTCTTTTTTGGTTTCAAGTATTTTAGTTTTGAAGTTGTACATTATTGTGCTTTTACATGGGTACTTTCATGTAGGAGTGTTTTTTGTGGCTTCCGGTGCAGAGTGTTGGCTTTTTATTACTATTATTATTTTGGCATTATTACTACAGAAGAGAGCGCTTTGGCATGCCTTTTTTTTTTTTGTTGGTTGTTTCCTTCTCTATGTTTAGCTCTATTTGTTTAGCCGAGCTGACTTCTATGGGAGTCCTTATTCTTTGGTGTTTCAAATGATAAAGATTAACTGATGTTTTTGTCCAAAACCTAGGCTTTTGAATCTTGGAAGCTACAAGCGTAGGACCATGATTGTTAGTGTGGTGATGTTTCTTTGGTCTCTCTTTAAACCATGACACATATGTTCATCGGTTTTTAGTGCTTAACTGAGTTATTGGGTTGTTCGGAATTTTTATACGTTTTGGGAGGTTTTAATTTTAATGGATTGAGCAAAACCTTTGTATCATGTGTTAGCTACTATTTTCAGTGTCTCACTTTTTAGTTTGGATCAAGTGGCATCTTTGTAAATTTTTAATGGTTTTGATTGGGTTGGTGCCCATGAATTCCTTATCTTTTATTGTAACTGGATTTGTTTCATGTTGATCTTTTCTTGGTTTTTGTGCAATGTTTCATGTGGCTTTGGACGTTTCATTGAAAACTAATTTCTATTGCACAACTACAAAAAGCTTTTCCCAATGATTTTCCTTCTTTGATGCCTTATTGACTTTTTTTTGTTTTGTTTTTTTTTAAAGAACTTATAACCTATATGACAAGCAGGTAGATTATGGTTTTTGGGGAGAGTCTTTGCTTTTGAAGAAAGATAGATCCTCTTGTTTGAAGCACTTGATCATGCATTTTTCAATCATGCTATTGAATATGGAGCTGTATTGTTTGTGGGGGGGTGGGGGGGGGGGCGGGGATGGGGATCTCTATGTGCTATTTTTAGCTAGGCAAATTTGGTCATTTTTTTAACTTATTGTTTTTGCATTATTGTGTTATGAGCTTGCGTGTGGTTCTTTCTTTTTTCAGATTTTGTGCAAGATGATTTCGTCCAGGATAATTTTCCATTAAGTCCTTATTGAACATATCCAATTGGTGACTTTTTATTTATTCAAGTTGTAAATAGGGTTTCATTTAACATAAATAGATTGTTAAATTTGTATTATTTAATTGTTTAATAATCTTTCTTTTTTGCAAAACTGTTGTTTGGGTATTGGTTTTTCAAGTTGTTACGTTTATTTTAATATGAATATTGGGTGACTTGTTGACTTGCTTATCAACAATATTTGGTATCTCATAAATGGAAATTGAGGTGCCTATCTTTTGGTTTAAGAATATTTCTTTTGGTGGCGGAGAGGAGATTTTATATGATTTTATGTGGGTGCTCATATTTAAGACAGGGAAATGGGGATTTCAAGATTATAGGCTACAACAAGGAAGATATGGGGTGTCAGGTCCCAGATTTTAATTTTTGGGTCGAATCACTTTTGTCGGGTTTGAGTAGGGCTGAAAGGAGTTAGATGTTCTGATTAAACACTCTTGGGCCTTGGCCTTGAGTTATTTGACCCTTTTAAGCCCAAAGACCCTTTTTGGAATTTCGTAAAACTTATTAGAAAGCAGAGAGCCCTTCCTTGTAATTTAGAAAAAACCTTTTCATAATATAAACCCTGGGTTTTCTCCATTCTCCTATCTTCTTCCTTTCTTCTGCAACCAAACCTTAGAAGTTCTCCAGGGGGAAACCAAGATTGATCTTTAGATTTGCTTTTGGCGTTGAAATCCAGGCAAGTAGATAACTATAAATGGTGGCTTTTGGTTACTTACAATATCTTTTAGGTGCTTGTTGGATAACATACTTTTTGTAAGATTTTTTTCATTTAGGTTTAAACTTTATTTTTATTTCTCCGTTTAGGTTTAATATCTTGATTTGAGATTAACAATGGAGATTTGATTTCTTTTCTTTCATGTAATACAAAATCTGTTTATAAATAAATAAATAAAAATTTACGGCCGCAGTTGTTGCCTGCGCTGGCAGGCAGCATGTGTTGCTTGGCAACCAAGCTGGGCCTGGCAGCGCCCAGCATGGGTTGCTACTGGGCCTCGCTATGGCTAGGCCAGGTTGCTAGCGGGTTTGGGCTGAATTTGATGGACTGTGCACATTTAAAAAAAAAACCAACATATATATAAATAAATGTAACTAGAATTTTAGAATATTAATTATAAATTTTTGGAGTATTATGATTTAGGTTAATGGTCAAGTAGATTAATGGAGATGTGGTTATATTAATTAATTCTTAAAATTTGTTCTAGTAGATTAATGGTTCGGATTTAGGTTAATGGTCTAGTAGATTAATGGAGATGTGGTTATATTAATTAATTAATTAATTAATTAGATGTGATTAAAATTTGGTTAGGATTGTTCATAAAAGGAGTTAGGGATTTCGTACTTGTGATTAATATTATATTTTGATTGGTTACAAATTAACTAAGATGTAATTGGGGGTTATTAAATCTTAATTAGAATGTATTTCTAATTCTAATTTGGATTGTTAACTTGAGTTTACATTTCAAACTGGAATCCGGGATTTGTACCTTTGTTTTGTATAAAATAATAAGGTGTGAATATACACAGCATATGATAATTAAGGATTTAGTTATTCCTTTCCCCTTTTTTATCATAATTCGATTTAAGTTTAGAGTTGGAATTTGAGTATCTTTTACCCAATTTGTAACATACACTAAATATACATAATTAGATTAGATGATTCATGTCTTTTTAGATAAGTTGGTTGAATGTTCACATGAGAATTAGATTGAATTCAAAATGGGAATGCGAGATTTGAGATGCACCATATGATAGACACTGAAAGTAGGATATTGGTATCGTGGACTTACGTTTCCATTGTGAAAGAGGGTTAGTTCTCATGTGCATATTTATCTAACTATGACCGTTAGGTGGTTTAGTACTTACCCTCAAAGAATTTGAATTAACACATGATCATAGTACACTTTTAAATTACATAATCTAAATGCTTAAATTATCATTGGATTGGATATTATGAATTAAGGGAATTCATATCATGATTTATGATGCATCAGTAGACATATGTATTTGTATATACATATATTTATATATTTGATTGACTGCAGTTCGGAGGTAGACGTACGCCATCGGGTCAGTGTGGACGATGGGGTATAGTATATAGCTGTGCCATCTATTATATTTGTGGAAATACCCGTTTTTGTATATTTATCTGCGAAAATGCCCGTTTTTGTTTATCTGTCTGCGGAAATACCCGTTTTTGTATATTTATCTGCTGAAATACTCATTTTTGTTCATCTATCTGCGGAAATACTCATTTTGTATATTTATCTATGAAAATACTCGTTTTGTTTATCTGTCTGCGGGAATACCCGTTTTTGTATATTACATCTATGGGAGTACCCGTTTTGGTATATTGTACATGCGGGGATACTTATTTTTGTGTATTCTTGCCATTGGGTTTGCATTCGATATATTTTGGGTTATAATGAATATTATATTTTAATTCAGTTGATTAATCTATTGCTTTCAGTTTACTTTTCTGCCAAATTACGTCAATCTAACACATTACTTTTGGTGTCTATGTTCTGTTATCGGTGATGAACTGAAGGGTCGGGCAACGCAGCAAATTCCGCCAGATGGTGGAGTTATTCAGTGGAGCACCAATGACATCGTATGAGATTTCCTAGTGTTGATGCAGAGATCGAAACTTTAGATTATGTAATAAGGCCATGTTTGGGCCATTAGTTTATTAATTTAAATTTATTTGTTTTTAAATTGTAACTTTAATTATGATGCTTTGAAGCACTTGACCTTGATTTTATTATTAATGAGATTTGTTACATGATTGATATATGATAGTTATCTACGACGATTATAGATTTCAGTTCCGCACGTGATTATGGTTGCTTGATCACCGAGTATAGCGTCACGAAGGACTTCAATTTACCCAGAATTGGGGCCCGTATCGTTTATGTAGAAAAATTTTAATTGGCTCCAATTCTCACACCTCTAGAACCGGGTTTGGATCCGGCCCAGTTTTAAGGGCATGACATGGGGGCTTATGTGTGAGGTGATTTAGTATTTTTCTCGTGGATAGCTTTGGGATTGATCTTTTGTTTCCTTAAAGTATTTTCAATTATTAAGGTGTCTATTTGTGATTTTACATTGGTCCCTTTCAATTCACGGCAGTTTTTGGACGTGGGAGAACACACTGGTTTCAAAGGAGGTTCTCGTATGGTTTGTAGCAGTAATTTCATATTTTATGAAGGATTTCAAATTGAAATTGTTAAATGGGTTGGGTTTTTACATGATTGAGCTCTTGGTGGTTTCAAATCTCGATGGGGGAGTGTTCACTTTTATTTATTTATTTATGTGAAACTGATTGTTGAAGTGGTTCTTTTACCAGTGGTGGTCTGTTTTTGTCTGTCCTCTACAACCATAACTTGTGAAGTGGCTTTACGAGTATCCTTTTTTATTCTTTGTCCTTTCAGATTAATGAAAAATGAGTTATTGTGTCGCTTCAAAGCAAATTTTTTTAATGTTAAGGTTGCAAGTGTAGTAGGAACATGTTCTCTAATGCGGTGGTTGGTCTTTTCTCCTCCTCTACCATGGTTTATGTGTTTCCATCTATATCGTCTCAAAATTTTGAAGGGCTGTCACTCCCATTTTTGGTCAGACGAGGACATTTCAAACTTATTGTGAGAAGGGTGTTCTTTTAAGGTAGTGTTTTTAAATGTTTAGCCTCTCTATGTTCATCTCCTATGTGAATCAGGCTTTTATGATTTAGTGATTCTATTGCTGCAAAATTGATGTTTTGAAAATTGAGGCTGCAATTATACGTTGACCATGTCCTTCAGTGAGGTTTTCGGCCCTTTACCACATTGTGTTTTGTTATATTATATATTGTTAACTGTTAAAAGTATAAAGGGCTGTTACTTTTTAGTTCATTCGATTGGCTGAGTTTTTGGTGGTTTCCAATGTTGACAGAGAGAAATTGCCATCTCGTTCTTTGATTGTTGAGAGATTGTGTCACGTCCCCAAAAAAATGAAAATAGGGTTACGTGAAATTAGGAGTCAATTTTTTTTTTATTATTCTTCTGGAAACAAAACCATTGACTCCTAATTATTTCTTTTCCACAGGATCTTAGGCCGTGGTGAGTTTAGGCCATTCACATTCATTCCCATTCTGCGGAAGTAATTTCAACCAATAGGTACCAAGAGAAGAAAACAAGTTTGCATATCACTAGATAACAATAATAATGTTCCAAGTTGCAAAAGAAGTAAATAAGTAATTTATTACAATGTCCCACTGAAAGATCAAGTCTCTAAAGAATGATTTATTTAAATTGAATGCAATTTAATGAGTCACTCCTGTGCTTGGTTAGACGGCCTCGAAGCCATCGTTTGCACCCCACTCGGGAACATCAGTTGGCTCAAGCGTTTGAAACGCTTCAGCCTGCGCCTCCTCCTCGGCAAAGCCGGGCTCGGTACCTATGCATCATTTTTAGAAAACAAGGGTCAACCATAAATGGCGGCAAGTAAAATACACATAACTCAAAATTAAGTACATTATCAATGTGAGATTAAGACACAAAATCATAAGAATATGTAAGCAATATAAATAAAAGAATGCCATGCAACATAGAAAGAACGGGTCCTACATCCAACTCTACCTCAAATGAACAATATCACTTTCGCCGAGCATCGCATCAGCTGATGCCCTTACGGAATTTATACCGTCTTCGGATGCCTCGCATCCTGTCCAGAAACGGTGGATCAAATCCGTCTTCGGATGCCTAGCATCCTGTCCAAAAATCACGGTGAAACCAACCGTGTACGAGTGGTAAGCTCGTCTTCGGCCCTAAGTCCGGTAAAAATCATCACAGTGTACATCTGTGAACCGACTGCAGTCGTCCAATGACCAGATCCGCATAATAATCTCACACAGCCCTGCCCCTTCCTGTGTCGAGACTCATAAACATGGCTTAGTGATTGTTCGACAGACACATCCTATGGTAGTGTGAAGGGTTGGCCATGATCGATATTCAACACCTTATGATAAAACATTATACAACCCAATAGTTTTCAACATACGTGAATACCTCATCAATGAACCCTGTATAGTCCAAGCCACAACACGGTCCAAGTCATTATGATATAACGGGTATAAATTCTAATGTGTATGCATCAAAGTAAATAAATACAACATGATGATCAAGAAATAATTCCACACATATTCCTAGCACTGTGACCACAATTTACGCATGCGACAATTCCACACGAACCACGACGAAGTAAGGTTGGGAATTTTTGAAAACGGGGTGATGCATAGCCCAATTCTCACTTCACCTGAGTGCGAGTGGTTTGTACCGTCATGTGCAAACCATGAAACCTGTAAGAGGAAATCTGCCCGCATAACCCCTTACTTTGATGATGTGATGGATTTGGTTAAATCGAAGTCATTGGGTTCTAAGACCAACACAAGTGTTTTACGGAGTATATAACCATCCAAAAAATAATAATAATAATAAATGATTGGTTAAATAATCATTAACATAAATTATCAGGCCCGAATTTATCATTCTCATGATCTCACGCAAGGGATGGCCCACCTGTTCACTCTTAATAACAGTCCAAATAATTACAAATCCGCATATATACTAAGGACCCACAAGGTGATGTGATGGATTCCACATAATCATGGTCCATGTTACCGTCATGGGGCCCACCAAAATAAGTGGTAGACCCACATTTATATCTAAGAGAAATGCCCCTCCCTGCACATGTTGCTGCCAAACAGCAACGTGTGCAGGGACTGACTCGTCCCATATATATGTTGCAAATTTTATTTTATTTTATTTTTTTTTTTATATATCAATGGCCCACCATCAACCCAATAATCAAGGGTCCACGTGATAGCAATGAGGCCCACCTGTAGGTGGTGGCCCACCATGTTTATAAAAGTGGACACCCCCTTGCACATGCTGCAGGTTTTTTTTTTTTTTTTTTTTTTTTTTTTTAATGTTGGTGATTAATGGGGGGCCACCAAGGTGGGTGACCCACCTGTGCATTACTGCACAGGCGCATTGTGCGCCTGTGCAGTAGTGCACAGGCTGCACCTCCAAATTGTATATGACGTCTGGGATGGATTCCCAGACGTCTTCATCAACCCTTCTTTCTTTTTTTTTTTTTTTTTTTTTTTAAAACACTGATGATCAAAAGGGGAGAAATGGGCCCCACCTGTGCATTACTGCACAGGTGCATTGTGCGCCTGTGCAGTAGTGCACAGGCTCTTGCCTGCACACCACCAGTGACGTCTGGGATAAATTCCCAGACGTCTTCATCTCCTTTTTTTTTTTTATATATAAAAACACTAGTGATCAAGGGCCACCCACCATCATGTGCAGGTGGGTGGCCCACCTGTACATTGCTGCCAGGCACCTGTGTGCCTGTGCAGTAATGCACAGGCGCCAACCGCCTGGCACACATATTGTCTGGGATTCAATCCCAGACATCTTCATCATGCATTTTTTTTTTTTTTTTTTTTTAAAACAAAAGGCCCATCTTCAAAATGGCCCAATCCCCTTTCATCAAATCTATTAAGATCATCAAATCCATCGAAACACCATCAACCAAAAATCTGTGAAACACATACCCATCTAACCTGTCATCAATCTTTAGAAATTTAAATGGGCATTTACAAAACATCTAAAATCATGAAATCAATGGATTTAGTGAAATCATTAGAGATATGTGTAAATCCACTTGCCTTTGATGCAAAGAAGATCTAGATCTCTCCCTTGATCACGCAGCCTACCCAACAGAGAAGATGAAGAAGAAGGAGGAAAGAAGAAGAGATGATGAAGAGGATCCGCCTGCTGGGCTTGGATTTGGGCTTGCCCACCTTGGCCGATCAAGAGAAGGTGATGGAGGAGGAAGAAGAACTGCTGTAGAGGTGAGGGAAAGGGCACCCACCGATGGAATATAAGTAGGCTTAGGGTTTGGGGAAGAGTTTTGGGTTTTTTATAAAAAGGACCCTATTGTTTAGGCTAATTATAAATATGGGCCTGGTTTGGTTTAATGGGCCCAGAATGGGTCCGAATTGGGCCGGGTCAAAAGGTGGATACTCATGATCCTAACCTACTATCCGATTAACCCAAAACCCAAAAGAAAATTATATAATTATAATAACCATAATTAACTAAATACAAACAATTAAATAAAAAATTATATTTAAATTACTTAAAAATGGAAACTGGGTTAGGAATCTTACAGATTGTTGGGAAGATCATTTGTGCAAGGGGATCAATTTGTATGCTTGTAAATTCCTAAGTGGTTTTGCGGTATGTTGGAGCTCATGAATTTCATATCTTCTACTCTCTCTCTCTCTATATGTATATTTATATATATTTTTAAAACCCTTATCTTTTACACTTAAAATGTGTTTTGTCCTATTTCTTGTTAGAGTTTTTGGTTTATGTGCAGTGTTCAAAGAAATTTTGAAGCTTTCATTATAGATTTCTATAATTTGTTTGAAAAGCTCTTCACAACTCTTCACTATGATTGTACTTTGTGATCCTTTCTTTCTGATGTCATTCTAAAATAATCTTTAACCTAAATGAATTTGCACGTAGTTTTTTATTTTGTAGGAGTGAAGAGTCTGCAATTGTAGTGTCTTTCTTATTGAAGAAGATGGAAATCCTCTTGCTGTTTACAGCATTTGATTGTGCATCTCTTAGGCTTGCTTTCAAATATTGTGTCACGAGAGCGGAATTCCTTTGTGCTTTTTTCTAGTTGACATATAGTACTATTTTAACCTATATAGTTTTTGCATTATCATTACCTGAGCCCGTGTGTTTGCTTTGCTTTCTCAAGTTTTGTGGGAATTGCTTTTGTTGGGGACCGATTCGATTTAGTTGTTGTCAGCAACCATATCCTGTTGGTGACCCTCTATTTTTTCAGTTCTTAGCAAGGTTCTTTAAAACATAAATCAGTTGTTTCATGCATTTTTTGTACTGTACTGTATGAGAAGCATTTTTTTAGCTCTTGTTGGATTATTGGTTTTTCAGGAAGTTGCTTTGCTTTGGATATGAACTATGGAGATTAAGTGCGACTTGTCTTGCTACTTATCAACAACATTTGGTACCTCACACATTGAAGTTAAGATATGTTTTTAAACTCCCTTGGTTTTTGATAGAAGCTAGGTGTTTCCTTCCTATTTAATCCCCTATTATTTGGATCTTTCTTTTGGTTTGAGATTTTGGGTGCAGGAGACTATGCTGAGATTTTAATATTATTATGAAGGAATTTATATTGAAATTATTAATCCTGAAAGATGCATTTAAATGGGTTTGATTTGGCACAAATGTCAATGGAGAATGTTAGATTCTTGTTTTTTTTTTTTTTAGTCTTGAATTCGTTGTAGAGGGGGTTCTTTTTGTGATGGTGTTGGCATTTGTTTCTCCTCTAACCACCTCTTGTTTTTCCTTTTTTTTTTTTTTTTGGAAAATCCTTGTTTAAATGTAGCCTTTTCAGACAAAGAATTTGAATGATTCTAGTGCTGCAGATCTAAGGCAACTAATATTTTTAACCCCGGGCCCATTTAGATATTTCTAGAATACATTATTTATAGATTTGAATGTTATAAAAATAAAATAGTATTGAATATAATAGTGTAATATTAAAATATTATAATATTTTTGCTGTTTGCCAATTTTTTATTATATTATAGATTCAAAATTTAGTTATTTGGAAGGTCTTAAACTAAAGTTCATTATTAAATTAATTTCTTATTGCGTACTTTAATATCTATACTAGCAACAAAGGCCCATGGTAAATTTGGGCCCAAAAAGTGTGAATATTTAAATATAAGATTGATTGAAACATTAAAAAAAATTGTATTCTATTAATTTTTATATTTTCAATTTATCTTTTGCCATTTTTGGTTTATCTTTAGGAACGAGATTTGGATACATGCTAAATACAAATGAGTAAGAAAAAATAAAAGAAAGATATTAGAGGATTTTACCAAAAAATCCCTTTAGACTCCCTTTAGATTAAAAATGATCTAAAATATATGTAACTACCGCAATGGTCCCATGGGCCCTTTTTGGTTTTTTTTTTGTTATTTTGTTGAACGGCGATATCTCCTCTCGCTCACATATGCGAGCTTCTTCTTCCTCATTCTCCTTCCTCCTTTCTCCTCCTTTTTCCTTTATGATATGGTGACTTCATTGTCTTAGACTTGGGTGCAAGTGGGAGCTTATTACTAAAACAGCCTGGAATCATATATACCCACTCTGGTTTGGTTTAAGGTCAGCTAACGATTATTTGTTTCAAGTTATGACCACCTCGCAGGTCCTTGGCTAGTGGTTCTCTGGTTTGGTTTATGTTTCTTTGATCAGATTTTTGCAATGGGTCATGATTACAAATGTGGTCTCTTTTTTTTTTTAATTATGATGGGCTTCTTAGAGAATGGTTATTTTAATGTCAAGAATGCCTAAAGTCATTCAAAATTTTTTTTGTAAAGTCATGTTAAAAATCTTTCTTATGTTTTTATTGGTATTATTAGATTATTTTGAAGCAGAAGAAAACTACATCCTAAAACAGGAGCAAGACAATTTTCTCGAAGTTCTATACTAAAGAAAAAAAAACATAAAGGAAGTATTAATAACAAAAGACTTATCAGCCAGTTGCTATACATTTCCAATTTAAAATTTTATAGTAAAACTTTTGTTTATAATTAGGCCTAGGCTTAGCATAGTGTGCTTTGCCAGCCTATATGAATCAGTCAAAAGATCATCTTAGAAGAGAAGTGAATTAATGCAACAAATTTCAATGGAACAGAAAAGGAGTTCCAGATAGACTTGTACTAAAAACCATAGACAATCATCCATAATTAGGACTACCAAAACCCATTTTCAAATATATGATATCATCAATGACAAAAACTACAAAAAATAAAATAAATAAAAAAAACCATTTCAATTAAACAAACGTCCAATATCCAAATCCACAAAAAATCAACCCATAAAGTCTATAAACAGAAACATAATAAACAAGATTGAAAAAATATCAATTTATATTTAAAAAACCATTTTTTCTTGTAGGAAATTCAAAGGTGGGTCACACAATCAAGAATTGAAGCCAATCATTGAATTGAAGAAGAAACTCAAGTAAGAAATCAAGAGAAGAAAAAACAGAAGAAGGGCACAAATGGGACCCATATGCATATTCACTTGGACATGGATCCCATGGACATCCAAGGGAGGTCCACATTCTTTGAAACTTTTATTTAATTAGAATCATCTTTGAGATAACTCAAAGGAAGCTTCCAAAAAGATGCCCTTTGAAGAAAAAGGAAAGTCAAAGAAGATAAATTTAATAATAGAAATATATGTTTTTTTAGGACAACATAGATTAAACAGTCATAATTTTTAAACCGAGCATCGGATCGGGGTAATCTACCCTCTTTTTGATTAGATGTTTGTGGAGGTTAAGATTGCACCAATTAGAGTTGAAGTTACAAACTTATGGCCTCGGGAAGTTGATTATATATTTCTAAACAAAATTATTTAAAAATTAAAACTTAACTCGATGTCCAACGCCCAAGGTGGGGCCCAAATTAAATCATGCATTCACAATCGAAGATCATGAAGAATTTCAAGATTAAAGATCAAGCGTTCATCACAAGTAGGGCCATCGAGGAAGATTTATTAGAGTTTCAAAATTAGAAAGTTTGTGTAGAGATTCTTTTTTTAGCAAGATTAAAAAGCAAAAATCTCTCACATACTTCCTGATTCTTTGCAAACTTGGAAACAGAGTTGGAGAATAGTTCTAAATGGTTTTTTGCAAACAACAAAGAAGGAGTCCAAGAGGGAAACAAAGGGAGCCACAAAACTATAAATACAATGCATGGGGGCATCTAACCCTATGCTTGGACAGATCCCTTTTCTTGTCAAGGGATACTCCCTACTCCGCTTGCTCTACCTCTTGTTCCTCTATCAATTTTTGCCAAGGTGTCTTCTTGAAGACTACCACAAGCTTTGTATCTCCATCTAGAAGTGTAACACTCCGACCCGAGTTGATCCGGTTTAGTGTGTAATTGCGTGTGTTTTTATCGCTAAGTGTGTTTTGATTTTGTTTGTTTTGGTTTTGCCTCGCAGAGAGATCGTTTGGGTTGAGTTTGACTTGGTCTAAGTAGATCGAGCCCTTTTTCGTAATTTTGGCTTTTGATTGACCTTGTCAGTTTTGCGTCATTTTGACGTTAGCGCGTGTATTTCGTTGAGCTTGTCGTTTTTCGTAACTGTCTTGGATCCGAATGAGTTCGTTTGCTTTCGTTGGACCGGCATTTGACTCAAACTGATATTTGCATAAGCTATTTGGCCTTAAATGTAATTTCGACTCAAATTAAGTATAAATATCCCCCAACCACTCCCATTTCTCTCGATCGTCTCTCAGCTCACTCTCTCTCACGCTCCAGTTCGTCTCTCTCTCGTCAGCTCTCTTTCTCTCCTTCTCCTTCTCTGTTCGATTGCTTGAGGGAGGAAGAAAGGAGCTCGTTTGTGCGTGTGATTCCAGCGGACTGAGCCAAACCACGAAGTGATTCCATTTGTGAGGCAAGTATAAGCCCAAGATGTGTGAACACCGATTGATAGTGATTTGATTGTTTTGTTTTTATGCTTCATTGTGTTTCTCAGTGTTAGACAGCCCCATTGAGTTTGTTTTGCTGTTATATTGCTGTTTTCAGTCGTTTCCCTCAGTTTCTGTGTGACTGTAACAAGTTCAGAAAAATGATTCCGCGCACTCACGGCTAAGCCGTGAAATGTGCTACGGCTAAGCCGTAAAATGGCTTACGGCTAAGCCGAGACCCAACCGTAAACCAAACCGTAGAACAGTACAGACTGTTAGCTGAAAATAACTGGATGTGGGCAATTTGACATTCTTCTACGGCCCAGCCTGATCTAAGCCGTACATTGTCTTACGGCTAAGCCGTGGACCAGGATACGGCTGAGCCGTAGAGTAAAAGACGGTTGAGCCGTAAATCCGGACGGATATTTGGGGAACCTCAGCTCAGCCGCTGTGCATAGTACGGCTAAGCCGTAAGATGCCACGGCTAAGCCGTAAGGTTACCTACGGCTGCACCGTGAGACCCTGAGAATTGAATGAAAAGGATTAGGTTTAAGCAAAAGACCGTATATGACTTTCATGTTAGAATGTAGCTAACCTGGACATGCCCAATGGAATGTTTGTATGACATGAATGACCTCATGGGCTGTGAATCATTCATGCTTGTTATCCAGTTGTTTAGCACCTCCCCATGGGTGTTGGTTTAAGGGACTTCGGTGTACATTCCAGACACTACAACACTAGACAATGGTGCATCGGACAACTTAAAACTACATCAACATGCACGGTTAGAGACACTGGATAATTAGTGTAGGATTGGCTTGTAATTGACCTTGATTCGTAAAGGTATCATGATGTGTACAGCATATTGATTACGGTTATGCCCTCTTATGTGTTCTGCGCTGGACCTCTCGATTCTGTGGGACATGCAGCAACCCCAGAGCGAAGCCCGGGCGGAACCATTCTATTGTTATATTGGTATCAGTGTTATCATTGTTCTATTGGAGTACTTGCATCAGTTACGAGTCAGTGATTGTGATTGATACTCATGGTCAGCACTTCCTGTAATTGCTTATGTACATTCCGTATCCGTATCAGTTTATGTACATTCAGTATCAGTATATGCGATGCACTTCCCATTGTTTGTTCAGCATGATATGTGAGCTCTGTAAGTGATAAGTGATTGATTGATTGATTGAGGTGCATCATCCGATTGATTGTGATTGGTCTTGGCACTACTGAGCCTCAGCCTTAGGATACCCGACGGGGTTAACTTTGGTTTAGTTTAAGTGTTTACCTCTGCAGAGTGTCTTGTCCTGGGACTCCGGACCCCGGGAACTAGAGACCCATGCGTGCCCTGGCCCGGTCGCTGGTGTTCTCATCCTGATTGCTCTCGTAAGGGAGAAAATGGCCAATGTAGTAGCCACTTGATTGTTACCTGTTCATGATTCTGATAGCATGCTTATTCATTTGCATAATTGTTTAGTGTACAGACATCATTTCTATGGATATTGCGTTATGACTATTGTTCAGTATGCTTCAGTCCTAGACGCAATTCGTGTTATCTTCTTGTTGGCTTATACTTTGCTAAGTCGTCGTACTTATGTGTTTGTCTTGTGTGTTGCAGGCTCAGATCCCTCTTCCGATCCTGCGTCGGTCGACCCGACTGCAGGAGAGGCTCGCGAGGCCCCCTCCGGCCTAGAGGAGTGGACTTGATCCATCCTCCAGAGTACGGTTTGCATCATTTAGTTTTCCCCATTCTTTGTGTTGGAGTCTATTGAGGGGATTTTCTGTAATTGTAAAGTGGGCATTAAGTGATACCTGTATTTTGATTTTGGGATTGTTGTAAGCCCGCTCTATTGTCATACGTTCATGTATTTGGTCTTATCATCAGTGTATATTGTTTTGTAATCTCCTATGTCTTTTGGTATATTTGTGGTATGCCTTGATACGTACAGCTTCCGCGTTCAGTCTTTTGCACGTGTGATTGATCCCTTGTGTGTGTATACTCGGACGGGGTCCAGGTGTGCACGCACGGGAGTACGTGTGTCATTGGTTAGACTTTCTCTGACCCCCGGTCCCTGGGCTCGGGTTGTGACAAGAAGTAGAAGCCCATTCATCCTAGCAATGTAATGAAATTTTGTTCCATAAACTTTATCTATTTTGTATTAGTGATTTACAATTACTAGCAAAGTCGAGGCTTTCAATTTCTAAATTTTTATTTTGTGATTTCTTTATTAGTCTTATGTGCTAATAGTGGAGTTAATCTTTGCACATGTTTAACTTTGAGAGAGGAGTGATTTTGCTACTAAGAACTAAGAATTAGTTAGTAATCCTACTTGATATATTGTGATCTCTGAGTACATTCTAGGCAATGCAAGATTGAGTTAAGAGAATTTCTTTGAGACCTTTGAAGCAAATAAATCACTTCTAAAATTTATTTTACTTGTGTGTGGAATTAGCGATTTCAATTGGATTGACAACTCACATTGAAGAACAAGACTTCCGTACTTCTAATGTTTAAGAGTCCAAATAAAAATAAAAAATTGGAAGTTCAATTCAAGAATTTTGAAATTAATTATTTCTTTTGTTTTCCATCACTTTTGTTTATTATGATTTATTTTGTTATGCACATTTTTATTAGTTTTATTTAATGTTGAACTTGCATGTCATTCATGTCCAGTTTCCATATACAGTTGCATACTAGGGTTAGTTGTTTAAAATAATTTTAGATATCAAGTTTTCATGATTGAAAATCATATTTGTTAATTCAGTCAATTCATGTTTGCATACACATGTTGCATGCATATGCATATGCATATCGTGCATAGTTTTTAGATTTTTGAATTTTTTTAATTTCTGAGTTTTCATGTTTATTTTATGCATATTTAGGTTAGTTTTTCAGCAATAAATAATTTTATTTTCTTTTTTAAACATTTGTGCATTCATGTTAGGATTTACATGCATACTAGTTAATTTTTCAGCATTAGTTTTTCATGCATAGTTAACTAGTATAAAAATTCTGCAGTATTATTAGTTTTTCAGGAATTTAATTTTCAGATTTTCATACCATTCTAGTTTAATTTCCAGATTCATATTGGTTAGGGTTTTTCCATATTCATATTAAGAAAGTATGTTGCATTACATTCATATTTTATGGATAGTTATTTTTAGAAAGTTTCTATTTTTGTTTTAGTTTCTAATTATAGAAAGTTGCTGTTTTTATTATTTTTTATTTGTGTGTTCATTTTACAACTTAAGATTAGGTTTTTATAGCTTTAGGATTTTTAGTATAGAAAAGTTCCTTTTACAGTTGCAAGATTGTACTTAAGTTTAATTTTTTAAAAGTAAGATATTGATTGTGTAGGTTTTATTTGGGATAGTTTTAGATTCTATTTTGGACAGTCCAAGTTGGAACTTGATTGCACATTGTTCCTTATGGACCAACCTGATCTTACTAGTTTATTACTACACCGTAGCCTTACACTTGGGGCTAATGACCAATTTTCCACCAAAATCATCAAACATTCATGAAATAAAGGAAAAAAAAAAGCCATCTTCAGCTTGCAAATACCACAAACAACCTTGGTTTGGGCAAAAACACCCTAGGCCAAGCTGGTCATGGCAAAGATGCCAATCAATGGCCTTTTTTGGGCAACTAGCAACAACAAAAGAATAAGCAGGAGACGAAAAACCCTAGGAAGGCCATTCTCCACCCAAACAAACCAAACAGATGGTAGAAAACCCAAAAGGGTTGGTGCTATCAAAAATGCAATAGGAAATAAAAAAAAAGTGGAAGGAAAAAACTTTCCAGCGGCCATTGGATCCAATTTTGAGGAGTGAAATCGAAGGAAAATGCTTTAGGAAGCTTGAAAATGCTAGAGGTTCACAAGAGATTGAAAGAGGAAGCTCTGGGTACTCAGAAATTCAAAATAAAAAAAGTGGAAGATGAAGAGATTCTTAGGATTTTTATAACTGTACGTTGTTGTGAATGATTGATGCATCATGACGTTCCACTTAGAAGGACCTTTGAATGAAGTGTCATATGCCCAATTCTGAGTTTGTGTGACCTTTCAAACCCTTGGTAGTATTTTCTTAAGAAATGATTAATGTGGACCCACAACTCACATGAAAGAAATTCACTTGTTAATTTCCATTCGAAGTGTTATCAAGGATCTCTCTTCTTATGCAATGAAGTCCTTTACTACGCCCTTGATTTAAAAAAAATAGCCCCAAGTTCCTAGTTTGGCCTCAATCAAAGCACCTAGTTCAATATAGAAGAAAAGACATACTCCAATCCAATTTTTACTCAAAAGCCACATCTACCCTTACAAACTTTCAAATACCATAAGCTTTTGGGAAATTCATCCCCACAAAGATGCATAGGAAAGATATCTATGAAAACAAGATCTAGGTTGAAAGTAACCCAAAGTCCAATCCTTCTTCCATTCATAAGCAAGTAGACTCCTCAAACCTGAAGGGATCTTGTTTAAACTTTTCTATATAACCCATATGTATTGAGGTACAATGGTTCGAAAAATACCTTCTCCATAACTACACCTCAAAGGGGGGACTTGTTGACACACAATAAATTTCAAAAGCAATGAGAGGGAAATTAACTAGGGAAAATTGGTCAAACACTTCAAGAAAGCATAAACCAAGGCTCAAGTCAAGCTTAAGAGGCATTAAGGAAGCTCCTAAAGTTCTAATAAGAATGAAGTACAAAAAAAAAGAACATTCAAAGTGAAGCTCCTTGCTAGCAACCACTAGGGGGCTAGAGACAAGCACCAACTGGCGCACCATCTGCACTCGCTGATGGACGACACATGTAACTGTCAGCACACCATTCAGAAGTAGATCTCGGACATTGAGACAATTACGTCCACTATATAACATGTGGACCAACTCAACCGGCAGTAGCCACTTGTGCAACTACCGACGGTTTACCACAACAAGTTGAAAACATCCATTTTTCCCACCATCTCCATTACTTAACAACACTTTTTTTTTAATAAAAAAAAGGCTATAAGTAGGAGCATTAGAAGGGAGGTAGCAAAGGATCTCGAAACCTCTGGACGATCTCTAGACATTTTCAAACAAGAACAAGTCCTTAGAAGACTCAAAACTTTGCAAAACACCACCGTTCAAGGTACGTAAGCTCTAAAAATGATCAGAGGACACAAATTGCGTACCTACTCCATGGAAAATCATCCAAAAAATCCTAAAGCATTTGTCTTTTAAACATTGCTTATTTTCTCCACTGACAGAGTCTACGAAGGTCATTGACTTTGTTGTGTTCATTGTTCTGGCCTACTATACAATGGCCCCGAGTGGCACAGCTTTGGACAATTAGTTGGCTCACAAAAGCTAGTAACACCCTCAAAATTTGCCCTTTTGCCACAACTGAGAAAAATGAGTAGTAGATCGACTCAAGCTCATCACTCCACGCCCATTTTGGTGGAATATAAGAATCAAGTTACTACTGAAAGACGAAGAAAATGTGAGCACCAAGCTTTTACAGGCAACCACTAGCCAACCAAAACAACCGTCGGCTATCTCCTAGATAGTCCCTTTTTCTCTCATTCTGTTTGTAACAATATGTAAATCCTTCTCGTTTTGAGCATTTGAGATTGGATGAGGGAGTTGTAAAAAAACAATGATGTAAACAACATGCGCCTGTGAGGTTATCAGATAGAACTCCAGTGTGTGCGGATTATTGAAATTAGCTGAAAAAAAAACTGTGTAAAATGTTAGAAATCACCAAAACAATTGGTAAGCGAATCACATCTTGAGATGCTTTTTTTAGGAAGATTTTGCCCTCACATAGTGCAGATGGACTCACAAATATCTACCTCAAGATAAAATGAATTCTCTAATTGGAACCTTCAGCAATTGTGCACTTGATTGGCTAAAGAACACTCAAATCCCCAAGGGACCACCTTGTAGACTCACAGTAGTAGCCAACCAAAAGAAGAAGTAGGAAAAGAAATTAGAAAAGAAGGAGAAGATCTGACAAGGCTTCCTTAGAGTAAACACAAGAAGATGCTTGACAAATAACAGATCTTAGGTTGTTATATTGCAGACAACAAATATCAAATGTTATCTCACAGACAACAAATATCAAGTGTCTTAGGTGTTTAGATGTAAAGACAAGCTCTCCTAGAACACTATATATGGAGGTTCTTGGGTAAACAGCCAAGAGTTAGTTATACAAACGTAATGAATATGTGGAGTAACTCCCTTCACAACGGTCACCGTAATGTTAACGCACATTAATGCAGAAACGTTATGCTAACTACTAAGAGTAAGTGGGCTACTGATAAGTAAATTCATATTTGGATCCAGCTCCAGTCCAAAAAAATACAAACGCAGGGAAAGGCCCAATCCTTGAGGAGGACTAGGCCCAATCCACCCTCACAGATGACCCAACAAGCAAGCCTAACCCACACCATGCCCAGACCCAGGCCTACCTGCCTACCTCACCCCACCTACCACTTAATGTGAGTTTAATCAATTTACTTAAACTGCAAGTGCACAATTGTCTTTATGATAGGTCAAACCCATAAAGCACTTTTAAACTTTTTAATTAAAAATCTGAAAATTTCTTTTAAAAAATAACAATTATAAAAAGTTGTGTGGTATGAAAATTAGAAGCCGAACAAGATCTAGATCTAAACGCAAAGATGAAGATAATAATAAACAAATTAGAATATCATGAATCCATTAAATAGGATAATCAACCAAAATTTAATCTTGACTTAATAGTTTTGTCTCAAATTTACTCAGATTAGAAACAATTTCATGTTTCTAATCTGAATGAGATTTAATTAAAAAGCCAAAACCTTTTTCACCTTATAAAAGATTGAAAAACATCTAAACATCATATATCAAGTACATAGACTATCAAAGAACTTTATTCCTAAGCATAATCTATTAAGCAACCATATGATCAAAGTGATATTAATAGAACTAAGAACATATGTTAGTCATAGGCTTGAAGACAGATTTATTTTTATGATAACGCATGCATAATATAAAGACAGACAAACTATTAAATCAAAGAGCATAAAAGGAAGAAAGATGCTAACTTGGCTTCATCAAGATACTCTGATCCAAAGGATTACTCCTCTATGAAAAAAGAACTTTTGCACTTCTTCATTAAAATCTTTGGATAACACAATAAAACCGTGTAAATTTCTTTCTTCTAAGCCTAGTTTAGAGAACAATTTTCTAGAATAACCAAAAATAATTCAAAAAATACAAAAGATAGAGATAGAAAAGAGAGGAGATGAGGGAGAATGTCCAAGGTGGTGTGGAGCACCCCTTTCTAAGTTCTTAAGGGTATATTTATAGTTTTTGAAGTCCCATGTTGCTCTATTTTGGACTTTATGAAGAGATAGAACTCTATCTCTTTGAGAAAAATTTCTTTCTTGGCCTCCAAGCTTAGATGAGATGAGGTTGAGGGAAACTTATAGATGAATATGGATTCTTGAATTTCTTTGCACACAAACACTTCTTGAGTTAAAATTTCCAAAAGACTTTGGCTCACTTAAGATAATAAACAGTTATTCCCCAGTAAAAATAATTATAGCTAACTTTATGAGGCTCTAACTTAGTCATTTCAGCTCCAAATTACATGATCTTGGGCTCTATATCTACTTTGAATAAGCTTTCTAATAGTACCAAGATTTTGCCAATCGGACCTATAGTTTAAGAGATTTGCTGTTTTAAGTTAAGCTATCCTGAGAAAAATGGAGCTGATTTTCTTCTTGCAATGAGACTCTTCCATATATGAGAGATGGGGCCTAAAAGGGGTATTGGATGTACCTAATAGAGAGAGGGGTGGCTGGACATCCAAGGGATAGAGTGGATTCCCTCTTGGCCTCTGCTTCCTTGTCTTTTCTTCCTTTTTTCAATTTTCCTCTAACTCTATCTCCTTTTCTCTATTTATCTTCAAATCTGGATAAAACTGGGAGAAATAGAGACAATGGGGACTTTTGGAATCTTTTAGATTAAGAGAACAGAGTGTGGGACATCCCATAGGGATGTGTGGGAACCACATGTGGTGCACAGCTTCTTTATGACCCAATGTGTGGACTTTCTTAAGGTTCTATGGGGCCTATACTTTCCTATACATTCTAATTAAATCCATTAACTATTGAAGAGCCCACATTGAAGTGGAATCCGTTTAAATAGAATTCTACTCCAACTGGGACTCTTCGGAGAAAATTTGCAAAAATTCTAAGTTAATGCAGAAAATGTATGAAACTAATGAAAATTCAAGTTCCTAAGTGAAAATGTATGAAATGATGAAATTGAATAAATAATTATATGACTCACCTAATTAAATTCCTAATTCATCTTAAAATGATGAATAAATGTATAAATTCATGAACTTAACACCACATGTGCGTGTGGTTACCACCACTATACCCACTTGGAAGACAAACAATGTAAGCAAGAGAGAAATCACTAATAAACCACGTATAAAGAATTGAAATAACCGATGTGGAACAAACAGAAATAAAGAGTAGTAAAGGAGGAGGATAACAAGTGCTTTTAAAATGGGAATTTTTATGCTTTAATGCACACCCAAATCCAACAATCCCCCACAGATTAAAGCACAAGAGAAAGAATAAAAACAAAGGAAGAAAATGACACTACTGCAAGTCATGCTTATGAGACCACCCATAGATGAAGGTGAATGAGTCTTGAACCTCCATTTAATGTAGTTATATTTGAAATACTAAAACTTTATGGTAAACTAGGATCTTAAACCAAGAGTTTATATGGTAAATTATATATAGTACACACATGGCCTCAGGGTTGTGGGGATTCCTAACGGAATCATGCACATTAATTGCCTTGTGCTCCCAGTATTCATGAGTGCTCTAGAAAGGAGCTTGACCTCTCATAGAAAGCGGCCTAACTTCCATACTCATATAGATATACTCTAGCAAGGATGCTCCTATAAATACCCCACTTATAAAAGACATAAAGTTTTTACCAACTGTTTATACAGGATATGAACACTTCACATTATAGGAATGGGTTTGTACACATGTGAGGGTTTTGAAATGTTCCTCTAGTGCCATCCAATGATAACTTCGCTTTTTCCATTGAACCCATCCCATGAGATTTCCAATCAAATGGGTTTGGTATCCGTTATTGTTGACCTATCTTTAATAAGCTTAAGCTCCAATCTCTTCGCTGTAGAAAGTACTCAATCTCTAGCAAGTCTTTTCGTTAGTGGATTTGCTAAGTTTTCCATCAATCTCACAAAATGCAATATAATTACTCATTGTTTGAGTAATTGTCTCATGAGATTATGCCTCGGATGTATATGTCTGGATTTTTCAGTGTTTGTTTTATTGTTTACCTTATCCATTGTTAATTTGGAGTCTCCATGTTAGTTATGGCTAGATACGGTTTATTTCATAAAGCAATATCAATCAACAAGTGCTTTAGCCATTCAGCTTTTTCATTAGCCAATGCCATGCCGATAATCTCCGCATCCATTATGGATCGTGAATTGCATAATTACTTCTTTGACTTTTAGGAGAAAGTTGCAATACCAAGGGTAAATACATAACTACACGTGGACTTTGATTCCTCATAATTAGATATCCAGTTAGCATCACTATATCCTTCAAGTATAGTGGGATATTTCTTATAGTGTAAACCATAGTCAGTGGTTCTCATCAGATATTTGAATACCTGAATCACAGTTGTCAAGTGCTCGTCACTAGGATTACTAGTGCACCTGCTCAATTTGCTTACTGCATATGCAATGCCAGGTTTAGTGTAATTTATGTTATATATAAGACATCCAATTGCTTTGGAATAGTGTAATTGAGATATACTTTCACTTTTGTTCTTAGATAATTTGACACTTAGATCATAAGGACTGGAAACACAATTCCCTCCAAATATATTAAACTCTTGAAAGACTTTTTTAATAGAGTGAGATTGAGATAACACAATGCCTTTAGAGTGTTTATATATTTTTGATACCGAATATCACACCAGCCTCACCCATGTCTTACATGTCGAACTTTAAACCAAGGAACAGTTAAGTTTTCTCTCCTAACGCAATGTCAGTCCCAAATATAGGCATATCATAGCATATAAGCATATTATAATGCATGCACGACCAAAGTCTTTATAGTAAACATATTTTTCTGATTCATTGATTTTGAAACCTTCAATGATATCACTTGGTCAAACTTCTTATCCCACTGTTTAGAAGCTTACTTAAGGCCATATATGTATTTAATCAATTTACGAACTTTCTTTTATTTCCCTGGGACAGCAAAAACCTTTAGGTTGTTCTATATATATTTCTTTTTCCAAATCACCATTTAGGAATGCGGTTTTCATATCCATTTGATAGATGATCATGTTGTGAATGAAAATTATAGTCTTTAAGACTCTGATGGTAATAATTCTGGTTACTAGAGCATATGTATTAAAGAAGTCTACTCATTTTTATTAAAATCCGTTTGCCACCGGGCTAACTTTCAGTTTTTCTATATAACCATCAATTATTAATTTCTTTTTGAATATCCATTTATAGCCCAATGGTTTAGTTCTGGTAGGGAGATCAACCTTTTCATGTATGATAGGACAGTATAGATTCAATTTCATTATTAAGAGCCCCTTTCCAAAAAGCAGTCAGAAGATAGCATGGCCTCCTAAGAAGTTGTGGAGTCATTTTCCAGAATATAAGTGATCAAGACCAATGGTAGATTCCCTTTTCGGTCTCTTACTCCTTTAAAATTTTAGGTTTTCAGGTTCAGAATTATCGGTGGGGCTGGTAACACAAGATTATTGTTACTACTAGATTTTTAGAAACAAATTTTACATTGGTAGTCATTTCAAAAAAAAAAAATCTCTAGATTCAATGATTGAATCTTGGTCTGAATGTGAGATTATAAGGAATTTATAAACCTTACTATGTAAGACATACCTTAAGAACTTACTCTCATGTGTTTTAAGTCCAAGTTTAGTCCTATTAGGATTTGGAAATACAACATGGGCTAAACACCCGACACTTTGAGGTATTCCAAGTTAGGGGTTACTTTGAAGATTCTAAGCAAGGGTTTCTATCTTTCCATAAGTCATATGGAGTTTTTCTTAGCTTTTTGAAAGGAATTCAATTCAGGATGTGATAGGCTATCAGACAAGCCTCCCCCTACAAGTTATTAGGTAGTCCAGAATTATTTAACATTGAATTCACTATTTCAATTAATGTTTTGTTCTTCCTTTCAGTTACACGATTTTGTTGTTGGGAGTAGGGTGTTGTCACTTCATGAATTATCCATAAGGTGTTACAAGTCTTAATGAATTCATTGGACAAGTATTCACGTCCCTTATTAGCCCTCAAAGTCTTAATTTTTTTGCCTAGTTGATTCTCAACTTCAAGTCTAAAGAGGTTAAATTTCTCAAGGGCCTCAGATTTATGTTTAAATAATATATATAACAAAATCTGGAATAATCATCAATGAAAGTAATAAAATACTTTTTACCACCTCTTGTTATAGTATCGTTTAATTGACAAATGTCAATGTGAACCAAACCTAATAATTAAGAACTAGATATAGCGATGCAAACTGGATATCCGATTTTGAGGAATGGAAGTCCACAAGCGGTTATGTATTTACTCTTGGTAGTGTAGACGTCTCTTAGAAGTCTGTCACAACCCGGGCCTAAGAAACCGGGGATTAGGATCTTTCCAATCAGGGACACACGTACTTTTGTGTACCTGCTCCTAAACCTGATCTAGATGCACATACACAAGGGAACGTTCACACATGCAATCACATTGTATGTAGAAGTTGTACGTATCATTACATTATTCTGAATCAAAAGAACCAAAGAAAAAGACAATAATATAAGCAAAATGATATATACACTATATACATTAGAGTCACAGTACAAAACAGAACAAAAGGAGTGACAAAACAAAAGGTGAGGCAATGATATGTAATGGAAGCAAAATGCACAAAAACGCTGACGAGCCGCTCTCCAAAGGGAATTACTCATTCCCATTCATCTAGCTCAGAAGGGGTCCTTACGATTTCTTCCGAAGTCTGACTGACCTTCGTAGGACCGGAGATGGAATCTGAGCCTGAAACACCAAGAACAACAAGTGAGTACAACGACTCAGTAAATATAAGTAATCTATAGGTAACACGCGTGTATCTAACAAGAATTTATTACAGGAGAATTTAATAGAGGTCATATTAGTATACTAGGCAATCATGCAAATGAATAAAACATGCCAGTGGGAATCAATAATAAGCATACTGAACTAGGTGGCTACTTCATTTTGCCCATTCTCCTTATAAGGAGCAATCGGTAGTGAGAACACCATTGGCCAAATGGGTCTCGGTTTCTTGGGGTTCAGAATCCCCAAGACAATAGCACACTACAGCAGCAACAATCAATAATACGCCGAATGTCAACCCCATTGGGTATCGTAAGGCGGAGGCTGAGTAGAGCCAAGCACGATCAATCACTCAATTACTCAATTGATCAATCAATCTCTGATTGGATGTGGAACTTCGGTCCCCCCTCGTAGTTGAGTAGCGGGATATCGAGAGGTTCCCAAGGGGGCTCTATACCCCTCCATCCAACCAATATCCAGGCTGACGCTCAAATAAGCGTATATCAAGACATAAAGAATAATAAGGAAAACAAGACAAGATATGCAATCGTTACACAAGTACGAACATACATGCAACTCAATGTCCATGTCAATGGCAAGATATTCGAAGTAACCCAAAACATGTCAAGACTTATTCTAGACGATACACAATACACAAAATTTGAGGGCAAAAGCCGTGTGTCAATATGTTATGCAGTTTGATTAGATGGAATCAAGATAATTTACTAGCCAACTTCTAATTTAGTTATCCTTTGTCACCAACCGTGCATGATGATGTAGTTTTAAGTTATCCGATACTCGGTTGTTCTTCCTTTGATGCCTCATTGTAAGAGAAAAAAGTATCAAAGTCTCTTAAACCAACACCCATGGGGAGGTGCTTAACAAATAGATAATACTCATAAATAAATCTCAGTCCTTAAGACTATTCATGATATGCCCATAGTCAACATTAGGGCGGTCCCTTCCTTGATCTCCAAATAGTCCATGGTCGGTCAAGGAAGTCATTTCCATGAAGTTCTTACAGTCCTGCAATGTGCTTACCTGACTGATCGGGTAAAGGTCCAACCGGTCGATACCAGCCAGAACCGACATTCGACCGGTCGGTCTCCCTGAAGCAGGCGGATGAGAACAGAAGCAGTTCGAAACTATTTTTCTATTAACAAATGAAGGCATAAACACAAAAAGAGCTGTTACACCATGAATATACTAAGTATAAATGAAGTAAATCATAGCCATCACAGTGTACCGATATATATTCATCTAATAGTTGCTTATACTTGCCTTAAACGACGATTGCCAAACTTTCACATGTTTCTAGACTCGAATCACGCAGAACTGGCGGAGGGTATCATGGCTGGACACTGCTGGGAAGAGGTAACGAGGAAAGAAGACTCGAACGAACAAAGAAGAAGAAAGAAAGAAGAAAACAGAAAAGAGAAACAGAAACGAAGAAATGGATAAGGATGAACAGGTTTGGTTACATATATATATATAGTTTAGCCATTTGCAACCAGGTCCAAGAGTTATACAAATTACAATTCAAATCAAATGGACACTTAAATACATCAAACGACTCCGGATGCTCTCGGGGCAGTTACAACAATTGACAAGCACTACAAATGACACATGAGGACATCACGATGACATCAAAACGACGAACTTGGACAATTAACAAAATTACGAAAAAGGGCCTGAAGATACCTAATGCAGGTTAAATTTAATCCAACTACCTAACCAAGACCTTAAACATAACCCAGAAAAGGTCAAACACAATGGCCTAACAGTAACCTCTAGCAAGACACTAATCACGCAAGTAAACAACCTCTAACCTGGTCGTTTGGGGTCGGGGTGTTACAAAGTCAAAGAGGCAATTATGTATTTCTTGCTTCACAATGGATGATGAGATTATTAGCATGGCATTGGCTGGTGAAGAAGTTGAATGGCTGAAGAAACTCTATGTATTTTATAAGTGGTGTGTTATATGGGAGGATCCCTGCTAGAGTATACCTATATGATTATGGAAGTCAGGCTACTTCCTATAAGAGGTCAGGCTTCTTTTTAGAGCGCTCATGAATACTGGGATAGTACAAGGACATTAACGTGCACGGTTCAATTATAAATCCCTAAAACCCTTGAGGCTCTATGTGTGCTATGTGACAATTTACCATATAAACTCTTGGTTTAAGATCCTAATTACCATAGAGTTTTGGTATGTCAAATGTAACTACACTAAGTGGAGGTTCAAGACTAATTCACCTTCATCTATGGGTGGTCTCATAAGCATTACTTGCAGCGTATCGTTTTCTTTCTCTATTTTATTCTTTCTCTTGTGCTTTAATGTGTGGGGGATTGTTGGATTTGGGTGTACATTAAAGCACAAAAATCTCCACTTTAAAAGCACTTGGTTTCTTCCTCCTTTACTCATCTTTATTTCTCTTTGTCCAACATTTGTTATTTTCAACTCTTTTATGAGTGATTTTTTAGTTATTTCTATCAAACTTACATTGTTTGCCTTCCAAGTGGGTATAGTGATGGAAACCACACATGTGTGCACGTGCGCTTGCTGTAGCATGTTGTTCGTTTATTTGGCTGTGGTGTGGCATGGGGGCATAAATAGACATATTGACGTAGGTGGTGCGATGCAGGTCGGGTCGGACCAGGCCGGCCATGTTCGAGCTGAGCCTGGTAGGCCAACCATGCGAGTCGGGCCTGCTTGTTGGGTTGCCTATGGGGGTGGACTGGGCCTCGTCTTCCTCTTGTGTGTGCTCGCCTTGCTTGCTTGCTCACACACTCGTACACAATGGCATGGCCGGCCAGCAAGCTTGACTACACGACATTAGTGATTTATGTTTTTTTTACATTTTTTTTTCCAAGTGGGCATAGTGGTGGTAACCATATGCATGTGCGCGCTGACCATGGCATGGTGTGGCATGGTTTTACGTGCATAAGGGCGGGGAGAGGTAGGCAAGCGCAGGCCATGCGTACATTGCGGGTAGGGCCGGGCTAGGCCCGCTCGTCCACGCAAAGCTTGGGAAGCCAACCATGCGGGTCGGGCTTGCTTGTTGGGTCGCCTGTGGGGGTGCAACAAACCAAAAGAAGAAATAAGGAAAGAAATCAAAAAGGAATAAGAAGATTTGATAGGACTTCTTTAGCATAGATTCTAGATAGGTAATAGATTTCAAGTTGTTTCTCGTGGACAACAAATCTCAAGTGTTATCTTGCAAACAACAAATCTCAAGTGTTATGTCACAGACAATAAATCTCAAGTGTCTCAGGTGTTCAGACGTAAAGACAAGTTCTCACCAAAACCCTTTATATAGAGGTACCCGAGTAAGCAACCAAGAGGGAGTTGTACAAAAGCAATGAATGTGCAGAGTAACTCCCTGAGCTACCGATAAGTGGATCCGGATCTAGATCCACCTCCGGCACCTCTGGTTCAAAAGTACACGCTTGGGGCAAGGCCAAACCCGTGAAGAGGACTAAGCCCAGTCCACCCTACAGGTTACATAACAAGTAGGCCCGACATCATGGTTGGCTTGCAAGGGCTAGCACGGACGAGTGGGCTTGGCCTGACTAGCATGGCCCAGGCCAAAGCCGACTTGTACTCCACACCACGCCACGGCCAGACGATGTGCTTGTTTGTGTTGTTACCACCACCATAACAACTTAGAAGACAAACAATGTAAGCAAGAGAGAAATCACTAATAAACCACTCATAAAAGAGTTGAAAATAACCGATTTGGTACAAAGAGAAATAAAGAGAAGTAAAGGATAAGGAAACCAAGTTCTTTTAAAGTGGGGATTTTTATGCTTTAATGTACACTCAAATCCAACAGAACCCACGTAAAACTAGACTCGAAAGAGGATTGAAATTGCAAGATTTATCTTTGTGTTCTTGTGTTCATTTATTTTTTCTTTCCATGTCTTCTTTTTTTGTTCACTTTGATTTGCAGTCCTTTTCCATTCAAATTCATTTTGAGCATGACGGGTTTGGGTTTAGTGAGTGATTGTAGTAGATTAGACTTAGGTCACTATGTTTGGGTTTGAACTTGAGTTGGAATTGGAGGATGGATGAGGAATAAGAAAAATGAGTGGAAGAAAAAAGAGGAGGATGTGGAAGAAAAAACGAATGGAGATATTATCGCTCGTTTACTTGGGTGAGTAGGAATATCCCTGCCAAACTCAAATTTCAACAACTTAAACAAGAAAGAATCTCTTAAGCCACTATGGCCTTATGATGTCTTTTGGTCATTTTTTGGTATAGAGTAATTCTAAAAGAATTTTTTCGATAAAATCCTCTAAAATAATTAGACACCTCATTTATTTGAAAAGCAGCAATTCAAAGCTCTGAAAATGGTGCTTCTATTCAAAGGTATGTTCTCTACCCAAGATATATACACCTATACATGGGGCTCATGATCGAAGATTCAAAATATGGATATGTAAGGTTGTAAATGTGTTCTCGATTTTCCGATTATCTAAAGGTTCCATCCTGTCAACAACTGGGTTTGGGTCCTTAATTAGGAATCGATAAGTAAACGGGTCTGGGTCTTGATCCTATGTTTGGTCACATGACCTAAATGGTTTCGGGTCTAATTTTACCTTTGTTCCAGTCCATCGACTTCAGACCCAACATATCACCCCAATTTTTTAAATTGAAATCAGCTTTTTTTTAAAGCATTCTCTATATAGACCCGAACTAGGACCCAAACCCGCCTTATGCAAGTTTCGGTTCCAATTCTAGGTTCATGCATTCCTTAATGGTTTCGGTTTTGAATTCAGGAAATTGGTTCCGAACCGGTTCCAGATCCGTCCTTTTACTAACTATTTCGGTTCTAAATCCACTATGGACCCGGATTGGAATTGACCCGTTTATAGCCCTATAGATATAACATGACTTAAAAGAATATATATATATATATATAGAAAAGATTAGGACCTTTAATCACAAGAATGATATGAGAAATTGAATTTTATATTTAAGTTCAAAACCAAGTTATTTTCAAATCTGAATATGGTTGGAAATATATAGAATACAAGGAAGCAGAGATATTTTGAAAAATTGATTAATCATATGGAGGTCCTCTAATAATGAAAAGTAGAAATTCCACCGTAAATACACAAATATCAAAATAATCCCTTGTTATTGAGGTGATAAACTACAAGCTACTCCAGTGGGCCCTACCGATCCTTTTACCCCAGCTTTCTACTTCCAAGTTTGGAGAGAGAGAAAAAAAAAAGGACCAGTAGTAAGAAAAATGCATTGGGTTTCAGGCATTCAGGTCAAGCACCAAACAAGCAGGAACGAGTGCAAAGGTGGCATGGGTCAACCTCCAAATCCAACCATTCCACGAATTTTCTTCCTCCCATTTCATTCCAACGGCATCCCTTCCAGATTTCCCAGTCTTCACGCTGAAAAAATAAAATAAAATAACAGTCGTCGTCCCTCCTTTGGCTCCCTGGTTCCTAGTCCCTTCCCTCCCTTGTCAAACGAAAATACTGGTTCGGTGTATAGGGCCCATCCGAACCTAGCACCATGTTAACCACATATTCTTAGGTCATGGCTTGTGTCATGTGAAACGGGTCAGGTGCAGGTGAAACTCAACGGGTCCAAATTTGGGATGGGAACTTCACCGTAGCATTTTTGGTTTTATTTTGTACAAGTACAGTAAGCTCACCAATGCTTATCTTCTAGAGTCCTATACATTAAAACCAACATTATTAAAAAAAAAATAGATTGCTGTTAAATAAGTACCATAGTGTTGTAAGTTTGGTGCTAGTTGAGTTCAGGGAAATAGGTACTTGGTCCCCCCTCTAATCATATGTTGCTGTGCTTGTAAGTAATTAACTGATAACTCATATCAACTCGGAATTAAATATATAATTGTATTTTATTATGGTATAGTATTTTTTTATGCGATTATATTAGCTTGCAGAAAACAATAATTACCATTATCGTATCATCCTATGGTGTTCGATGTGTCATTATTCTCAACAGTGGTGGTTCATCTACATATAGATTTAATGAATAAGAAAATGTTTTTTAAGCATTCCTTTCTATTTTTTGAGCAGCATTCCTGTAATTAAAATAAAATGAAGATATTTACCAAAAAAAAAAATGAACATGATAATTTTTTTTTAAAGCATTAAAGAGTACATAACCCAATGCTTTCTCTAGTAAACTTGAGCCGTGCATAACCATTAGCTCAAACTATTTGTCAGATGATCAATCATGCTTCGTATGATTATACAGACGCAAAGCTTGTAAGATTTTGTATCCCAAGCAAAAGTGGAATTCCACTGATTAAAAGTTGGAGTTCGAATATGATTAAAAGGAGAGATCTGGGTATGTAAAATGCACGTGGATGGAACGAAATATTTTTTCTTGAAGGAAAACAGATATCCTAAGGAGGTTTTGGGCTTTAAAATATGAGAGAGTTTTTTATATATACCTTTCTAAGGTTTCAAAGATTTGTAAATACGCTTCAATGGTTTCAATATTTTTATATACCCCCTACCTTTAATTTTAATACCCCCACCTTTTAAATTTAATGCGTTCATTGTCTCAAATTTAATAACCATACAACCACCATAAGTTTTTAGAGTAAAATGACACTTTTATCCATCTCTTTATCCATATATTCGTAATTTCAAAGCTTGAATTTATTTTTCTTTAAAGCTTGTAATATTAACTATTATTACAGTACATTTGATGGCAGAGAGTAGCCCTACATAAATCCATTTTTATTAATATATGAGGCCCATTTCATTAAATTTAAATCGATTACAATGACAATCAACATTTGTACTTTTAATTGGCTAGAATTGACATAATCCATACATAACCCTCTATTAGATTGATGAGAGTTTCAAATGCATAGATTTTTTTTTTGAAGGATAACATTTTTATATTAATGATGAGCAATCATCATTGTATCAATTGTTATATATTGTTTAATCATATCTTGGGAAGAAAACCACTAAACTGACATTTTTTCTACAAACTGGGCATGCTTAGTTAGCAAATAAGCCACTGAAGAACTTCAAAGCTCTTAAAAAAAGACAACAAATCTTTTATCATATCAACCAAAGGTCCTGTCCAAATAAAACTGGAGAAGACTTCTTCAAAGCATCTATTGTACATAAAGAATCATTTTAAAGAATAATATGGCTTACCTAAATGTGGTAAATTATCTGAACACCTATCAGGGCTGCCAAAGCTTCAGTATCCTCAACCCCCTCAATTTCATTTTCTATGTTACTCATAGCCATCGGCATCTCTCCACTTTTATTTCAAATACATAGTTAAGCTTCATGTGCATGGGAGAGTTTAAGTGAGACTATTGGGACTTTAGATAAAATAATGGTATTTAATCCTATGAGAACTGTTCTCATGAAGTTACCGTGAGAATTTTTTATGTGGCTCACTTGTAGATCCCATTTGGGAATGAGATTAGGAAGGATGGAAAGATCTACATGGGATTGTCTCAAACATCAAGTTTGGCCCCAATAACTTGTCTATAATCCCTTTATTATTGCCTACAAGTCCAGTTCATTTGGATGAGTGTACAATTGATCTAATGATTTAGTCTATTCGGATCTGACCGAAACTTGGGGGTATGAATATTAAGGAGGGGGTCCCTGCAATTACAAAATTTGGATTATTTTCCTTTAATAAATATTGACATACTTATCTTTGTTTAATGAATTTAAGGGCAAAGTTATCATTTATATAAAAAAAAAATCAACACAATACTTTTGGTGGTTGCCTTTTTTCTCACTATGATTAGTGATTATGGGGACATAGAAAATATTAAAATGACAAGGTAGGGGGTATATGCAAATACTAAAACTAGAATAGCCTATTTTCAAATTCCATAAACCCTAATGAACTATATATATATATATATATATATATCAAACTCCATATGAGAAAGTAGGAATTTAATGAATAATTATTCATGGCAAAATAGAAATCGATATAACTAGCCTCCCTAGTGGATACAATAACTATTTATTCATGATTTACCCTGACAACTTAAGTTGCCCTAAACAACGTTAATGAGAAGAGTAATGAGACATCTTTTTATTTTCGTGGAAATCACACTCCAAAAAGAAGTAAAAAAACTTGTCAAGAGAGATTGGACCGGAATGGCAAAATAGAAGTCGATAGTGGATCCAATAAGATTTTAAAGATGATGACGATGATGGTTTGCATGTGATAATAAGATCTGAACCGTCCGTCCAAGCTTTAGATGACCACATATCCTCTTCCATGGGTGGGCCACTTTCTTAAATTTCACGCGGTCAACAGACGCGGAGATGGGAAACGGAAAACGTGAGGAAACGGCTAGTAATCTTCGCCCTGAAAATTGATGTGGGACCGCGGTAGTAATTAGCGACGGACGTTACTAAGGCTACAGGTTCGGGACATCCGAGCCTGAGCCTACAACACGCAAAGTCCAGTCCCAAACTCCAGACTCCACGCCTATAAGAAAAGTCGCCCTTCATTTCTCCCTTTTGTCATTTCATTTTTTGTTTCTTCTTGTTACTGTCGTCCTCCTTCAAAACCAGCCTTGCATAACAAAGAAGGAAGGAAGCTTGTCTGAAGGTTTGATTTCATCTCTCTCCCGTTCTCCTCTTTAATGTCTTGTATCGTCGTCTGTTTTGATGAAACGAAGATTTTTTTTTTTTTTTTTTGAGTTTCTAGGGTTTCGTTTTGGCATTTTGATATTGCTTGGAATTCTCAATTTTTTTGGGGATTTTTATCCAGATCTTCGAAAATCTTCCCATCTTTCTTCCAAGTGATTAAGAATTCTGGTGGTAGATCTGGTTTTTTTTTCTTTTGAAGGAAAAATTGGACAGATGAAAGCTGATCTTTCTATATTTGACCCATAATTTTACGTTTTTTTTTTCCGTAGCTTTTCAACAGGAATTGGACTTTCACCACCAATTCAGAAGCCCTGTGGGGATTGAATTTTGAGAGAGAGAGAGAGAGAGAGAGAGAGAGAGAGAGAGAGAGAGAGAGAGAGAGAGAGAGAGAGAGGTTTGCTAATTAAGAAGAAATGGGGGGTGATCTGGTCTTGGATGTCGACTGTCTCGGTACGCCTGCAACCGTGGTAGAATCCATACGAGTGGATGAGGAGCCGGGATCTTCCGGAGAAAGCTCTTGCGTGCATGATGAAGCACCTACGGCACTATCACAACCATCATCTTCTTCTTTGGCACCAGTGCATTCAGGTGATGATAAGAAGATGGAAGTGGATGGGGTCCCTGAGGAAGAAGAGCCGCTCATTCAGTCGGCGGAGTGCCGCATTTGCCAGGAGGAGGACCATGTCAATAATTTGGAGGTTCCTTGTGCTTGCAGTGGAAGTTTGAAGGTCTCTCTTTCTTCAGAACATTTGTTTTTGGTTGTTTTTCAAATATATTTGTGTCCTTCTAATCCATGGTTAACTATGATAGAGAAGATATTCTGGTTGATATAGAAATTTTTGGCTTCTGTTGCAAGAAAGGGGTTGACTTTATTATTATAATTATAATTATAATTATAATTTTATTTCAATGTTCTACCTTTGACCTCATCATCTACTGAGGATATACTGCCAGTTTTATTTCAATTTGTTGCTGATATACTATGATCTATCCAGTTTGCCCACAGGAAATGTGTGCAGCGATGGTGCAATGAGAAAGGAGATATAACTTGTGAGATCTGCCATCAGGTTACTTCATCACCACGATCCTGCGCTTTCTGATTGTGTTTGGTTATCTAATTTTGCACAAGTTTGTTATGATCATTGTCATCTGGTTCTTTTCCCCTAAGTTTGGTTGATGTTTGCTGAAAGAGTCCTACGAGTAAACTCTAAGCAATAGAATGAATCTTATCTCAAAGCCATATCCCAACTCTAAGTATCTATTTATATCATAGAGAATGTGTGTGGGTATAAATTTATGTATAGTCTAATATTACTTATTGCCTTCTTCGTCCTCTTCTTCTTCTTCTTCTCTCTCTCTCTCTCTTTCTCTCTCTCTCTCTCTCAGTTATTTAATGCATCCCAATTTCTATTTTAGATTTAGAAAATTGGATAACTTGGGGAACAATTTAAAGGAAGTGTGTTTAACTCCTCTTTATCGAAAAATGTCACAAGTCTCTTCTTTAATGCTGTGTAATGTTATATTGTTTGTTCTAATGGTATTGTCCTCAGTGAGGACGGCGAGTCCTCTTCTTTAATGCTGTGTAATGTTATATTTTTTGTTCTAATGGTTTTATACTCAGCGAGGACGACAAGAAATTAAAACTGTTGTTAATCAAACACAAATTGTAATTTGAGTCACCATGCAAAAAAGAGAAAAAGAAAAAGAAAAAAACATCGGTTTGTTGTCATTGTTGCCATTTTTCTCTTATAGACCTCATAACCATAGTTAAAGGATTTGGTTTGGTCAGTTGGCCGGATGAACTGAATACTCCTAGAAATAGTTTTGATTAGATGTTGCTCGGTTAACGAGGCAGAATTGCTTTCCTTGAGATCGGCCTTTGCAATGCTGATCATTTGGGTTTTTCCAATTTTATGATGGAAGAAGGGGTTTGGAGGTCAGATATGCTCATTGAGACTTTTCCTTCTTTGGCCCTTCTATTGTCATGTTTGGAGTTTTCTCTTTTCTGGATGGTTTTTGTTTTCTGCTTTTCAGTATTTTCTGTGTGGTTTTCGTTTTCTGCTTTTCAATATATGGCTCTTATGCTGTTTAACTTTAATATAATTGGTAACCATTTAAAAAAAAAAATTCCAATTAGAATTTCAGACCACGCTGGACAAAATTTGGAATTTCTAGAGATTTGGCCAATTTTTTCCCTTTTCTTTCTTTTTCTATCTCAACGAAAGTCAAAGGGGCCTTTGCCCTTTTTCTTTTTGTTTATACACACGGCTAGGCTGTCCTTTTCATCTAAAATAAAAGCCAGGAGGCATGTAACTCTATTGCAGGACACCTATTAAAATCCTAGCTGCTCAAAACAATAATTGAAATATTTCAGTCCAATACATGGATTCATGGAAAATTTGTGGGGCCCACCATCCATCTATTAAAATAATTCAGTCCAACTAATACATGGCCCATATCCAAATTGCAGTCTAATAGGAAATATGGCTGTAATCAAATTTCATTCTCACAGGAAATAGGGCTCTAACCAAATTTCACTTTGATAGAAAATGGGCCCAGCCATATTTCACTCTAGTATAAAATAGGGCCCTTGCTAAATTTCATTCTAATGGGAAATAGGGGCCTCTAACCAAATTTGACTCAAATAGAAGGACTCGCTATTAGATTAATCATGTATAGCCTTTATATAAGAAAATTGAAATTTAGTAATATTTGAATAAATAATTTTGTACATATATATTTATATTTTTTCAGAAATTTCACCGAAATTTGAATTGGACGAAACATTTCAATTTGGTGGCTTAACTGAAACAGGTTCCGATTCAAATTCTCAACTATACCCCTAACATTATTAAAAACTAAAATAGCCTTATGAGTGTTTGTTTGTGATGGACCGCTCAGATGTAGTTGTTCATTTAAGGCAATGGAAAATGATTGAGCTGTTCACTGTTTTTTTTTTTTTTACTCTCTTTCTCTTTTTTAGTGTCTTGGATTATGTGGAAACAAGGAGTGTTGGTTGTGTCCCAAGATAATCCCTGCCTGCTTTTGAAAAGCTTCTCTAATTGTCACTGACAAGCTTTCATCTTCCAAATGGAATTAGATTACTACTCTCAAATCTAATGCCACTTTCCAGTCAAGAAAAAACTCTGTACCACATTTGTAGAGACTTGTGACCAAGTGCATTTATATTTTATTTATTGTTTTACGTTATAAAAAAAATTATATTTAATGTTTTATAATGTAGCTTGAAACTACAGATTATATAGATATTGGTTTGTAATTTTCTGGTAACTTTCATCTGATATGTTAATTTGAAGAAAGGGACAATTTTTTTCTAGCTAAAGGTGTCATACTTTAGGTTTAAAATATATGAGAGGGACACGCAACGTACCAAAAAACAAATATATGACATGGAATATTTGGGTTACTCTTTTGAAATAGAAGAGACAGAAATGGCCATTGTTCACACGTGCACACACACGGATATATATATCTATAGGGTGGTTTTGAGGAGGATTTTTGTTTTTGGCTTGTTTCTGAGAGTTTTTATGGATCTTTATGTTTTGATATTTCTCGATCTCGCAAATTTTTTCTATAATATGCTGTATATGTTCTAGAAGTACCTTAAAAATTCCATCATTTTCAGGAAAGAAGTATGGAATATCAAGGCCAATAGGAATAGAAGTATTATACGATAACAGTTTGATAAAAGTTTTCTCCATATAAGTTGGGATCATCAATTCAAATGAGGCAGAATATTTGGCTTTTAAGGAGGCACCAAGAATTTGCCAAATTTTCTTCAGATTGGTTAATACTGGAAAAGTGAATTTATTAAAATGCTGTAAGCTGGGTTCTCTAGGGGAAGAAGTGCATTAGGAGAATAAATTCCAGTACAAATGAAATTAAAATAAATGCACAAGCTAATTGAGGTGCTTTCTCAGCTTGTCCAGAGGAGGAAGCCAATTCATTAGCTGAAGGAGTAGTTGATAGAACTAGTTGTCTATGGCAAGTATGTTCTATTTTTCTTTTATTTCGCTAGATGTCATTCTATTGATACGTGTCTCTTCTCTTGTATATACAACAATCATTATGCTTTCTTTCAGTGTTTTTTTAACTCATTTTATCATTATCACGAACAATCCCCCAAACAAAGCTATAAAAAATGTCACATGCTGGTTTACATGTTGCTTTCAAGTTTCAACTTGATTCCACTGAGTTATTTTTCATGCACTTGACATGTCAACTGACCTGACCTGTACATTTTTGTCTGAGTCTAACTTTTCTAGCCAGTCTCTGCACGATTTGAGTTTTTGACTGTTGGGTGATTTTACATGACACTTTTGGCAGAACAAAACCTATGCAATCTACAATTGTGAGATTCAAACTTGGAACTTCTCCTTCCATAAAGGAGGCAACTTATCACTGGTTGACTCATGGATGGTTGGCCAATTCTATCCATACAATTTCAAATAGTCCTAAAACTTGTTGACATTCTGATTACCTAGTATATCCTCAGCATGAATGGCTTAAAAGGTGTATGATTTTAGGGTACAACTTCTGGATTTTGTGATTACTACTATCGGTGTGTTTGGATGTGAGGTAAGATAGAGTAGAGTAAAATGAAATTTTTGAAATTCAAATTTCCCTCCTCCTTTTTTTAAAAAATTCAAATTTCCCTCACTCTTTTTTTAAAAAAGTAGAAAATCATTATTAAATTACAAAAAAATCTCTACTTTTTATACAAAAAGTCAAAAAGATTCCATATCAAGCAACTAAAAATAAAAGGTCATCATAATCCCATCATACATTATTCTTTCTTGATTTTGGGCTTACCTTACTCTATATTACTCTACCCCACGTCCAAACACACCCTATGTCTGTAATTTTTGGCAATGATAAATACATATAGGTTGGTGAATTGAAAGTAACATATAGGTTGGTGAATTGAAAGGTACATGTGAAGACAGATTGAAAGTAACATATAGGTTGGTGAATTGAAAGGTACATGTGAAGACAGATTGATCCTTGCCACCTGTTTTACTGCTGCTGCTAATGCAAATGGAGAAGCATATGGACCAATTTGAAAAGGGGAAATATATGTTAACTGTGAGAAAATAACAGTATTTAATTTTGGCTGATTCTTCATACAGATACATAACAACCGAGTATCAACTCCTATGGCTACACGTTTCAAGGGTAGACAAATATGTATAGTTTGGCGAATTCAAAGGTGCATGTGAAGACAGAGTTTTACTGCTGCTAATGCAAATGGAGAAGTATATGGACCAATTCGAAAAAAGGGGAAATATGTGCTAATTGTGAGAAAATAACATTATTTAATTTGGCTGATACTTGATACAGATACATAACAACCAAGTATCAGCTCCTATGGTTACAAGTTTCAAGGGAACCTGAAGTTGTGAAATTTCATGGCTCCATGTTTTGATAACCCCCATATTGCACTTTGCATTTGCATTTCTTACTAGATGCATGCTTAAAGTTAGAAGACCATTTCAGTGTATAGTGAACTTTACATACGCGAGTCATTTTCACTGTAACCAAACAACCCCTAAGACTTCACACTACTACAAGAAAAAATTATAATTCCTTGAAAATTTGTATTATGTCTATTGTGGCTTCTATATCATTTCATCATCATCCTTCCAAATGACTTGTTCTGCTGAGCATTCAATGACTGTCTCCACACATCCAATTGAAGAAAATATTACAACTATTGAAAATGTACTATTTGTTTGTTTTGGCTTCCACACGTGAATATCAGCCATCTTGATAGCCTTGTTCTTCTATGCCTTCGCAAGTTGTATTCAACAAAAGTTTGGGTACTATGCAAGGTTCTGTTGTCTTATGCCATACGATAGAATTATGTTGTTCTTGTATTTTTATTTTAACTTTATTAAATATTCCATTACTTTTAAACTATGGGAGTTGATGATAGTGCTGACAGGCGACAGACCTAGCACTCTTGTGAATGGAGTGAGATATCAGGATTTATGTATTTGTCTATTTATGTATTTTGTGGTGGATGTGTTTTTGTCTCCTTTATAATAAGTAGATTTGTTTTATGGAGGTTACTTACTATGTTAATACAAGTTCAGTGCCAAGTATTTCTGTTCAACTGACTTATGGTGTGCATGATATACAGTCTTACAAGCCTGGTTATACTGCTCCACCTCCACGTGTTCCCTCTGATGATACAACCATTGACATCAGGCAAGTCCATTGCTGTCTATTTTGCATTTTTGACTTCTAGGATTCTAATCAAAATGATGATGCTATATAATATGATGGTTCACTTTATTGTTTGAAAGTCAAGTTTACTAGTTGAGAATTGAAAGCTTTTAAGCTTTGTTATGCTTTCTTATGATACTTTGTTTTTATTTTTTTTTTCGAGTTGCAGTGGAGGTTGGACCATCTCAGGCACACCATTGGATTTGCATGACCCTCGTCTCTTGGCGATGGCAGCTGCAGAGCGTCATTTTCTGGAAGCTGAGTACGATGATTATGCTGCCACCAATGCCAGTGGTGCTTCATTCTGTCGCTCTGCCGCTCTAATTGTAAGCCCATTTGATCTTCTGCAGTTCATGCAGCATTTTGTAGGGTATGCTCGCCCTATATTAATAGGTGTTTCCTAAGCATTTTGTTTTGTCATGATTAGTAAAAGGATTTAAATAGTACGAGCTGCAAGAAAAAGTACTCATCTATTTCTTACAGAGTTACAGGATACCCTGAATTCATGAAGGGCGATAAGTAACTTGTAGATGCTTGGGGTTCATTTGGAAACCTGAGCTGTTAGAAATAGAGCTGATTCGGTCAGACACGTGGTATGTCTGAGTCAATTGTAAAATGAAACTTGTTATATGAGTAAACTTGTCATATAGTAAAAGTAGTTTTGGAAAACTTGACTTCTCATATATTAAAAGTAATGTAGGAAATCTAGTCATATTGTAAAAATTATATGTCCAAACTTGTTATAAAAAAGACAAAAAGTTGTCTATCAGCTTTAGACATTGACATCTAATTGCCTTCTCTTCCCTTGTGTGACTTTTTGAAAAAGATGAAAATGGGCTTAATGCTGATCCGGTCAGGGAAGGAAATAGATGTTTATGAAACAGTCTATTTCCTGACATCTTTTTGGATCAGTTTTAAATTAGATAGATCCCATTGTTGGATACACTAAACAACCCCTAAATGTAATTTCTCTGTCCTTTTGCTTGAACATTACTTTTGTTATTTCCCCCTTGATTCAACACAAGTGCTCATTTTAATTAGAAAAGAATGTTGTTATCATCGTAATCAAATCCTTGTCCCAACTATATTGGTCTTAGATACATGAATTCTATTTCTCCATTCTTCATGTTGGGGATGCGACAAATGTTTTACTCCAGCTGTCAACCTACCTTATGCAACCCTCCTTAATTTGGGCTTGGGATTGGCAGTTACAACAAGAAGCAGAGTTAAAGAATGTATATTTTACTATTTTCTTTTTTACTTGTTGGCATGTCACTTGTCATAGACTGGCAAGCTTTTTCTTGCATTGTTAGGGATCCATCTGTGGTTAGCCTAATGAGAGGGCAAGTGCCTTGCCACTGATCTAATAGTGGGTTTGCATCGCAACTAATATATATTTCACTACTGCTATTAGCAGTCTATGTTCTTTTGTAATTCTTTTATGTGTTGGACTGCTAATATGTTACCAACTTCGCTGCACTGCAGTTGATGGCTCTTTTGCTCTTGAGGCATGCATTGGCAATTACCAATGGTGATGGGAAGGATGATGCTTCCACCTTTTTCTCTGTAAGTAGGATTTGAGAATCATTTTACCCTAGTGCTTCCTGCTTGTGTGTTATTATTAGTTTCTCTCTTTTTGCTTTGGGCTAAAAGATCGCAGCCTATATTTTAACTTTTTGACATTAAACAGCTATTCCTGTTACGAGCTGCTGGTTTCCTCTTACCATGCTACATCATGGCTTGGGCCATTAGTATTTTGCAGCGCCGAAGGCAAAGGCAGGTTAGTTGATTGCTCATGCAACTCTTTGTATTGCTCTGTATACTTAAAATTGTTCCTGTTGTTTCGTTTTTATTTATGGAGAAAGCATTTATTGATTCCTTGCATGACTGAATTCAAACTTTTCAAGAAGTCGTCTTCTATCTATTTAGCATGGGTTGATTTTGCCATAGTTGTTATGGTCGAGTGAGGGATCACAATTGTATCGGCTAGTGACTGAAATATTCTCCCTTTCTTTTTAGCACATTTTGAAATCCTCATTAAATTTACTTCATAGAACCATTCACTATTATGAAAAGAAATGAAGCAAAAGAAACGTGTTTTAGGCTCTCTAACCCCTCCTCAGTTATGAATTCTTGGAAGTTAACATTACCTCTGCACCAGACCTGTGGTACTACTCTAATGTGGTTTGTGAAAATTCATTTCTTTTGTTGTTTGGTATAAGATTTTTTCCAGTAAGTGGAAAAACGCATTAACAGAGGAGCAGAGATAAATACAATGAAAATACCACACTTGGAAAAGTTGTCTTAACCATCATGCGCCAAATCGTGAACTTGAATACAAATTATTTGAACTGTGAAACAGGCTGGCATTAGAGAAACAGACTGATAGGCAAAAGTTGAAAGTGGAGAATATTAGATTAGTTTAATGGACTAAGGCAACAAAAAAGATGTTATTAATATCCTTCAGCTTAGACTATTTGAGTTGATTTAAAAAAATTGATCTGGATTCCGGACAATGTCTTACAAATCTTTAAAAAAGAAAAAGAGAAGAAAAGAAAAAAGAAAGAAGAAGAAGAAGAAGAAGAAGAAGAAGAAGAAGAAGAAGAAAGGCATTCAACTTTGAATTTTGCAACTTCTTTCTAAAAATAATTGCCAACTTGGCCTGCTTGGCTATCAGCGTCGACCAACTTTGATGAATTCTTTTAGTGAGCTGAAAGGTCAGATGCTAAAATTTAACTTTGAACCTGGGTATAAGTTTCAGATTTTACTGGAAATGAACTACATGTAAGTTAGTGATTGCTCAGTCACAATAAAATGTAATTCCTTCTAGCAATACTTTAGAATCATGTTCTTTCCTCAGGGTGTGTGTTTGTAGGTCTATGACCCCAATATGTGTACTAGCTGCTCCTCATGGGGACAGTCCCTAAACCATTGTTCTAGGAATGTTCATGGACTTATTGGGACAGTGTGCCTAAACCATCACTCTAGAGGTGTTTGGAAGTCCATTGTTCTTTGATAGTGTTCTCATTCTAATTGAGCAATCTGAATTTCAGGAAGCAGCAGCATTGGCGGCTGCAGAAGTTGCCTTTGTGTTGCAGTCGGGACAAAGAAGAGGCCTGCAGTTTACTATTGCTCCAGGGCCAACTGCCACTCCTACTCAGGAGCCGCTTCAATAATAAAGCTGAAATCCGGTAACATTAACATTACAGTTTCTTAGACTGTTGTGGCAAAAATACATTTGGGAAATGCAACTTCTTGAAGTGCAGAAATTGTTGTAGAAATTATTTGTTTAACATAAAACATGTTTTGTGTTGTTTACATTAGGCTTTTTATAAAGTGCAGAGCTGCTGTCTTGTACATAAGCTCAAATTTGGGTGCTGTATTTCTCTTGTGAACAGTTGTAGGCTGATTCACAATAAGAAACTTGTATTTCATTTAGAGATGAAGAACTTATAGAGATGAAGAACTGATCAAGGGTTCTCATGGTTTTCCCTTTTCTTTGGGTAAATGACATCTGCACTTCCATTCTTTTGAAGGGAGGCAATAATAATGAACTTTGCACATATCACACCTTAAGACACCAAATCTTGTGTTAAAGCAGTTTCTCTGTTTTTTCCTTCTCTCAATATGATATTGCACATTTTTATTTATGTTTTTTGTTTTTTAAATGGTAATTGCAAATATATTAAATTTCAACTGGAAAAAACTCCCTGAAACCGTTAACACTGACAAGTTGAAAGTCTTTGTCAGCGAGCAAAATTGTCCAATCTTTTAGTTCATTAAGCTGTTGTAATCCTCCAGCTATGATGCCTAGATATGGCGGGGACATGCCTAGACACAGCAGGGACATGGATTTTACACATAAAAAGTGAAATATTGGATATGATGCGACATGATATGCTGTCAAGTTTGAACTATCTGTGCATTATAGTCTTCCCTTCTCATTGCCTGTGAATGCACTGATAGTCAGCTTTGCTTTTAGCTGTCTTCCAAGGGTTATTTGCTTTTCAGTGATAGGGCCATATCAAATAAAATACTTTGCATCAATTAATCTCTCCTTCCAGTTGTGGAAAAGAAAAATGCATCATGATATTGCTAGTGACTTCAATAATTGAGCAGTTGCTGACAAACTGGCATGGAGAAGGATTGGGGCTAATTTGATCATGTTAAACTTGTGGTGGCTGTTCCAACTTCCAACTCAACTATTTGTAACCATGGCCCATCAACATTGGTGGATCTTACATAAGTTGCCATGCTCCTGTCGAGGCTCAGCATACTGCAATTAGATATTTTTCAAACCATCTTAATTCTTGTTGCGGATGCTTTATTAACTCAAAGTACTGTGATATGTTCTCATCAGACAAGTGGGTCGGTTAAATTTTCATTATATAGGCTCCACAGTAATGGTTGGTGTAGGTAATATGCTCATTTTTCTCATTGATCCTTGGCTGATGTGCCCTTTTGAGAACCACTTGTATACCTCAGCTGGCCGAATAATTTTTTGCAACTGTGGTGTATGAACAGTGCGGCTCTACAGGGCCGTAACTTAGCACTCATGGTTTTGGCATTTGACCGAAACTTGGCATTTATCGGACATTTAGACTGCTGGGTCGAATTTCAAAATAAATTAATTGACCTTTGGGGCCCGCTCCCATTAGAATACGTGGGGATTCATGGTCGCATGAGGTCCACCAAAGGTATATTAAAGTGATGGAGCGTGAATGATATGAGGTGAAGGGTGAAAGATGATAAGGTAGCAATGTAAATGTAACATTAACTTTCCTAGTATTTTAATTAATGGGATGATGGCTTGGTATTTATTTTTCTATTTTTTCTTTATTTTTTGTCTATTCACCATAGGTATGTTAAAGTGATAATGCATGAATGATATGAGGTGAAGGGTGAAAAATGATAAGGTAGCAATGTAGATGTAACATTGACTTTCCTTGTATTTAAATTAATGGGATGATGGCTGGGCATTTATTTTTCTATTTTTTCTTATTTTTATGTATATTCACCATTCATTTTTTTGTATATTCTCTGTAGATCTTTATTTATAACGACTTCTGACAAAAATTTGTGTGTTATATTCCTATGTATTCTATGTTAGAAAAAAAAAAAAAAAAAGAAGGCCTTAAGGCTGTTAAATGTAGGTTAGGATAATCTGATAGGGTTGTTTTTGTTTATTTATTTATTTATTTATTAATGTATCTACAATTAGCTTTCCACTCGCCCCAACTGCAAATCCCACAGTGCACCTCATCTCCATTCATGGGTGGGCATCCATTTGAAACCTTAATTGATCATGTCAAATTTAATAATCTGACTTGATCAAATGGCTGAAGTAATGGACGGTTTTAAAGCATAAAAATTAGTAGCGCCTCTATTTTTTTTAATCTTTTTTGTCAAGAAAAATGACAGTAACTTTTATGAAACGCATGCTTGCAGGTGAATGTAAAATTTGTGTGAGTCCATGGATCTATAACTCTGTTTTGGGTTCAGGTCTAGAGCTGTGGACTCTATTCCATACCCAATTACTTTGATCCATTACAGAAATCTGAGCCCTAACCCTAAAATGAAAATGGTTTTAAACTTACACATATATATCCAGGTAGATAGGTATCCATCTGTTCTTACCTGGGACCTGGCTACCCAGAGCTTGAAACTGGGTAGTCACCTTTCTTCCCCAAAGGGTTTTTCTACCGTACTTGAGGATTTCTTTCTTGACCATAGGGTTGTTCTACCTTCTCTTTTTGGATGACCTAGGGCATCTCTCACCAACCTAGTCTTCGGATCTTTTGGCCTTGGGCTCGGGGTTACTCGATTCTGACGAGCAAGGAATATTTCCTAGGGGGTATATACATGGCTATACACATAGTACTTGGATAATGCAAGGAGTCGGAGTCAAACTTGAGACCTTGAGGAGCAAATCCAAGGATCAAATCAATTGAGCCATTGCCTCCACCCCTAATTATAGATGGGTCCTTGGCTTTAGGGTGATGGCCGATATTCATTTTGTATCTTTTTTCATTTTGCCTAGAAGGCTTCTCACCTCATCTAAGGTCTAATTCCCTCACTAGAGGGCTAGGATCTCAGCTCCCTAAGTTGCGTATAGTGGGGAAAAAATAGGGGAGAAAAGAAAAGAAAAGAAAAAAAGGGGAAAGATGAAAGGGAAAGGACCTATAATGTGAATTGAGCTTACCAATGAATATAAGAAAGCTTACGATCATTTGATGCTTACCTAATGTATTGACCTCCTGCCTCTTAATTGTCATACATCTTGGTGGACTCTAGCCAAATTTGTGTTTTTTTTCTTTTCATTTGAAAATAAACGGCCCCCCATAGATGAAGATTGTTCGGTTAAAGCCGGTTTTGGAGCAGTGACCCCATGAGGCCCACAAGTTCATAGGAGAAAGCTGACCAATACCTTGCAAGTCCTTAGTAGCGAGTGGTTGGCTGTTCATTCAGGGCTCTCTCACCGACTATGGGTGAGTTCACCAGCCGTTGAACCAGTGATGTTGTGGCTGCGACCCATTATATTAATCAGCAGTAACAAGCACCGCTCGAAACCCCTTTGAACACGACAGGGCCTAGCCGATTAAAGAAAGTTGTAAAAGCCACAACTTTGATGCAATCCTCACAATCTCCAAAGACGACCAAAATGATTAAAAACTGCACCAATAGACTCTGACTTGGTCTTGTCATTTCTTTTGTTTTATTTTATTTTTATTTTCCACCACTCCTAATCTTCTCTGTAATAACTTCAAAAAGGAAAGGAGGGCTTCTATCAAGTACAAAACCCTAAAAAAAAAGGGTACAAAACCTTAAAAAGGACATATCCGTACTCAATGGCCATATATCCAGGAATGCTACTTCCTTCCTGAGGATTAGATACACACACCTCCCAAGTACTCAATAGCCATATATCCAGGAATGCTACTTCCTTCCTGAGGATTAGATACACACACCTTCCAAGTAATTCAGCGGCATTGAGAGAAGCCAAGCTCTAAGTTGAGACTTGAGTTTCTCCCACACCATTTAAACTTGCTGCACCGCTCATTAGCTGAGGTTTGCACATTGAGACCAAGTTTCTTTCCAAATACACCACAAAAAAGTTATGGCTTCCAATCCAATCAAAATAAGCTAAGCATAATCGAAAGGGCAATAAAATCTGGAAAGTGCACATCATGCACTGGCATGTCCTGTTTCGATTACAAGACTTAAAGCTGTGTTTTGTGACACACGGTATTGTTGCTTGTCTATTACACTGATGTATATAACATACGGTGCATTTGTAAAATAGCACTTACAGAGGGATATTTCATATTTTCAGGAGGGGGAATACCGGCCATCAGTGCCTTAAAAATAGGATATAGATTAGGATAAAACAAAAGAAAAAGAAAAAGAAAAGCATAAAGAAGCACATTTAGCACAAGTAACCAGGAGGAGTTGTTTTGATGCATGGAATGGAGAGCTTCTGTGTTCAAAGAAGAATTCTAAAGTAGAGGAGAGTTCCTTGGAATGGCATAAAGCAAGTATATAAATAGTTTGCTGGGTTCTATTCCCCATTCTCTTCCAACCATCTCTCTACTTTATTAAGGACTTGCTTTGCTTGCTACTGTAGCGAAACCAACTGACCACGGCTCATGGCTTGGCTATGGCTTGCAATCCACATTAACTAAATAACAGAACCATTAAGAAAATTCTCCCCCAAATGACTAAACTTGATGCAGACCGTAGGGTTAGGGCTGCGTAGGGGTGCTGAATTCTAAGCACATGTCCAGGGACACTTTAAATCATTAAGAGGACTTCACACATGAGGACGCACATCCAGGAATAAAACCCACAATTTTATTAATTAATCAAGTCTAAAGATTTCTTCTCTACAATGCAATATATATAATGAAATCAAATTTAATGCCTAAGCAAACCTTAATCTATTAATAAAAACTTTTCTAATAATACAGTTAGATAGCTATTAATAAAATAGTATAGTCCTAATCTAATTAGATTTGAATGGACCACTTGTGAGGCCTATACTGTATCATCCCCCCAGTTAGAAGGAAGAGTTCATCCTCAAACTCGAGTATTCTTTGGATTGTCTTTGTAAATATGATGAACATGAATGACATTCTTTGTTGCAGCTTTCTTGTAATACTTTTTTGGCAATTTTGGTTTTTGGGGAGGTAGAGTAACTGGCTTTTCACCATCCATGAATGTGTATATGTTATTGTGCATTTCATGAGTCCTATTTTGGTCATACATCCATAGGTGGCCTAATAAGATATCATCACTATCCATTGTAGTACATCACACCAAATTGTATCTTTGTAATCATTACTAATAGCAAACGTAACCTTTCATGTGTGACGTACGTGTGCCTGATCACATGTTATCAGCCATTTGAGAAAATAAGGGTGGTTGTACTTGTAAACTTTTAACTTGAGGCGATCAACAAGAGTTTGAGAGATGGGATTCTCATAACTTCCTCCATCATAAAAATTGTACAATGCTGTCCAAGAAATGTAATCACAGAAGGAAAGACATTTTTCCTCAACCATTTCTTTTTAACAGTGGGCGGAGCCTCATTGATGGCTATGAGAGTCTCACCATCTTTGTCTACTTCATAGTCTACTGTTTCTTCTGACTCTTTTGTGTCCGAAATATCATCCTACATGTTTAGTTCATTATGTACACATTCCATTAGATTCACTCGTTTGAGACACTCAAAGGAGTAATGTCCTTTTTATTTGCAATGAAAACATGTGACCTTGTTATGATCTTTAGGCTTGGAGACAAATTTTTTCGGCGAACCATTGGATTTAGTATCTTGGAAACATGAATTCTTTTGCAAAGCTCATTTAGATGTATTAAGTTTCTGTGCCGGATGATTTACAATACCCTCTGCCTTCATGGCATGTATCTCTAGGGATAAAATCGATAATTTTATTAATTAATTAAATTTGAAAATTTCTTCCTTACAATGTTATATATATGTAATAAAAGCAAATTTAATACCTAAGAAAACCTTAAGCTATTAATAGAAACATTCCTAATAATGCAATTAGAAAGCTACTAATAAAATAACATTGTCTTAATCTAATTAAATTTGAATGAGATCACTTTGTGGGGCCCATACTGCATCACAATTGGCCATATCAGCTAAGGGTGTATAAAAAATCTGTCGATCCATAAAACCGATCCGATCCGATACAATCCGTAGTTTTTTAACCGATCCGATGGTTAATGGATTTGTGACGAATTGGAAAAATCCTAATCCGTTAGTAACAAATTGGTGATGGATTTTACCTTTAATCCGTAGATTTAAACCGATCCAATCCGTTGAAATAAAAAAAATATTTTTTATTTGTATATAAAAATATTAAAAGACAATAATTTCTTCCAAAAGGTTTAAGTATTTTGTGTGGTACCCATTATAAAATATCTTATAGAATGTTTAAGTGTTTTGTATATTTTGTTTTATCCTTCTGTTAAAATTTTTCTGGTGAGTTTCTATTAGTATCCTTTAAAGATCTTATGGAATTGGTAATACAATTCTCTTTGAGTTAAAAGAGTGGAATTCAGTTTAAAACTGATTTGATATATGCTAACCAGTTATTTATGCTTTTAAAATACTCAAAATTTAGGGGTTTTGCTTAAAGATTTTATTTAGGGTATCTACTTGTATATCTTTTTATTATTATTTATATTCTGTATTTTATATCTGGTAATGTGACAGTTATCTTATATCATAATCACCTTGTTTATCTTATACCATAATCACCTTGTGGGAGCCCATAGGATGTTTGAAAGTGTCCTTTTTGAACCTCTTCAAAATCTGGTCTTTTCAAGACATTTCATAAAATGAATATATTCAACATGTTGATCTTAACAATGACTTCATTTAATAATTTGGAAATGGTCACGTAGAAAGGATAAAGACGGGCCACCTATGATCAAGTTTTACCAATGGGCCACCTACAACTTTTACTTCTATTTTTATTTTATTTTATTGCAAAAGAATTCATATCATGGGCTCTACCAACGGATTAAACGGTTTTAACCGATTCAAACCGTTGATCCACGGTTCGGTTTGGATCGGTTTTAAAGGGCAACAGATCGGTGACGAATTATAAAACCATCAATCCTTATGTAACGGCTTGGTGATGGATTTGACTCAATCCGATCCAATTCGAACCGTGTACACCCCTAATATTAGCATAAACAAGCCAAGGTCCTTTATCAAATGTTCCAAATGGGGTTTGAGCATTTCTGTCTGGCAGTTCAATTTTGGTGGGTTAGGCTAAAAATTTTCTTTCTTTTCTTTTTCTTTTTCCTTTTTTTTTTGCCATGCTAACCCAAGTGATCCATTAAAAAGAAACACAGAAAAGCCAAGCTAAGCCGAATCATCCAGCCAGCATCAGCAGTGTGAGTTGGTTGCTGTGAATGTACTCATCAGTGGGGTGGAATAAAATGTCAGTGCCCAACAAGCTCAAGGGACCGAATGAGACTTGCCTTTGTTTAGTAGACAAAAGCGATGCAAATGAGAGAGAGAGAGAGAGAGAGAGAGAGAGAGTTAAAATATGCCTAGCTTCTTGAGGGGGTGGGCTCCAATCTCTTTAATTCAAGCCTGTCAGAACCTTCTAAAACAGCCTTAAATTGCTTAGAATGCTGGCATATGATTGAAGTGAATCCAACTTCTTTAGAAGGGCCTTGGACTTTGTGCTTTAAGACCCAAAAATCCAGCAGTGATAACGACTTGCTTATATGTAGAAGAAATGTGCTATAAGTAGAGAGGGATTACAGTCTCAAAGCAGCTTGTCCAGTTACAACTCTAACCAACCTGAGTGCTGTATTTGCCTTCGTGAGAATAGAAACCATGGGCTGGCATGCTCAGAGGGCGGTCATCATTGTTGTCTGTGTTGGGCTTGTTGCTATTCTACCAGAAAAGATTTCCGCCCTGAGAAGCACAGACGTGGTCTTCAGATGGAATCGAGAACATAGAAGAGCAGAAGACAATTCGCATGTCCTCACGCGTGTCTCTGTCAAGGACATGAACACCGAGAAGAATCCGGCACCTACAGCTTCAACTTTTGATCCCAATCGATCGAGCAAAAGAAAAGTTCGAAGAGGATCAGACCCAATTCACAACAGGAGCTGAAATTTGGCTGTTTCTTACTGCAGTCTAGTCCAGCAAAGGTGACTAGTAAAGAAAAACAAATTTTCTCAGAAGGATCCCTGAAGGGGAAAGGCTTAGTCAGTTTTCATTTGCTTCTTCAGAAATAGTTTCATTCGGGCTGGCTTTTCCTTTTCCCATTTTATTTAGTATCTAAATGTTTTGTTGAGAGATGTACAAACTACAGAGTTGTATTGTAACTGAGGTCCATGTAACTGATACGAAGGAGAATATGGTGAGATTACGTATGAAGCTGAATGCCTGAAGAATTAAAAAAGTGTGGGTCGTTTTGTTTCAAAAGGGATTTCATATCTACTTGCATTAACAACTTTGGTTCTTCCAGATTTTAGTGAAATTCTTTGTCAAATTCCAAATGTATTATTTGGAATTCAAAGAAGGTACGATGCCATATACCTTTTGCTCTGAAAGTCTTAAAAACTCCTGTTCAAAATATTTAGAGAAGGATTTCTGCTTTTGTTCATATCTTTGTGTTGATTTTATTTCTGCTGTGTTTTTTGTCTACTTACTTTAAATGAAAGATGGTTTGAGAAAAATGCTATTTTAAATTATAAAAGAAATGTGACAATGTGATTCCTTGAAGAACGCTGATAAGAAACATTAGTTGCCTACCATAATCCTGAAATGTACTAGATGCACAAAGAGTCTTAGAGGTTTGTTGCCTGAACGACAAGCAAATGTCATTTGAATACTAAACCTCTACGTACCATCATTTAAGCAAGTTTACAGGTCCCAGGCATTAAGAAATGAAACACACACTTGGATTTTCAATCATCAAACGATAACAAGGTATAACACCCACTTGTTTGCTCAACAGACAAGGAATTTCAGCTTTTGCAATAATTTAAATGTCTGGGCCTGAACTTACCTCTAATCATAGGCATCATAGGTAACACACTGCTGTTTTAAACAACTCCGATGAACAAATTTGACTAGAGGAGATCTCTACAGATCTTCTATGGAGATACCATGACAACTTTCTTCAACTTCTTCGGGAGGAATGTTCATTCATGCAGGCACTAGTAGTTAGAACCATGTCACTTTTGTTACAAAGCTTCTCCATAATCATGGTTCTCTGTGAACTTGGATTGATGGAATCTATTCTCTCAGTGAAGTCTTATCCGAACAGAGGATATTTTATGACTAGCTGCCTCCCAAATCATATGGATGGGATCCCCTTGTCGTGATTGGTGCTGATATTCAAAATGTGTTCACTTAATCTTTTCCACATTCTGTTTCAGTCTTCATGTCTCATTCCCCCCAAATAGATTCAGTAAAAAGCCCTTCTTGACAGCATCTGATGCATGTATAAAGTTACAGAATTTGGAATAATCAAGAATGTCCTCAAAAGGAAGCTCGATTTTGTCACTGATGAGATGCCGTGGCTCACTATGACATCAAAAAGACGGTTTGGGGATGAATTGCTCCAGCGATGTTCAGACAGAATTTTGATGAGCTCATTACCTGACCCCTCTTAATGATTTCATTTCCCAGAGCTCTTTCAAAAGAAAAGTGCACATCTTTCTCATCTTTAAGAAGATAATAAAGTTCTTGATGGATGACAGTCATGAGACAAACCCGAAACAGAAAAGATTCAACTACCTGAAAAAAGGAGTGGTTCTAAGAGAATAAATAATATCCTCATTGATCTGACCCCTGACTGAGGCATATGCACAATATGACAGAGCAATGACTAACCTTAACAAACCCTGCCCTTACAAAGGTAAACCAAATTTCTAATAATAACTGAAGTTAGGCAGCCAACAATAAATCAGGTTGCAAGGACAATGAACATAGGAAATAAGGGTAAATAACTAACTATGCAAACTTAAGCTCCTGAATATGTTGAATGAAGATGCTTAGAACCTCTGAGAAAAGGGAAGCATGTCATGATCATATTGCTGAGGAAGAAAAACAAGTTAAGAAATGGCTGGCAATGAAATCGTCAGCTTGACTACAGTACATAGCCATGGTTTAGAATTGTTAGCCAAAAATATGCATTTGTCTTTGACAATTATATATGAACAGGCAGTACTTTTTTCATTTTGTTAAACTGTTTACATTGATTGATTAACTGTATTCGATATATGATATATATAGACTACAAATAACTGCAAACTTGGCACAACTCAACATTAAATGTCATTCTCTTCACATTTTCCATAAAATATAACAAAAACGATATGATGCATGCTATACAAATATCCTTAAAGTGGGTCTTGTGCCATGTTGGTTTTTGGATTAGGGATCTACTATATGTCAGTTCCATACTTCCATTATAATGTGTCTACGAGGCAGTCATTAGATTTATTTCAAATATAAATTTTTCCACCTTAGACCTGCAGGCCAATGATGACCAGAGTGACTCATATATGGTAGGCACCTAATTTCCGAGACAGTGGACCCCTCCATCAGGCCACATGTCCTGGTTTAACGTGTTCTTCAGCTTGCCATGCCTAGGAGAAAATTATGCCATTACTTGTTATATAGAATACTGATAATCTGAACTGCCCTAACATGTCTATACTGAAGACATTTTTCATTGTTCTCATGACTCAAGACATTTTTCTTTGGTCTTATAATTGCCACATCCGGCAATTGCCCGATTTAAGTGTCTTGACACAGCAGTACAGTTATAAGCGATGTTAACGGTTTTTTGGGATATAACATAGCCTTTCAGGCTTCGATGATTTTGGCTGCTAAATGGCAGCCATAACTATCATGGTCAAATGTAAAGAAATTTTTTGTTAGGTAAATTCTGATGTGCATGACATGCAATGCCAATTGCCAGGCACTGCCTCAGAGAGAGCCTTGGTGAATAAACTCTGTAAACATGAACAAAATTTTTTTTTCAAGCCGTCCTAACGTCTCTCCTAACTGTTGTCGACACTGATTTATGTATTGGATTAGTCTAGAGAAATTAGAAAAACCATATGCCCTATCTTGTAATCAATATCATGCAGTCCCAGTCTTTGAAAGTAATTCAAAACGGATGCAGAAGAATGCAAACAACTTACATCTTTTCTGTAGATTGCCACTTGAAAGTACACCTAGACTAGGCGCTTTTAAATGGAGCTCAGTGACACCCAATTGTCTGATAAGTCATTAACATGCATGCAAGGAGCGATTATGTCCAAACTATCTCCCAAATTCTGCAAGCACAAAGATAGCGGGCCCAAGCTGCTTCCTTGCATCCAACATGCTCTTTTGGATGATGGGCTACAATCAGATGATCCCTACCACAGTACCACTCCATCTTTTTTTCCTCTCTTCTTGACTCACAGAAACTTCACTAGCCGTTCTTGTAACATTTTGTTCCCGCTTAACCCTTTCCTTCCATGTAGATTAGAATGAATGTTGTAGCTAATAGACAAAATTATCATGCAAATCCTTTATTTTCCCTCTCCTAAAATTCTAACTCGTTGGAGGTTGACATTGTTAAGGAGTTGTTGGCATGGTTCTATCAGTGTTTACAATTCTTACCCCAGATGTATCTGAAGTGGGATGGGGTAAGTCATTGGAATAACTTTGCTGCGTTGTCAACAAGCAGTACTCTGAGCATAGATTCAGGCTAGCCATTCTCGGAGTGGAATCCTCTCCGGTTTTCCTTGCCGCTGAGGAAAACCCACAATTGATAAATTTTTTTTCTCACCATAGATTTTCCTCATGGATTGTAAAAATTAACAAAAGAAGGGATTTCTATGCTCTCCTCCCAAATTCCAACTCCATTTCCCTTCCAGTGCAGACAAAGCGCACTCTCTCTGTCTTTCTCTCTCACCCAAACTCTCTGTCCATCTCTCATCTCTGTGGCCCAAACCTAGTTTACGATTTTTTATTTTTGGTTCACTTTCTTTTGTCGTTGCTGATTTAACTTTTTGCAACCAATGTCTAGTATTATACTAATGTCAATGGTGCATCTGACGAGGAAATATAAAGATGAATGCAACTTGCGGCTAAGTTTGAGCCTTAATCCGGTAATGGCATTGATGAGAATGCCAAACAAATTAATATATAAGTTAACTGATAGAATTGACGAGAAGATCGATTCCTACAATGAAAGAGAGAAATCTGTATTAATTTTTTTTTGCATTTTCATCAATCTTATTATCAATTCCATCTACCATATTAGCGCTCATGCTTAGCTGAGGTTGCATTTATTTTCATACTCCCTCTTCAGCTACTGTTGAATCTGGTGTCACGTCCCCCAAAATATAATTCGTGGTCAACGTAAAAAAATAGAGCTAAATTAAAAATTTATTCGTATTTAACAAAATAAGTATCATATTAGTGGACCCACACAAGATCATAGGCCCATGGTGAGTCATAAAAATAATTCTTGGGAGAGCATTTAGTAACAATTGGTATCATAGTTTTATTTATTTGAAGTAAGCACTACTGACAATAATAATCTTAGGGGCTCAAGTTGCAAATGAAATTAAAACAATTTATGAAATAAAATCCAAATAAAGCCTGAATAAAATCTAAGCACAAATAATAGTCTACTAAAATGTTTTATGATAGCGAGTAACTCCTATGCTAGTCTAAATGGCTTCGTAGCCATCGTCGGCACCTCACTTGGATTCATCAACTGACTCAAACACTTGATACGTTTAATCCTCCGCCTCCGCCTCCGCCTCTGCCTAAGTAAAGTAGGCATCGGTACCTATGTGCCAAAAAATCAAAGTCAAAGACAAGCCATAGATATAATTTGAAATAGCAAGCAAGATCAATAGGGATTAATGTCATTAATTAAACATGATCATGACAATAGGTGATTATAAAAATAAATGGACCTGGTAAAACATGCTAAACAAATAAGTAGTGATACACAAAAGCAAAGCCTTTGTTTTGGGTGGTTAACCCTAGCTAACTAATTACGGCAGGTTCACTATACAAATAATCAAATAGAACTGAGTAAAATTCGACAATAATGTTGTGCAAAATTGAAATGAACTGCAGTTGTGTAATTGCTTCTAAATTATACATAAAGTTGTACAACATAATAATAATACAGATAAATCATATATATGGCACTTGCTCGATATAGAAACCTAAGTCAAAAAAGAGGGGTGACAATCAAGTACATACTAATATCTAGTTCAAACTTAACATAACTTATCTGAATTTTAAAGTCAAGCCACTCTTAGTCATATTAATGCAGGGTACACATTAATTGAGACATCCAAAGAACACATGTGCATGCGAACCTGAAAGTCAAGGAAACGCATAAATCTAATCACAAGTTGAAGACTCATATTTACTTACTCGACAAATCTTATTAGAACCACGGATGAGGTACAACCTGACACATCTCACCAATTCCGGTACATGGACCCACTTAAGGGCCTCCAAAAGGGCCGTCACAAATAACCATGCACAAAGGTTCATGTGGTTTGTACGAGTAATTAATCATAATTGGTGAGAACCGCATGTCTAAACACGGTCTTATGTTAAGGTCTCACCAAATTATGTGAAGTTAATGTTTGACAAAATTTGGGGAAAACTATCAAACCCACATTTGATTCCAATCCATCTAATCCAATTACGTAAAGTTAATGCGTTTTACAAATTTAGGTAAAAAGACTTCAAGTTCTTAACAAATTCCAAGCTCGAACTAAGTCCGATTATAATAAAAAAGGAAGTGGACAATTAGGTATTTATGTGTACTAAAATACCTAATTATTTTATGTCAAAAGAAAAACCAGCCAAACCCAAAATCAAACCCGGATTTAATAAAAAAATTTAAACTGGAATTAAAATCCCAATTACAATGTAATTATGATTCTAATCAAACCATAATTAAATCCTAATTAAATTTAAATCAAATATAAATTAAACCCTAATTTAAATCCTTAATCAAGATTCCAATAAAGTCCTAATTAACCTAAAAATCTAAATCTCCAAATGACCAGGCCTAGCCCAGCCTATTGCCTGCGCAAACCTCCTTTTTTTATTTTTTTTATTTTTTACCTTTTATTTTAAAACTAGATTCTGTCAATTAAACAAGAAGGCTTAGGGAGCAGATCTACATGATCAAGATAAGCAAATCAAAAGGAACAAGCAAAACTAGATCAAGTTACGTTTAATACTTATCTCAAATCCGTGATTGATGGTGTTTGTTACAAAGGTGACACCCTAACGATCGAATCACACTCCTATACTGACGATCTTTTCTTCTCACATGGGTTTTTTTGTTGAGGGATAAGGCCTTGTAGAAAAGAGGATTTTTGGGAGAAAAGAACCTTCCTTTGGTAAAAATAGGTTTTCTGTAAAAAGTGGAATATTTATAATATTACGGTTTGGGTCGCAGAGATCTAATAGGATTCTAAGTGGGCCAAGAGGGTAAGTCAATGGATCCTTTCACTTAATGGCCCAAAACTATTTCTTACCCAACTAAATCCACTTGACGGATCCCACACGAAACCTATTCCCCATTTAACTAAAATACAACCATTACATACTAAATAATAAATTAAAAATTATTAAATAATTTAATATTCTAATCTGGGCTAGATGTTACATCCTCCCCCTTTAAGACATTTGATCCTCCAAATGAAAGCGTACCTTTGGGAGAAGTTCTGGATACACCTTCTTCACTTGATCGCGGGGCTCCCAAGTTATTTCCCTCGGACTGTAAAGTTCCTGCTACACATTTACCCATTGATTGGTCCAAGACCTTAAAACTTGCTCCTTAGTGTCGATGATATATAGTGGCCTTTTGACGTAGGTCACATTTGGTTTTACCTCCAATGGCTCATATTGCAACTCATGCAATGGGTTGACAACAAACTTCCTCAACATCAAGATGTGAAAGACAGTATGAACTCTTACCAAATTTGGTTGTAGCGCCAATCTGTAAGGAACACTTCCTAACCTCTTTATGGTCTCAAACTGTCCAATGTATCTCCTAGATAACTCCCTTTCTGTCTAAACCTTAGTATTCCTTGGGTTGGTGAAACTTAAAGAAACACGTGATTACCCATTGCGAACTTGAGATCTTTTTGCTTTAAATCTGCCAGACTATTCTATTGACTTCGAGCAATCTTCAACCTATCATGGATCTGTTTGACTTGCTCACGGTATCATTGACAACTGATGGGCCACAAAAACTTCTGATATCTATCTCTTCCTAACAAATCGAAGTTTTGCATCTACTCCTGTACAATGCCTCAAATAGTGCCATGCCAATGTTGGAGTGGTAACTATTATTGTATGCAAACTCGTACGATGGTAAAATTTTCTATCAATGATTTTCAAAATTCAGCACACAAGCTGGAAGCATATTTGATCATGAGTTCCAAGTGCAAAACCGTAATGTAGTAATAAAAATTGGTGAGACCAGGTTGATCCTCAGGGAGCAATATTTTCAGGCTATTTTCAACTTGTAACCTACCCTAAATAAAAATCTTAAACTAGCCTAATTTAAAAAATAACAAATACAAGCATCCTACTTTGTAAAAATAAAAATTAAACAATTACAATTCAAATAAAATGAAACTTTCCTAAAACTTAAAACCTAAATCTAAAATTTCCTAAAATAAAACAAAAATTGTGGCAAACTAAAACACACATTAGAACTTCCAAAACTAGAAAATTGCTAAAACTAAAACTAAGAATTAAATTAGAAACTAAACTAAACTAAATTAGAAACAAACCAAAATTAGTAACAACCAATTAAGCGAAGTTAGGAACAAAGCAAACAATAAAAAAAATTAGAAAACAAACCTACTTTCTGAAATTAGAATCCTAAAGTTAAAAACTTCCCAAACTTTTTAAATAACTTTCTAATTTTTAAAATCGTCAAATAAAGCAACTTTAGAAAGATCTTTAATTTTGAAAATTATCTAAAACAATAAAAAACATAAAACTAGAACAAAAATTAAAATTAGAAAGTTAGTAAAATCAGTAATGCAATACATGGAATGAGATGCTGAAGTATGGAAAACTAGTATGCTAATGCAAATTTTATTCATGATTTGAACTATTCTAATGCATTCTAAATCTAAGTGTAATAGCTGGAATTCAAACTATACTAATGTGAGAAACTAACAAAAAAAAAAAAAAAGACGTGGAAAAGGATCTAAAATGAAAAAGTTTTAAATGTATGAACATGGCAACTTTGCAAAATTTTGTGCAGAAATTCTGATCTGAGTTGATTGATTGGCAAAGTTTAAGCCTCTAGTTCATAAACCTTCCAAAATTATTTTACCCTGAAATTCTGGGACATGAAAGACTATATTTTGCACTTTAATTTTTCCAACTTTCAAAAAAAAAAAATTATGATTTGACTTGGCTACCCATTTTGAACTATTTGCTAAAAATTGTTTTTGCAGTTTGCTGAAACTGTGTTAAGTTACGCTGTTTGTGTATTGAGTTCGAATTTTATCATTTGATTTAGATCTAAAAGCTTAATTCTTAGCAACTTAAATATGCACAAAATCCTATGATATGAAAATACATACAATGAATTCTAATCCAACCATCAGACTATGAAAAAAATAAAAATTAAAAAAATAAAAACAATAAGAACATGACGAGAAAAATAAAAGTGCTGAAATTAAAACTAAATTGCAGTAAATTAAAGGTGGTAAACAAAAATTCAAAGGAGGTAGAATATTGAAATCAAAGGTGGTAACAACTAAAATCAAAGGAGGTAACAACAGGAAGTCAAAGGTGGTAAAACAAGAAGTCAAAGGGGGTAAAACAAGAAGTCAAAGGTGGTAAAACTGAAATCAAAGGTAGTATGTTGTTCTTTTAATTCCTTATCTCAACTTGGGCTAAAAAAAAAATATTGACGTGTTGTCTCAGGGCTTTATTCTTCATCTTAGGTTGTCAATCTAAGTGATAATAACAAATCTCCATTCAATGTAAAATAAATTTTAGAATTGGCCTCTGATCTTTCTTCACTCAAACCTTTTTAACTTCATCTTGCATTGCCTTTAAACATACAATGTATCCGAAGAGACAGAGTATATTGAAAAGGTTACTTAGATGGGTTAATAGTTGTGATTCCAATTCTATTACAATAGTTAAACAAGAATGAAAATTAACCCAATTACAATGGTTCACAAGACTAATATTAAGATCACCATAAAATCAAAACAAGAAAAATTGAAAAGAAACAAACTTTATTACTAGCATGAAATTGTTTTACATAAGATTGAAAATTAAAATCAAACAACTACATACTAGGATGGATGAGAATTCCTATTTCTAGTTGAACACTACTTGTCAACTCCAAGTGTAGAACTGCAATGTAGTAATATCCCGGTAAGTATAGGGTCGAATCCATAGGGAGCTATGTTTAAAATATTTTCAACTTATCACCTGCCTAAACAAAATTCTAAAACTATTCTAATTAAAATCTAACAAATACATAGATTTCTAAAATGAAATAATTACAGTTACAATTCAAATAAAGAAAGTAAATCCTAAATCTAAAAGTTCCTAAAAATAAAATTAAATTTACTGCAAAACAAAACACACGTTAGAACTTCCAATAAAACTAAATCTAAAATTAGAAACTTACTAACAATAAAAACTAATCAAAGTAAACAAAAATTTCTAAATCCTATCCAAATTAGAAAGAATTTAATTTTAGAAAAAAAATCTAAATAGAAACAACAACATACAATACGAGGAACACCACTTTCTAAAAAATTATATTCAAACTTGATAAACTAAAAAAAAATGCAAATATGAAAAATCAATTTCCTAAAGTAATCTATGATGAATAACAATGCAAACTTCTAAAAGAAATAAAACTATAAGATATGCATGAGATGTGCAACTATATGCAAGCATGATTGGGGCGTGCATGTATTACAATGATATGTGCTGCCTATATACATTCAAAAATCAGATTTGCACCATTAAATTAATTTGGTTTCAGATCTGAAACTTTGCCAGTTTTAATACAGAAAATCAGTTTTTATCGTGATTTCACCAATCCTCAAAATAATCCACTAAACCTTTGTTCTTTTACACACCAATTACATGTGCAACTCAAATTTCAGGAAGTATTTTAAATATTAGATTTTTAACAGGTGCAGAATTTAACATTTAACAGGTGTAAATCAGTTGTAAAAAAGTTTCATTCAACGTGGGCTGATTTAGAATATTTTCTGTAGAAATTTTAAGACAGTTTTCAAATCTGTATTTCAGGTCTAACAAACTGTTTTCAACATAGGTACCCAACTGTTATTAACATGTGCAAGTTTGTTGTGAAAAATCGTCAATCATGAACCTTGTTGAAACTGTTTTATGCACAAAAATTTGGACTGGTATTAGCCTTAAACCTGAAATTTGGACTGGTATAAGCAGAATTTTGAAGAGAAACAAGTGTACAGATGGGCCATTACAAATTCAGATTTTTCTTGATTCCTGGACTGATTTTCATGATTGTAAAACACATAAAATTCAGATGTTCAATCTGATTTATGAAGTTCCATGACAAACACCATTAAATATGATTCTAAAACTTGAAATATGCATGAATCTAATGTAAGCTACAACAGTGAATACTATCAAGCAAAACTGTCAAGAACCTAGGGTGCATAAATTTAAATAAAGTGCATGAAAAATAACAAGAAAAGTGCAGAAATTAAAATTGCAGAAATTTAAGATTCAAAAGTGCAGTAAAATAAAAAAATTATAGGAAGTTAAAGGTGGTAAACAATTGAAGTTAAAGGCGGTAATAACAAGAAGTCAAAGGCGGTATATTTACTCAAGATTCTCTCTTAGTCTAGGCCTAATAATTTCTTAAAGTATGCTCTCTATTTGGGTCGTCAATCCAAACAAGGAAAACATAAATCAAGTAATCATTCAACCATAAGAATAAGAAGAATATCAAGATGAATATTATTAAACTAGTATGACAATCCTTTACATAAGATGAAAAAAAATTAAAATAAAAGATTATACATACTAGGATGGAAAAGAATTCCTCCTTCTAGTTGATCTTCAAGGTTGGTGGTGTGGCTTTAGGGCTAAGCCTCCTTGATGACTTAAGATGGAGAGAATAAGAAAGGGAGAGATGGAGTGTAGAAATTCTAGAGGTGGGAGGTGAGTAATTCTTCCATGAAGAATATGGGAGAGGGGTGCCTTATTTATACTTTTTTAAGTCCTACTCGTTCTCAAATCTTAAAATCTTAAAAATAATAAAAAAAATGAAAGAAAAAGGGCTACAAACAATGCTTTGGACGTGCAATATCTTTTGGAATTTTTTTTTTATTTTTCTTTGCTTTCCTTGCTTGCTTTGTTCGGAAGTCTCTCTTGGATGCTTCTTTCCTTCTTTGTCTTTGCCACCTTGCATTGAGATCTTTTGAGAGATGAAGTAAGGATAAGAATCCTCTCTTGGAATCAAACTTGGCCTACATGAGGTGTAAAACTTCCCCTTTTATCTCTTTGCATTGTCAACTTTTCTTTTTTGGAAACTTCTCTTTGTTGGCTCTAAACTTGAAGAGATCTTCTAGATAATTATCCCTTGATTTTTTCCTTTAGTTTTTCAATCAAAATTTGATCCAAAATCCTCTTTTGGACGTAGAATATCTTGCTTGGATATTTTTTTTTATTTTTTTAATTAAATCTTTTTCTTCTCCAAAAGGAACTCCTATGTGGCTTTCCTTGTCCATCTTTGATGAGATATTCTTCAAATTCACTTCAAAATCACTTGAAAATGCCGTGCAGAACTGAAATGAACTGCAGTCATTTAATTGCCCTTGAATTATATGTAAAGTTGCACAACATAATAATAATATAGAGAAATCATATACATGACACTTGCTCGACGCAGAAACCTAAGTCAAGAAAGAGAGCTGACTATCAAGTACATACTAATATCCAATCCAAACTTAACATAACTTATTTGATTTCTAAGGTTAAGCCACTCTTAGTCATATTAATGAAAAGTACACGTTAATTGAGACATCCGAAGAACACACATGCATGCAAACCTGAAGGTCAAGGAAACCCACAAATCCAATCATAGGTCGAAGCCTCATGTTTACTTACATGACAAATTCCATTAGAACCATAGATGAGGACAACCTGACACATTTTGCCAATTCCGGTGTGTGGGCCCACTTAAGGGCTTCCAAAAGGGATGTCATGAATAACCATGCACAAAGGTTCACATGGTTTGTATGAGCAATTAATCATGATTGGTGAGAACCGCTTGCCCAAACATGGCCTCATGTTAAGGTCTTACCAAATTATGTGAAGTTAATGTGTTTGACAAAATTTTGGGAAAAAGTATCAAACCTACATTTGATTCCATTCAATCTAATCTAATTACATAAAGTTAATGTATTTTACAAATTTGGGTAAAAAGTATTCAAGTTCATAATAAATTCCAAACTTGAGCTAAGTTTGATTCTAACAAAAAAAGGAAGGGGCCATTTAGGTTCTCAATCATTAATGTGTACTAAAATGCATAATTGTTTTGTGCCAAAAGAAAAACCGGCCAAACCCAAAATCAAACCTGAACCAAACCCTGATTTAAATTTGAAATTTAAACCTAAGTTAAAATCCCAGTTACACCGTAATTAAGATTCTAATCAAACCATAATTAAATCCTAATTAAATCTAAGGGAAACCCTAATTAAAATCCCTAATCAAAATTCCAATAAAGTCCTAATTAACCTAAAAATCTAAATCTCCAAGCCACCGGGCCCAGCCCACCCTCCCAGGCGTAGCCCAGTAGCCAAGCCAGCCTAGCTTGTATGCTAGGCAATAGGCACTACCTGCTAAGCAGCCGATTGCTGCCTGTTCACACTGGTGTTGCTTAAGTAAACCTCCTTTTTTTATTTTTTATTTTTTATCTTTTATTTTACAACTAGATTCGATCAATTAAACAAGAAGGCTTAGGGAATGGATCTACATGATCAAGATTAACAAATCAAAGGGAACAAGCGAAACCAGATCAAGTTACATCTAATACTTGCCTTAAATCTACAATTGATGGTGTTTGGTACGACGGTGACACCCTAAAGGTTGAATCCCATGCTCCTATGCTGGCCATCCTTTCTTCTCCGATGGGTTTTTGGTTGGTGGAGAAGGGTTTCGTAGCAAGGGGATTTTTGGGAGAAAAGAAACCTTCATTTTGTAAAAATAGGTTTTTTTTGCAAAAAGTGGGATATTTATAATAATAGGCACTACAACAAATATGGGATTTGGCAACGAAATTATTCGTCACCAAAAAATGTAATCTTATTGCCTATTATCTATAGGACACCTATTTTTCATCACCTACTTTGTTGCCAATACTGCGTCTCTAAATAAATGTAGCGACGAAATTTTATTATGTCGCGAAACATATATATTTACGACGTCACCATTCATCGTGAAAATTGAAAAAATACATCATAAAAAAGGCACTTCTGTCGCGAAAAGAAAATTTCTTAATATAGGAAATGTGCATTTGGTGACAAAATATTATCGTCGATATATGTATTTTCCTTAATGAAATAGTATTTCATCGCCAAATAGAATTGTTTGGGATGTTTTATGTTTGTCGCTGACTACTAACTTTTAATGCAAAAAATGGAGGGGATAAAGAGATATGGTATTCCATGATGCATAATTTCATCACCGAATATGATATTTCGCTGCAAAAAAATTTCAGGAAAATTGTATTCTAAATTCGGCGACAAAAGGTGTGTTGCGGTAGATGTTTTTAGCGACACAACTAGTATTTTGTCGGTAAAGAGTTTTAATCCACGATGAAAAAAATCGTTGTAGTAGGTTATTTCCATGACGAACAGTCAATTCGTCGTAAATACAATAAAGATGAATTAGCAACGACTTTTTGATTTTTTGTTGTAAAAAATTAATTGAAATACAATTACTGACGAACGATTTCGTTGCTAAAACCACTTGTTTTCCCCCTCTTCCTATTTTCAAATATATTAAAAAATTTTCTGTTGAAAAATACCTACTCAATCTCATAACACAATATATACTCAATAATACTTATAAAATCATACAGCATACGATCGAGAACAATCCATAATATAAATTGAACAACAGTCTATAATACAAATCCAACAGAATTCCAAAATTTATACAAATCGTATAAGAGTCCATAATAGTACATATCCAACAACATTTGTCTACTTATGAAATAGAGTCAAATTTTACATCTCTACTAACACACAGAATCTCTAGATGCATGTCACCGCCACTAACTACTATTCATCTCTAATCTGTGACAAAAAACAAAAAACTTATTAATAACAAATTCTAATGCTTTTGCAAATTAAACAAATATATAGTAATGCAAACAATAGTGTAATTCACAAACCGGGGATGCAGTTGGGGCATGGTCAATTTCTATAAGTTACTTTGGTTACGAGCAACATGCCTATGACACTCGCTGGGCCCTTTAGTGGGAATTTGGCAATTTTGCTCGTCGGTGGCATTTTCCTAAGCTTAAGTCTCGAGAAATGCAAAGTAATGTGTAGTTCACAAACCACAGACATTGTTGTGGCACGGTTAGTGCTTACAAGTTACTTTGGTCCCGATCAAGGTGCTCATAACACTTGTCGGGCCGTTTGGTGGGAATTTGGCGATTTTGCCTGCTGGTGGCATTTTCCTAAGTCCAAGTCTTAAGAAATGCAAACTAAAGCAAGTTTACAAAACAGAGATGCTGTTGGGCTACGATCAATTCCTACAAGTTACTTTAGTCCCGATCGAGGTGCCCGTGACACTCACCGGGCCGTTTGGTGGGAATTTGGTGGTTTTGCCCATCGATAGCCTTTTCCTAAGTCTTAAGTTTCAAGAAATACAAAGTAATGCATAGTTCACAAACCAGGGACGCTGTTGGGTCAGTTCCTATAAGTTACTTTGGTCCCGACCGAGGTGCTCGTGACACTCGCCGGGATGTTTGGTGGGAATTTGGTGGTTTTGCCCATCGATGGCCTTTTTCGTAAGTCTTGAGTTCTGAGAAATACAAAGTAATGTGTAGTTCAGAAACCAGGGATGCTGTTGGGGCACAGTCAATTCCTATAAGTTATTTTGGTCCTGACTGAGGTGCCCTTAACACTCACTGGGCCATTTGGTGGGAATTAGGCTGTTTTGCTAGTTGGTGGCATTTTCCTAAGTCTTAAGTCTCAAGAAATGCAAAGTAATGCGTAGTTCACAAACCAGGGACGCCGTTGGGGCACGGTTGGTTCGTGCACATTAGTTTGGTCCTGACTGAGGTGCCCATGACACTCACTAGGCTGTTTGGTGGGAATCAGGCAGTTTTGCCTGTCGATGGCATTTTGCTAAGTCTTAAGTCTCGATAAATGCAAAGTAATGCATAGTTCACAAACCAGGGATGGCGTTGGGGCATGGTTAGTTCCTACAAGTTACTTTGGTCTCGACCGAGGTGCTTGTTACACTCGTCGGGCCGTTTGGTAGGACTTTGGCGATTTTGGCCGTTGGTGGCATTTTCCTAAGTCCAAGTCTTGAGAAATCTATATATTTATTTAGAAGTCATTTTTCATGAGTTAATGATAGCTTCCCAAACCCCTAATCGATAACTTCCCAAACCCCTAATCCTAATTTTCTAGGCCCTCTTCCTCTTTCTCCCGTCTTTCTCCCTAATTCCCTCACCTCTCTCTCCCACACATGTCCATTCCTCTCTCTCACTCTCACATTCTAACTTCTCCAGATCTCGCTCTACTCTTTGTCTCTCTCATCAGGACCTATGCCTACTATCAGTATTCTTAGATAAATCTCCATAGCTTGGTAAAACAATCCACACTTGCTATAGGCGATGATCAAGATATTGAATGTGTCTCTCTCAGGTACATACAAACCCTACCTTCTTCATTTCCTTGAATAACTTTGACACCTCCAACTCACCATTGCCTTAATATTGCCTCTGACACTTCCAAACCTATACCAGAGCACCTTCTGAACATCGCCTCAACCCATTCTTACCAAACTCACTGCACAGGAGCACACCAACAACATCACCTCCACCAACACAAACATCCTCTCCTTCACCCATTACCACCTAATCAATCACCATAACCCAGCCACCATATCTCTATCATAGCCCTCAACCTATACGATTAAACACATCACCAACCCATCAATTTGTTACACCACATATAGCCTCTCTAACAGCCACCTCCTCCATCCAAAAACTAACCAAACACCGTACCTAACTGATCCAAGGACCACTTTTTTCCTTTTTTTGTGCACCACTCATCACCACACCCCCACATCATCATCACCACCAAAACGAACCCAGATCACACACAGCCACAATTCGGACTAGCTATGTCCACTTCTAAATCAATCATAACCCATACTACTGCGCCCCCTAAAATTAGACCCACTTCATTAACTCAAACATCTCACCACATCCCTGTTTATCCACTTCATAGCCATTATCATCATCTCCCTTCTTTTCACTTTCTCACCATCTACACCATCTTCATCACCCATCATCATTGCACCATCAAACACAAGCATACAACCCATTGTCACTTCACTGCACATAAAAATTGACATTATATCTAACCATCATAGTAGATTCATCTTTCCCAGCCTTCTTGAATTCGCATAATAGGGTTGTATAAGTGAAAACATTAGGGATGATACCCTTTTTGACCATCTTGGTCGTGAGTTTCATTGCTTCATGTAAAAGTCCAACTCTAGCATAAGCTGAAAAAAAAAATATATATATATATATATATATAAAAGACTTGAAGAGGCTTGTAAATTTATAAAAGAGGATGATTAACAAAGGGATGAAGGCCCCTCCACTCGACTATAATAAGTTTGTGGCAGATTTCTCTAGAGCTGGGAAGCCTGATATACTAGTTGAGCTAGCATGGAGAATGAAATTCTCAGGTAAGTTTGAGGCTTCCAATGTGTTTGCAAGGTGGGTTGAGATGATGAAGAAAAGAGTTAATATAAGAAATTCCGATCAAATCCCACAGTGTCATTTTTGAATTTTTTATGGAGCCCTTCACCATGGGTTCACAAGGAAGCAAACAGTACAGTGGTATCATTATAAGTAATTCTTTCTATTGGAGTGCTCAGCCTCTGTTTTGAAATGACAACTATCAAATTGATTAAAAGTAAAAAGATAACCTATCTAGCTCAACTCCAATAATCTACAGAGAGATCTGATACTAGAATTAATGCAGATTGAGTTGATAGGTTAACAATCTAGGAAGTTTAACCAGTAGTACAACAACTAAACTGGTTCAAGATAGAAAATAGTGCACTACCATTTCAGATCATGAATTTAGAAGGAACATGTGGCTTTGGTTGGTTGTTGGACAGTACATCAGTAGCTCCATTCTGCCCTATTTTTGTTGAAAGTTTTGTTTAATCCATCTGATAAGTGTTGAAATTTTCCTCTTAGATTATGATATGAAAAAACATGCAATGAACTATAATCCAACCATCAAACTATGCAAAAAGTAAAAAACAATAAGAACATTGCTAGAAAAATAAAAGTGTAGAAAATAAAGTGAAAGTGCAAGAAATTTAAAGGTAGTTATGTAGGAAGTCAAAGGCGGTAAAACTAAAGTCAAAGGTGGTATGTTATTCTTTCAATTCCTTATCTCAACTTAGGCTAAAAAAGATTAGAAGTGATGTCTTAGGGCTTTATTCTTCGTCTTAGGTTGTCAACCAAGTGAGAATAACAAATTTTCATTCATTCTAAAATAAATTTTAGAATTGGCCTCTAATATTTCTTCACTCAAACCTCTTTAACTTCATCCTGCATTGCCTCCAAATATACAATGTATCTGAAGAGACAAAGTATATTGAAAAGGTTACTAAAATGGGTTAATAGTTATGATTCCAATTCTACCCCAATACTTAAACAAGAATGAAAATTAACCTAATTACAATGTTCATAAGACTGATATTAAGATCACCACAAAATCAAAACAAGAAAAATTGAAAAGAAACAAACTTTATTACTAGCATGAAATTGTTTTACAAAAGATTGAAAATTAAAAGCAAATAATTATGTACTAGGACGGATGAGAATTCCTCCTTCTAGTTGAACACTTCAAGGTTGGTGGTGTGGCTTTAGGGCTAAACCTCCTTGATGACTTAAGATATAAAGACAAGAGAAGGAGAGATGGATGTAGAGATCTAAATGTGGGAGGTGGATAATTCTTCAATGACCTAGACTACCACAAGGGTGCCCTATCTATAGTTTTTCAACCCTCAAATTTTCTTTTCTTCCTTTGTTTGGAAGTCCTTCTTTGATGCTTCTTTCTATTCTTGTAATCCTACTCCTTTGCAAAGAAGTTCTCTTATGTGGCTTTCCTTCCATGAAATATCTTGAGATCTCTTGAAATTATCTTTGAATTATCAAAACATAATTTTGGATGATGTAATAAAAGATAGTGGACCCCTTCTTGGACTTCCACAAGTGTGTCCTCACACATATGAATGTGTGGGACCATGAAGCTAATTTTTCATTGTTCTCTTCTAATTCCTTTCCTCTTTTCAATTCTTCTATCCTTTCTTTTGAAAATAATTTCTTGTTTCAACTCTTGGAAATGGGACCCATGTCATCAATTCTCTGCAAAACAAATGTGAATTCATGTGAAAAGACAATTTTCCCCTAAGATCACAAATGCATGAATGCCAGCTCATCTCTCATGAAATGATAATGAAATGCACACCATTTTTCATGATGATAAAAATTTAATTATTTCATAAGATTCAAAAAACTTTCTAGGAATTGATTTTCCAAAAATGGTAGGTTTTATGAATGTAAGTAAAAAGTGTGATTTTTAAGCAAATTACAGAAAAAAAAAACTAGAATGATGTATAAATGCATGAAACTATGATAACACACTAAATGAAGCTCTTTTAAGTTAATAAATCCTTAAAATTGTCCAAAATGTGTATGAAAATATGTACTTTTAAGGATTTATCAAACAGTTACAAGAGACACATAGACCTTCCCCAATTTGCTACAATCTAAAGATATAGTACTCTTATTTGTTGACGACCACATCGTTCACCATTCCTCCATTCCTTGTGCTTGAATCAACATACCTTCAATCTGCAAGGTGAATGAATCTTCTAAGATGTCTCTTAGGTTCTAAACAAAGGAGATGTGATATCTAGGGTTGAGAGAGGAACCTTTTAAATAACTCAATTTCGTGCGCAAGGGTCATAGTCCATTTATGATTAAAACAGGCGGTTTTGGCACAAAAAGAAAAGTAACTTGTGCGAGTTTGGATCACTTTTCTTCATCATCCGCTCGAGTGCATAAGTGATCCACTCTAGTGGACATCCTTGTTGTCTGGATGGAATTCGTAGGCTCCACTCGAGTGGACACACCACTCGCTTGAGTGGGCTGAGCTTCTATCTTAGCTTTTTCTTCATGAATTTCTGCAATGTTCTTCATTTTCTTCATTTGCTCTTCCGATGACAAATGCTGCAGTCCATTTTAAAAGAAATGCAAAATTATAACTTAATGGACTCTGAGTTTTGTCCAACCCATGAATTAGCCAATCACTTAAATAAACTAACAATCTCCCCCTTTGGCAATTCATGGACAAAACTCTCTAGACAATATAATCAATCTACCCATGAATAAAACCCAAAAAACATTCACCTTTTAGCTAAATTTTTTTTCACCTGAACATGTATTGCCATTTGTTACACATTTCACTCTGTCTCTGTCTCCCTATTTTGCCCATGATTGACAAAAATAATGATTAACATGCAGCATATCTGTCAATCATCTTCTGCAACTTTTCTTCAATTGTGACTCTCCCTTATTGTCATATTCTTTTTTTTAGCTTGGGGGGCTTGATCTTCTTGATCAGGGGTTGAATTTTGGTACCTACACATGTGAATTTGGAACTTTCAGCATAGTGTGTACCATATCATTAGGCAAATTAGATTTGTGAACCTAGACAGCACTGGTTTTGACCTTTGACAGAGACAATGTCTTCTTCCATTGTTAATTTTTTTGATAGATTTCTCAGCTTATTGCAATGGGGACAAATGTGTCTTTTGATTCCACAATGGCGACATGTGGGAACGAATAAGGGACATGACACATTCTTCGTTAAAATAGATGCAACATGATTGACTCGTACACCTTATGGAGCAATGGGTGCTTTAGAAATCAATGCAGTGCTTTTGATAAAAATAGTTTTACCTTTGTTTTTCGATGCAGATGCACCATTGCCATATCCAAGACCTTATTTGTCACTTGGCAACTTCTCCCACTGTTTAGGGGTCATGCCATCACAGGGGATTATGATGCCTTCTTTGTTGCCTAACCGGACTGGCCTTTTAAAGTTGTAACCCATTTTCTTCATTATTTGTAGAGGCTACTAATTGTAAAGAATGAACATTACCCCGATTAGTGATCTCTTCAATGAGGTACAAGAAGGAATCAGCTTTTGCTCAGCAAAAGATGATTGAGTGTGGGTTATATTGAGCTAGTCCTATGACAAAGATGGATCCTTCAGCATTGTGCATTGGGGCCGAAGTTGGCCATGAGTCCAAAGGTGGAATGTAGTCATCTTCTGGGTGGCCTGCAGGCTCATCTGTATCTTACCACGATTCGGTATCAAAGTCAAATGCAATAGATATAGTGAACAAGGAGTAACATCTTTTCAGTATTCTAATTGGATGTGCCGCACTTTTTCAAATGTTTATAGCCACCTAAGTTAGTTCTTCGTATGACTAGAGTTGCATGTCTATCATAGTTCTCTGGATGTGATAATGAAATCCATGTTGGAATAGGGTCATGCAAGTTTTTTGTGATGGCAGCTTAGCACACTGGTTGACCAGGTCTATCCATTTGTTAATGAACCTTTGAGATGATCTCCTTGTCCTTATTTTGTCTGAAGGATAAGCCCTAACCTGACGATTGGCCTATCTTTTTCCTATTTTTTTCATAGTCAACTCGATGACTTTGTTGCGAGCTTGACACATGGTGTAAGTGATTCCTTTCCACTCTTGCAACGATCTTGGTTATCTGATCAAGAGTTTTAATCTCCATGTTGATCATCTTAGAAAGAATGTGACTATGAAGACCATGATAATACCAAGTATGACACCTTTTAGCCATATCTTTCCACCTATTGATTAAGTGAAGCACTTGCTCATCACTTTCTTGCTTGGCCATTGCCAGTTGGATGATGGAGACTGGTCCTTGGATGTTTTTATGGATCCGTGCTGTTGTCATGACTGATTTTCCGTGCTTCTTGGTTAGGATCTTGAAGGCCTAATCGAAATGCTTTCACCGAGATAACCAAAGGGCCATTTTTTTGTCATTGATCACAGTTGGTTGTTTTGCGAACTTGAACACCTGGGCCTTGTCTTTTTTTTTTTTTCTTTTGAGGGGTCTTTATTTGGTCCCCTATCAGTGATGTCCTACCCTTATCCCTTTTAGACTTCAAACTCTCAAACTCTTTTTTGTACATTGTCGCGTCTGTAAAGTATACTTTCTTTTCCTTTAAAAGGCTGGTTGTCTATAAAGACACCGTGCACCTTGTCGCTGTCATTGATATACTTGAGGCATTGATGCAATGTGGAAGGTACAATGGTATAATTGTGTTGCCATCTTTTCCCAAGTAAGATGTTATAGCATGCCTTAGATTTGATGACATGCAATGTGGCTTTTGACTTTAGGACCCCCAACTGGAACTTGATATGTATTTTCCAAATTGGGTTATGCATTTCCCCATCATACCCTTGTATTGATGTGTTTGTGCTAGACAGTTTATTGGTTAGAATGCCCAGCTCTTGTACAGCTGTCATGGTAATGGGATTGAGTGCCGACTCAAGATCAACTTTCACTTGTGGCATTAGCATTTCTTTCACATGGGTTGTGAAATAGAGCGGCCGAGTTTGTTTGGTTTTGCCCAACAGTAAAACCTTCTTTTGAGAATGAAATTATTGCTTCAGCAGTATTTTGAATGGAAAGGCATTCTTAATATCCTTCCATTTTCTCAGTTGTTCCTTCTGATATTCCTTCTCAATTTGGTGGACTTGTTCCACATGAACCTAGTTCTCGTGATTAAACACTTGTAATTCTCGTATTTGGTTATCATGGGTCTTTTTTGAAATTTGTAATAAGTCAAGGAAGTGCAGACATAATTGTATGTGTTTAAGGTGTTCTACAACATCATACTTAAACATGCCTGGTGGTTTTTCATTATCATTCTTTGAACATTTACATTTATGCCCCTTTGTGTGGGGTTTACATAAGACAAAGAAGGATATCAATAGGTAGCCTTTAGTTCCTTCTTGAACATGTCCCCTTTTCTGTGACTGGGCTTTCTTCGGTCCTTGGGGCCCTTTGGGTAGTAAAGACTTATTCAGCATCTGGTAAGCATGAATTGGCCCCTTTATTCTCTATGTGTTCAGAGTTTGCAAGTAGGCAAGGGCTTACTACCATCAGGCTGGGTACCACTAGTGTTTCCTCAGTAGATTTTAAGTCCTATCATACTTCTTCTCAGGGTTCATGGTTAAAGCGAACCTAGCTTACTTGCTATTCAAATTATAGATCAGTTAAGGATTAGCATTCCTTTGTGGTGAAGTTCTTATTCTTACTACTAGTTCAACTGGCCAATTATCTTTTATTTGTGCATATGGGCTATAAAAGGAAACAGACACATCTGACATTTTGAAATAGAAGATGTCTTCTTTGTCTAGGATTTCATTGAACATATATTTTTCTTCCTCTAAATTATCCATGAAGGTAGACTCCTTGTATCTTCATTTTCAGAACCTAAGGGATGATCTGCCTAGGATATCCAGCTGCAATTGGCGATTTGTAGGTCCTTTTTGTCACTACTGTTGATATGGACCATGAAATCTACCAACGTGAAAGGTTTTCTAGCTTAACTAGGGGATACTTTTTCCTCTAGGATCTTCTCACCCTTTTTGTTTGTTGGAGAGGTTTGGATTTCACATGTAATCTTTTAGCTTTGTTTTTAACTTTTTTCTTTTCTTTTGCTAATGGTCTTTTTACCGCCTCCCAGTCCTCATTATTGACTAGGTCAGGGTGGACCCATAGTTTTTCTTCGGAGTTAGTGTCACAACCCGAGCCCAAGAAATTGGGAGTTAAGTTTAAACCTAACCAGTGATACACGTACTCCCGTGCATATACACTTAGAGCCCATCTAAATGCACACACACAAGGGGAAATTCACACGTGCAAAATAGCGTGTACGCGAAAGCGGTAAGTATCATTACATAAAAAGTAGCATAAACAAAGTAGAAATCACTATGTACGAGAGGAAACCCTATATACATAAGAGTAAGGAATAGTTACAATTAAGCCAAGACACCCCAAAATACAATGAGTTGAACAACTCTAAGAAAAACACATGATGTGTTCCACAAAAATCCTAGAAAAGGCCTATTATACCATGACGCTCTCTAGTAGAGTGATCACATCCACTCCTTTAGCCCTGATAGGGCTTCTATGGTCTCTTCTGGAGTCTTGCCAATCGACGAGGGGTCGACAGCGAAATTTGAACCTACAAATCCAAGAACAACTAATGAATACAACGATTTAGAGAAGCATAAGCAACAATAAGGTAACACTCGTTGTGTCTAAAAGAATCATTAACAAGTAATATTGCATAGAAATCAATTTCGTATACTAAGCAAGTTGCGCATTAGAATAAAGCATGCTATAAGAATCAATGCATCGGTATACTGCACTATGTGGCTACTACATTTGCCATATCCTCCCTCTAGAGATCTTTACATCATAAGAACACCATCGACCGGGGCAGGGTACAAATGGGTCTCGGTTTCCCGAGTCTGCAAGCCCCAAGACATGAACACACTGCAGTGGTACCATACATACTATGCCAAAGTCAACCCTGCCGGGTACCATAAGGCTGAGGCTGAGTAGTGCCTGACTATGTCAATTCAATACTATACTTGGACTTAAGGAAGTACGTGCAATGCATTAGTGATAAACATTCATACTCCAGTTCATATCAATAATCAATATACATGGAATAGTGCTTGTCAAGGACATGTCAAGCAAAGCAAATACATACGTTTAACATTCAAATCATCCATAAGAGTGGAGGACAATAATCAACATCCAATATGCCATGCAATTCAATCTGATCGAATCAAGTCAGTTTACTAGCCAACCCTAATCTAGTCATCTAGTATTTCTAACCGTGCATGATGATGTAGTTTTAAGTTATCCGGTACATAATTGTCTTTTCTTTGTGTTGCATTATATAGTAAAGGTGTATCGGAGTTTCCTAAACTAACACCTATGGGGAGGTGCTTAACAATGGGATAGCACACATGAACAAGTCACAACCCTCAAGACTATTCATGTGATTCTCATATTTCATTGGGCAAGTTAAGGGTTACCTACATTCCAACTCGAAGGCCCTATAAGATCTCTTCACTGCCTACCTTTTCTAAAGTTTCAATGGTCTCATGGCTTAACCATGGGTGAACTACAGCTTAGCCGTAGACATCTTATGGCTTAGCCATATTATGCACTACGGCTCAGCCGTGGTTCCCCAAAATTTCTTCCGCATTTATGGTGAGCCACGGCTAAGCCGTGTTTCCTCTTACGGCTTGACCGTATTTGTTTTACAGCTCAACCACTGTTGGGTATGACTTAGCCGTAGCACACCACATGGCTTAGTCGTGGCTGGATCGTAGAAGGTTTTCCCTGATTTCTACTTTCTGGACATCAAGCCGTAGCTTGACTTTCGGTTGGGTCACGGCTTAGCCGTAGTACATTCTACGGCTTAGCCGTAGCCTAATTGTAGTGTAAAGTTGCAAATTTCAACTTTTTGGAAAGTGAGCTATGGAGCTCTATGGCTTAGCCGTAAGCTTTAGAAAGTTCATGAACTGAACTTGTTACAGACAAAACTGAAATTGAACCAAATGGAAAATAGAGAGAACAAGTGAGTAAAATTGAACGAAAAGGGGCTGTAGTCTATAGAAACCATAAGAGATTAGTGATAATAAAAGCAATCATCAACTACCAACATGTGTTCATCCATAACATGCTTATACTTGCCTCAAATGAGCATTTACAAGTTACTTGTTGTCCTTGGGCTTAAATTCAACGTCTAGATGAAACCTATTATCCTTGTATGCAAAAAGAAAAAGAAGCTCAGTGCATGTACGTGCATGAAGAAATCACTTAAGTCCAAGATGAGAGAATTCCAACAATTCTTACCTGAGTGCACACAAAAGATGAAGCGTGGAGTGATGCAGGGATCGTTTCAACGACGAGAAAAAGAAACTCCAAAAAGAATTTGTGAGAGGAAGAAAGAAGAAAGAAACCGACATTAAGAGAAAGAGAGAATAAAGGAAATGAGTCGGTGCCTGAAATATATAAGATAAGGTTGAACTGGCTTTTATAAGAAAGTCCAACAATTTGAGATAATTACAGTTTGAGTCAATTACACGTCCAACAGAAACAAACGACGTTGTTTGCATACAAGTCAATTATGGAAATCAACAAGCTTGACGAAATACATGTGATGACACTAAGATGATGCATGAATGACGAAATCACACAAAATAAAAAATTATGAAAACAGGCTCATGTCTACCTAATCCAGGTTAAACTCAGCCTAACTACCTATCCGTGACCCGAAATGAAACTCAAATAGACAAAATGACAAGCATAAAATGAATTCGTTGAAAAATGACCAAAAAGAGTCTGAATTAGGCGTTAAACTAGATTAAGTTGGGTCGAAGTGTTACAGTTGGTCTTGATGGGTATCAGGCCAATTTAATGTTGGAGCCGATTTATGAACTGGAACTCCATTGTCTTTGGTGTCGGAGGAGCCAAAAGTGCTATAGGATCAAATACCCCAAAGGACACCATGTTGATGGGTACTGAATTGTATTTTTGATTGAAGGTAATTACCTTATTTTTCCACATCTCATTGATCTTCTCCTTAAGGATGAAGCAATCTTTTAGGGGATGTAAGATGACTCTGTGGTATGCATATAGTTGGGGTCATAAACTTTTCCTTCTTGATTTGGCCTTTTGGAGGGAGGGAGTTCAATCTATCCATTTTCAACCAAAGACTGAAAGATGATTTTGATGTCCTCATTGAAGGGATACTTTGTGTTCTTCCTCCTTTCATACTCCTTTTTATGAGTTCGATCATTAGCCAGGCTTTGAGCATTGAGAGGGCTTTAGAGGTTTGAACATTGAACACTTCTTTTATCTTTTTCCAACTCTTAGGTGCTCTCGTGGAAATGGTGAAATCACTTCTTTTTCCTTCGTTCTTGTCAAGATCTTGAATGTTTTCAGCCCTGATGACTGCTTCGATGAGCCTGGAAAGGGATTTAGTTTTCAATCCCACCATCATGGCACGAATTTCTATCCTAACGTTATCCATACACATCTCCACTGCTGCTTTTTGTGACGAGGACTCCATAAATTTATAGGAAAGTGCCCTCCACCTATTGATGAAGGTTTGGGAGGATGCTTCATCTTCTTACTCGGTGTTGCTAAAGAAACTGAGGGTTACTGCCTAATTGTCCTCCTAGAAGTGCAGTAGGAATTTTTCTTCCAGGACTACCTAAGAAGTAAAGGAATACTCAGGCAGTTGTTGATACCAATTGAAGGCAATGCTTTTGATCGTACCAATGAATAGGCTGATCTTTAAATAGTCTATGTCTGGTAGTCTCCCAAGTAGTGACTTGAACTGCACTAGATGCTGATGCACTGATCTTTTACTTGTATCAGCCTAGAAAGTAGGCTACTTATAATTGTTAGGGAAGGGGACAAGGTCAAATTTTGGAGCCTATTTTGGTAACATCCCTTTCTTCTTTAACCTATTTACCCTTTAGCCTTGGCCATTATGTTGGTGACTTTATGTCATTAGTTTATCAGGGTTGACCATCTGGCTATTGCTGGAGGAGTGATCCCCTAAAGGTCTCAATTCTTTTTTTTTTATCACGGTTTTGATTTGCTCCATTATCTGGTTGACGTTGTTGCTACCATTGTGGGTGGTACTCTTAGGCTGAGAACTAGGACCATCTGATACTGTCATCCTTTCCACAAAGACCTGCAGCTAAGCAACAAACTGGTTGATCTTTTCCCCTTGTTGTTTTATGAGAAAATTGACATCAATTTTTCTATTTTTGTTATTATTGAAGATTGGTTCATATTTTTCTCCATCTTCTTCATGGTTTATGCCACTGTAGTCAGCCATAAAAACTGAGTATTAATGGGGTTTGGTTGATGAGGTACAGGCGGTGTTGCTTTCTCCTGCATAAGCATCATCGTCTAAGCTTTAATATGTTTGGACATAGCCCTCCAACCTTTCTTCTAGGTTGGAGGGTGCTCATGTGGTTCGACCTCGAGCCATGCTCTAGGTGACCCATCATGCTAGTCCTGGTTGAACCATGTTGGTGGGTGCGATGCCAGGATCAAGTTATTTAATAATCCATTCTGGACCACTCTGGGCTGTGGAGGGTGCATTGTTAATTCTGTACCTATTTCTTTTAATTGGAACTTGGCCTGCATAGGATTTTTCTCATCTGCTAGTGATTTAATTTCGGCAATTGTTGTCTTATTTCGACTAATCTTCCTGCATTGCACCTGATTTTTATGCTGGTGGTCGGCTCCATCTTCTGGAATTTGGCTAGCAACCCTTTTTTGGGCTGAGTATAAAAGGAATTGTCCTCGAACCTTCCTAAGGGTTCTTCAGGTTATGGTGTCTTTCAAATCCTCCAAGGTTCCAAAGACCAGGTGGTGCACCCTTGTATGATGGGTTCATGGCGGTTTCTTTTTTTCTCCCCATGTCCTTTTTGGGGTGAATTGGGCCATCTTGGTCCTACCCGTCACCTTGGAGATACAGAGACTGGGGATATGATTTGCCTGTTGAATGGGTGCCCTCCTTTTGACGGGCTATTTCTTAGGCCAAAGGTGTATTCCAAAGGGGTTCTAGGTATACTTGGAGATCCAAAGCTTTGGTGTCAGACTTGTGTACCTTGGAACACAGGGCCTGGCAGGTGGTGTCATGCTTTCTGCTGATGTAGGTCCTTGAGAGGCTGGGACCCAGGCCGTACTATTGTTGGGTTGGTTGGGCTTGCCTGGCTGAGCCCGGGGGAAGGAGAACCTAAGTGAGCATTACTTGGCCTCATTGGAAATGATGATTGGTGATGCCATCTAACTTGTGAAACAAGTTAACCAAGGAAGTCCAATTAGCACAAGCAATCTGATTGCTCCACCTACGGAGTGCGTCACGTTTATCATAGGCCCTTCTTATTTTGAGTTTTGGATGAATTAGGGTTTCATGGTATGGCATTATTTTTTATTTTGTCATGCATAGTCCATGATCCCTTGTATTTTGGGATGATATATCTTTTATAATTGTCCATAAGACTATATCTCTCTTTTGTATAAGCATGTATAACATGTTTATACAAACTCTTATATATACATGTTATATGGTCACACTCTTCCTTCACTGCTTCATGACGGTATGCACTATTTCAAGAAATGATACGTGGATAATGTTTAATTGTTGGAGAAACAAGATTTACAGGTGACATTGATAGGCTTCCGCGTGATTAATGGTTGGACAGGGGTCCATTCAAAGCACTTCACATGTGTAAGAAATGTGAATCTCCCTTATGTAATTCTGCTTAGACTCTGATCAAGCCGTGGATTACACGAGAGTATGTGTGTCACGTTGAGGGATTCACCCTAATCCCTGAATTCTTAGGCACGGGTTGTGACATACAATTAGTATGGTATCATAGCATGAAACAATTATTTTGGAGGGCTTAGAAGTTTAGGAACGTGATGAGGAAACGATAGAGTTAATACAAATTTCAAATATTTGACTTTATAGTCTAATTATTTGATTTGGCATGAGGGCCTAGATGGGTATTCCTAATTTAGAATTGATTTCATTTTTGCAGGAAATGGCATCAGGATCAGGTACGAATAACAACAATGAGGTTAAAATGAGCCCATTTATAGAGACTATCAAATCTGCTCCTCCACCGCCACCTCAGAATACAGAAGACCGTTTTATGATGGTCATGAATGCTATATAAGCACATTCTTAGTCTATGTAAGCACAAATGCAAGCTATGCATACTTTACAAGCACATGTAAATGCGATAAGGAATTGGATAAGCACCTATCATTGTGTGAGTTTACATATAGCGACAATTTTCCTGAGAGCATTGGCATGGCTCCTTTTGAAGCATTATACGGACGTAAATGTTGGAGCCCCGTTTGTTCAGAAGAAGTTGGTACTATAAGTTTCCGTGGGCCAACTATCATCGCTAAAACTACTGAAAATGTGCAAAAAGTGATTGAAAAATTTGAAAGTTGCCCATTTAAGACAAAAGAGTTATGTTGACACTTGCAGAGGAGACTTGGAATTTCAGATTGGTAATTGGGTGTTTCTAAAGTCTCTCTTGTGAAAGGTACTATCTGTTTTGGCTAGAAGGGCAAGTTGGCTCCAAGGTATGAAGGCCCTTTTGAAATCAAGAGCAAAGTTGGTGATTTGGCTTGCAGATTAGCATTTCCTGTAGAGCTCTCTGGAGTCCATGATGTGTTTCATGTTTCGTTGCTTTGCAAGTATGTTAAAGATCCTACTCACATCATTTAGTATAATGATGTCCAAATTCAGCCAGATGCATCTTCTGTTGAGCATCCGCTTTGTATCAGGGGTACGAGAGAGCAAATACTACGTACAAGGACCATATGATGGGTTAAAATCCTCTGGGAGCAGCATGGTCCCGATGAAGCCATGTTGGAGCTCGAGTAACAGATGGCTCATCAGTATCCTAACCTCTTCACATAGGTATATTTCATCCAAAGGACTAAATGATTCTTAAGTGGGGGAGGATGTAATACTCCAATCCTATTTAAGCATGATTACAACTAATTAAGTAAGTTATAGCTAATTAATATAAAATTAGTCCAAATAATGATGTTTAACATCTAATTAGGTTAGATCTAGTAGATTTTTGTCTTGTTGAGTCTAGTGGGTCTAGTTCAGGTTATGGATAGGTTGTTTGGGTTGGGTATGACTTTAACTAGTAGATGAGAAACCTTTTTCGTAATTTAAGATTTCCTAGTTTTACGTTACTCATGCATCATATTGATATCGTCGTGTTCGTCTCGTTGAGCTCGTTAACTTTCGTACTTGGCTTGAACGTATTCGACTTTGTTTAAATTACTTGGACCCTCATTCGACTTAAATTGGAAATACCTCAAGATATATGGATTTTCTTATAAACCCCATAGAACTGAGATTTAAAGGGAGTCAAACCCACTTTATTCGATATGTTCTCTTCGCTCTGTTACTCTCCCTGCTCCAGCACTTTTCTTCCTTCATCTCTTCATCACCATTTCCCTCAAACGACCATAGGTTTTATAGCTTGCAAGCATGATCTGGGGTTTTCACCTCCCATCCCTATCATTTTCTAGCTCTTTTCATCTCTTTGAAGTAAAGGACTTAGGCACCTTCTCTTTTTAATCAATCTCTAAGGTATGATCTCTTCCCATTACAGCTCTTTTGGGATATGAATGGAGTAAGGGAGACTCTTTTATCAAGCATGCACTCATCTTCTTTTTCATTTCTTACATGCATTTTAGGTCAAGCATTGGATTTTGTTCTCAATTGAATCAAGAGAAGGAATAATGCTTAGAACTCTTAATCAAAGGCAAGTATAAGCTAATTATTGCTGAATCTATGTTGATATAATGTGATTTATACAAGTCTATTTAACTCTAAAACTGATTTTTCAAACTCTTTTCTTCTTTATTTCTAATTGTACAATGAAATGGCTAGATGAATGGTAAAATGTAGAACTCCAGGTGTTAGATGGTTAAATTGAAGGTGACCACTGCATTGGTAATGAAATGTAGATAGGCAGATGAACCCAGTGTTATGGGTTAAAAATAAAGTTTTGTATCAGAAAGGGTCTTCAGAAAATGTAAATTGTACGCTAAGCCATAAGTTGTACTATACCTAGATTGCTAGAGATCAAAACTTGACTATCCTTCTGTGGCTATGTTCGTGGCTATGCTGTGAAATACACTAGGGCTAAGCCATAGGCCACTTACAGCCAAGCTGTAGGCCACTTTATGGCTAAGCTAAGAATGCGGGAAAACTCTGCAATATATAGCTAGGCTACGAGACATCCATGGCTAAGCCGAGAGACATTTATAGCTATGTCGTAAGCACCCTAAGAATTAGGGAAAAATTAGGAATATTTGAGAAGACTTTGTAAGGTCTTAGCCCTTGGACCCTTTATCCAAATCATTTGGCCTAATGGAAAAATTGCTTAACATAAAGTGTCTTAAGGGCTGAGACTCATTCATGTAATGTTGTCCATTTGTAAAGCACCTCTCCATGGGTGTTGATTTAAGGGACTCTGATACACTCCTCATCACACAATGTAACATGAAATAGAGATAATGGTATGTCAGATAACTTAAAACTACTTCATCACACACAGTTAGAAATAATGAATGATTAAATTAGGGTTGGCTTGTAAATTTCCTTGATTCTATTTAATTTGAATTACATAGCATATTGGATTATTGTCGTTGCCCTCTATTATTGAAATGATTTTGAATTGAAATGTTTCTACTTAAAAATTTCATGATATACTTTTTCTATTTATATTCTAATGAATTGTTTACCATGAAACGAATTGCACAAATTACTCAACTTCGATTGTATGATTCGAAATGATCGGCTCTATGAAACTTCAGCCTTAGCATGCCTGACGTGGTTGACTTTGGTGTAGTAGGTTGTTTTCATGCCACTATAATTTACCTTTGGAGCTTTCGAACTCCGTGAACATGGAGACCCAATTGTACCTTTGGCCGAGTAGTTGGTATTCTCAATGCAAAAATCCTTAGAGAGAGGATATAGCAAATGTAGTAGCCAAGTAGTAAATGGTTTTTTATTTAATTCTTATGTCATGCTTTATTCAATACATAGCATGCTTACTATATTAAATTGTCCTCTGCTGGTCAATTGTTAATGATTCTTTTAAACATAATGCGTGTTACTTTTATTATGCTTATACTTTGCTAAATAGTCTTATTCACAAGTTGTCTAATGGTGTTGTAGGCTCAGATCCCAATCCTAATCTTATGAAGATCGAGAAGACTTGAGAGGAGGCCGACGAGGTCCCCTCAAGCCTAGATGAGTGGACAACACAAGCAATCTAACTACTTCACCTACGGAGTACAACACGTTTATCATAGGGCTTTCTTATTTTGAGATTTGGAGGCATTAGAGTTTTATGGCATGGCATTAGTTTTTATTTTGTTATGTACAGTCCGTGATCTTTTGTATTTTGGGACAATGTCTATTTTATAATTGTCCATAAGACTTTATCTATTTTTTGTATAAGCATGTATGACATGTTTGTTCAAACTCTTATATGTACATGTTATATAATCACGTTCTTTCTTCACTGTTTCATGATAGTATTTACTGTTTTAAGAAATGATACATGGATAATGTTTAATTGTTGGAGAAACAAGATTTACAGGTGATATTGATAGGCTTCCACATGATTAATGCTTGGACAGAGGTTCGTTCAAAGCACCTCACACGTGTAAGAAATGTGAATATCCCTTGTGTGATTCTGCTTAGACTCTGGTCAAGACATGGATTGCATAGGAGTATGTGTGTCATACTTAGGGATTAACCTTGATCCCGAATTCTTTAGCTCAGTTTGTGACAAGGGACCTGAGCTCGAGTTGTGGGTTGTGAGTTTAGTAGTTTCTGTTATGGTTTGGTTGAGTTTCTTTATGTGTATTATGGGGTATGCCCCATAGTGGACATCAATTACTCTGGTTAATGGCTCACACTTTTGTATATTTTGTTTCATTATGAATTACACTGACTTACCTTAAAAACAATTGACACCATGTCGGGTTCCAGTGTATGTGGATTATTGATAATAACTGCAAAATAATAAAACTGAGGTAAAGGTCAGAAGTCACCAAAACAATTGGAAGTCAAACCACACCTATAAAGATGCTTTCCTTAGGCAAATACAGCCTCCACACAAATGTAAATGGACTTATGGACATCTACCTCAAGATAAGATGGCTTCCTTGATGGAATCTCCAACAACCATACACTTGATTGACTAGAGAGTACTTGAATCATAAAGGGACCACTTTTGTAGACTCATAACAGCAATAAACCAGAGTCAAAGAAATAGGAGAAAAGAAAGTCTAAGAAGCACTGTTGTAGCTCTTCCTTAGCGTAAAACGCAAGAAGAAATTTGACAAACAGAAGTATCTTTTGTAGAAGAAGAAGTTACAGAAAGTTCTCTCACAAAAATTGAAGATCTGAGGTGTGTGAAATGACTCTCTTCGGAACCCTTTATATAGGGGTTTTCGAGGAGACCATCGAGAAGGAGTTACACCTTTCAAATTTACTACAAGAAGTAACTCTGCATTAATATGGAGAGATATTATGATTACGGTCACGTGGAAAGATATGTGCCAAATAAGTGCAGCTTAGCGATAAGTGAATTTGGATTTGGATCCACCTCCAATCCAAAAAACACACGAATAGGGCAAGGCCCAATTCAAGCAACATCCAAACAAGAAGGCCAAGCACAAATGGGTCGGGTTTGCCTGCATGGCCCAAGCCTAGGCCTGCCTCGCCTCGCCTCACCACGCTCACCATGGAACGGCACGACCGGCTGGCATGCCTGTGTGTGGCAACCACCACGAAACCCACTAAAAAGCTTAACACAATAAGCAAGGAGGAAAACATTAATAACTACATAAAAGAAGTAGTAAATAACTAATATGGGACAAAGGTCATTAAAGAGGAGGAAATAACGGGGAAACCAAGGCACAAAATAGTGGAGAGAATTTTTCTTTAACGCACATTAAACCAACAATTCTCCACAAAGTAAAGCATAAGAAAAAAAAAATAGAGGAATAAAACGGTGTTGCCGCTAGTCATGCTTATGAGACCATGCATAAATGAATTGAATGATTTTTGAACCTCCACTTAGTATAGTTTTGTTTGAAATATCAAAACTCTATGGTGAACTAGGATCTTGAACTAAGACTTTATCAGCCTCTCATACAAGTAGGTATACTCTATCAAGGATGTTCCTCTACAACACCCCGCTTATAAAAGATAATAAAGTTTTTACCAACTGATTGTACAAGTTATGAATACTTCACATCATTGGAATGGGAATAAACACATTCAAGTTTGAAGTGTTCCTCCAGTGCTACTCAAAGATAACTTCATTTTTCCCATTAAACCCATCTAATGGGATCTCCAATTAAACAAGTTGGGTATCCATTACTGGTAACTTGTTCTTACTAAGCTTAAGTTTCATTCCTCTCGATGTAGAAAGTACTCGATCTCTAGTAAGTCCTTTCGTTAATGGATTGGCTAAATTTTCTATCGATCTCACAAAATGCAATGTAATTACTCCTTGCTTGAGTAATTGTCTAATGAGATTATGCCTCAGATGTATATGTCTAGATTTCTCATTATATACTTTATTGTTTACCTTGTCAATTACTGATTTGGAGTCTCCATGTTAAGTTTTGGCTGGAACTGGCTTATTCCACAAAGGAATGTCAGTCAACAAGTTTTTCAGCTATTTGATTTCTTCATTAGTTGTCACGCCCTTATCCAGGGAATTAGGGATTAGAATGGGCCCCTAGGGTGTGAATACATAATTTTATAGTAATTCGTGCTATGGAAAGATATGCACGAATTCCTACAAGGAAAATTCTACAGGAACGTGTGAGGCATATCCTCCGACATGTAAATTTAATTTCATACATAAGCAAAACCTATGAAATGCACTTATAATGATCATCAGCAACCATAGAAAGGATATCATACAATCATAATATAACTTAAGTCTTGTAATTAACCATTCTCATCATATGCATGTCGACAATCTAAACATTCCCATACACAAGACCAACATAGCTAATCCAACATAATGATGTGATGCACTCTGGAAGACGACTAGTAGAAGACATCATCATTTTTCCACTCTCCTATGCCCCTAAGTACCGTTGGGGCACCCTCCGGGGACGCGTCAACCTTTAAGGGGGGATTTAGTTTTGTACCTATAACACTAAGGGTAGCACTGTTAATATGACGGTTAAGCAAATACAGAGATATATAAAACTGTCATAATGTATCAAACGAATTCGAAGTATATACTGATTGAAGAAGGCAATAACAATTTACTAGGCATATTATGCATTAATAAAAATATGTAATGAATCATAAACAAGATATCATACATATTAATTGGCAACCACGCGGTTCTATTCTCTTGAAAGAGAGCATACATATGGGACGCTAGGGGATCAAGCTAGCTTCCTGAGAAGCGCCGATAACTGCCCAGTGGACTACTGTAGTAGTGACATAAAGATACCGAAAAGGCACAAGCTAAGTGGTGCCGACTCAACGTATCAAGACTTACTCAAACTCATATCTTTTATACATTTCAGTCATACTTATCATATCATACATAAGGGAGTATCGGTCTTGAAATCATATTTAATCATAAAAAGTCAGAATTAACAAGGTAACTGAACAATGCATACTTATATGAGCTAGGAGAACTTGAACCCTCTCAACCTTAGCTACACCCATTGGACTAACAAATACACATTCAGTAGAAGCTCAGGCCTAATAGACACGCACTCAGTAGAAGCTCAAGCCTGATTTGTCTCAAGGTTTGCCAGGAGAGTGGGCAGATGACTAAATCATGTTGAGGGCAAGGTATCTTGAAAATATAAATGCATTCAAATTTAAATAGGTGTCAAGGATGTTTACTAGACAACCCTAAGCTAAATAATCTGTGCTCCCAAGGTCATTCAATACGATGTATTCATAAAACATCTGGTCTCATTGTGTTACCAATCTTAGAGTTACATCATGTACAAAAACGACATATCTTCTTATGCCAACACCCATGACGTGACACTGGGAATTATTTTAGAAAATTGAAGGGGATAAGTAACAGCTCTACACTCGTCCTCCTTATCATTTGATCACCATTAGGCTAATTTAGTTAAGAAAAAGGTGTTATATATAGAGCCCTACAAGGTAATTGGAAACCCTAATAGCTACAGTTCACAGTGTTCTTGCGGCTTAGCCGTGTACATGTTATGGCTTAACCGAGTGGCTTAGGTTTTCTCCCTAATTTCATATGCATTTATAGTTCTACCGTATGTTGGCCTATGGCTTAGCCGTGCTAAGCCTACAGCTAGCGTTACAGCTAGGTACGGCTTAGCCGTAGTGCACTCTACGGTATAACCGTGGGTAAGCCGTAAAAAGAGGTTGGATTTTTAGGCTCTCGGAAAAGCTCGCTGTAAAATAGCTTACGGCTTCGTCACGGGATGGGTATGGCTTAGCCGTAGCTCATTCCACGGCTTAGCTGAGGGTTAGCCATAGTAAAAAATTGGATTTTAGTACTCACAGGACTTTGAGCCATACACACGTACGGCTTAACCATGGTTTCGCCGTAAGCTTCAGAAATTCTGAGGCTAAATCTAAAGCTCAAACTCAGTATTGAATTTTGAATGAAACGGGTTACAGGGATCTTCCTATGGCCTCAAAAGGTCACTAAGGGTTACCCAATACTCACATAACACTCACATTACCTATTATGCTCTAATTCATTCAATCAAATATATGTACATACTACTTAAAACAAGTAAGAAGAAAGAGTTGTAGTTTAAAGATTAGAATAATCAATCCAAGAATCAACCATTAAACATACATGCTGTTCCATATGCTCCAATACTTGCCTTTTTCATAGTGTTTGACTTTACTAACTCTCCCTTGGTGTATGATTAGGAAAATCATCAATGAAAGCGGGTTTTCTACATGAAAAACATGCAAATGGTGAATGTGATGTAGAATACATGAATGTCATAGATTTGAGTCTTCTTAACTCTAACAAGCCCTATGATATGACATGGAAGTAGAGTCTTCACCTTAATGGGATGTAGCTTGGAGAAGAAGGTACTTCCCAAAGAGAAATGCACAAGAGAAGAAGAAGTTGATAGGTGAAGACTATCCCTATGGCATGCAAGACCTGCAATACTTGTTTACAACTTCAAATTTGAAGTGAAGATGATGAAGGAAAAAAGGGAAGAAACAGTTCCAGCAACGAAGAAGAGGAAGAAGAAAGAGTGGACGCTGAGTCTCTTTTAACCACAATTTTCTTGTAATTACATGCAAGTCCAACATTTTTAGGGAAATTACAGTTTAGGTCAAATGGACGTCAATTGGGCTAGGATGGGTCCGAATTAAGTCGAGCCCAAAATGAAAATTGATCTACACAATGAATTACATAAGATGCAACTAATGAGGTGTCAATATGAGGTATGAAAAAATTACAAAAAGGTCCTCAACTACTTAGGTAAGGTTCGAACCTAACCCAACTACCTACCTATGGCCCAAGCCCAAAGGGTTTGAGTTAAATTAATCTAAATGTATTTTAATTAATGTAAAACAAGATTAATTATTACAAATTAAGGTTAGTTGGGATCGAGACCTTACACCAGCCAAAGCCATATCAATAATCTCCACATCTATTATGGATCAAGAAATGCATAATTGTTTTTTTTTATTTCCATGAGATGGCTACATTGCCAAGGGAGAATATTAAACAGCTCATGGACTTCGATTCCTCAAAATTAGATATCCAATTAGCATCACTATACCCTTTAAGTATAGCGGGATATCTTTCATAGTGCAAACCATAATCAATGGTTTTCATTAATTATTTGAATACCCGTATCACAATCATCCAGTGCTCATCACTAGGTTTACTGGTGTTCTTCCTCAATTTGGTTAATGTATATGCAATGTCAGGTCTAGTGCAATTCAAATATACATTAAACATCCAATTGTTCTGGAATAATCTAATTGAGATACACTTCCTCCTTTGTTCTTAAATAGGTTGACAGTTGAATCAAAAGGATTGGAAACACCATTTCCTTGATATATATTAAAAAATTGAAGGATTCTTTTAACATAGTGAGATTGAAACAACACAATGCCTTAGGGTGTTTAGGTATTTTGATGCCCAATATTACATCAACCTTACTCATATCTTTCATGTCAAACTTATAACAAAGAAACCTCTTAGTGTTCTCTACTGAATCAAAGTCAATTCTAAATATGAGCATATCATCTACATATAAGCACATATTACAATGCAAGAATTACCAAAATCTTTATAATAAACGCATTTGTCTGATTCATTAATTTTGAAACCTTCAGCGATCATCACTTGGTCAAACTTTTCATGCCATAGCTTAGGAGTTTGCTTTAGGCCATACAGGGATTTAATTAATTTGTATACTTTATTTTCTTTCCTTAGAACCACAAAACCTTTGGGTTGTTCCATATATATTTCTTTTTCCAAATTGCCATTTAAAAATGTAGTTTTTAGATCGATCTGCTGGATGATCATGTTGTAAATGGAAACTATAGCAATTAAGACTCCGATGGTAGTGATCCTGGTTATAGGAGTATATGTATCAAATAAGTCAACTCCTTTTTGTTTGAAACCTTTTGCAACCAGTCTAGCTTTGAATTTTTCTATTGAGATATTAGTTGTTAATTTTTTCTTGAATATCCATTTACATCTCAATGGCTTAGTTCCCAGAGGGAGATTAACCAATTCCCATGTATTGTTGGATTATATAAACCCATTTTCACTACTAAGAGCCTTTTTGAAGAACATAGCATCAGGAAATAGCATGGCCTCATTATAAGTTGTGTGGTCATTTTCCAAAATGTAAGTGATGAAGTTAGGACCAAAGGTAGATTCCTTTCTAGGTCTCTTACTCTTTTGAGGTTCTTAGTATTCAAGTTTGGAATCACCAGTGGGGGTTGGTATAACAACATCATTATTGTCACCAGATTTTGAAAAACCAAATTTACAAGGAAACTCTTTTTCAGAGAAAATAGCGTCTCTAGATTCATTGATTGAATCTTTGTCTGAACCTGAGATTACAAGGAATTTATAATGCTTACTATGCAAGGTATACCTTAAGAACACACTTTCATGTGTTTTGGGCCTAAGTTTAGTCCTATTAGGACTTGGAATTGAAAGATGGGCTAAACACCCCCACACTTTGAGGTATTCCAATATAGAAGTCCTACCTTTCCATAACTCATATGGATTTTTATTAGTCTTGCTGAAGGAAATTCTATTCAAGATGTGACAAGCTGTTAGAAAAGCCTCCCTCCCCCCTCTCCCTCAAAAAGTTTTTGGGTAGTCCAAAACTATTTAACATTGAATTCACCATTTCAACCAACATTCTATTTTTCCTTTCGGCTATGCCATTTTGTTGTGGGGAGCAGGGAGCTGTCACTTCATGAATTATTCCTAAGGTATTACAAGTCTCAATGAATTCATTGGACAAGTATTCACCTCCTTGATCAGACCTCAAAGTCTTAATCTTTCTACCCAGTTGATTATGAACTTCAAATCTAAAGAAGTTAAACTTCTTAAGGGGCTCAGATTTATGTTTAAGTAAATAAACATAACATAACCTGAAAGAATCATTAATGAAAGTAATAAAATACTTTTTACCACCTCTAATGATAATACCATCTCACTCACAAATATCACTGTGAGTCAAACCTAATAGTTCAGAATATCTTTCAACACTCTTGAAAGGCTTTTTAGAAGACTAAACATAAATTTCACATGAGTTAGATTAAAAATAAGTTTTTGAAATCAAACTTGAATCCATCATTTTCTTTATAGAAGAGAAGTTCACATGACCTAATCTAGCATGCTATAGATTAGAAGATTCAACAATATAAGTAGAAGTTGAAGCTTTATTATCGATGGAATTTACATTCAACTTAAAAATGCCTTCAACAACACAATCTTTTCCTACAAAACTCCATTTTTTGTAATTACAAGTTTATCTGCTTTAAACACTATCTTGAAGCCATTCTTACTTAACACAGGACTAGACACTAAATTTTTGCGTACATCTGACACATGTAGTACTTTAGTCAAAGTCAGAGACTTGTCAAATGAGAGGTGTAGAACCACTTTCCCCGAACCAATAACTTTGGCTATTGAGGAGTTTCCCATGTATAGTTCTTGACCATCTCCTACCTGCTCATAGGAGACGAATGCACTTCTGTTACTACAGATGTGCAAGGTTGCACCTGTGTCAACCCACCAATCTTTATAGTTACTAACATGGTTCACCTTTGTCACAACCGCCATGAAGTTGTCCACAAGATTGGCCTGATTCATGCCTTTGGTTCTTTTTCTTTGGAGGCATTCTTTTACATAATGACCCTTTTTTCCCGCACAGAAAGCATTCAATATCTTTTCTCTTGTTGATGTCTCTATGGGGTTGAGAGCTTGATTATGATATTATTTTTTTACCTTTCTTGGCTTTTGTCATATTACGTTTGGGCCTTTTATTATTAGTTTTGGACTCAATCAGTTTGGCTTTGCCCACATGTTCAGAATCCTTACTCTTGATGTCCCGCTCTCAATGATGCTCTTGGATTCTGAGACGAGTGATGAGATCTTCCAACTTCATCTTTTTCTTCTTGTGTTTTAGGGTAGTGCCAACGTCTCTCCATGAAGGTTGGGGTTTATAGATGGTACTACCTACTACAAATTGTTCTAGTAGTTCAATTCCCTCAGTTTACACTTCTGGTAGCTCCATTCCCTCAATTTGTACTTGATTGATTATTTTTTGAAATCTCTCATTTGTGCAACCACAGACTTTCCTTCTTTCATTTAGAAGTCCAAAAACTTTCTGTTGCATATTTCTTAGTACCCACATCTTCAGTGGCGTATTCTTTAATTCACTACAAGAAAAAAGGGTTTTAGCAAGGAATATAATTCATCGCCAAATGATAAAATTCGTCACCAAACACTTTTAGCCACAAATAAAAATCTATCCCCATGTTGTCACAGAAAGCCTGTCTGTGAATATATTTTGCAACGAATATCTGTTTGTCCATAAATGTCAACCTTTAGGCACGAATTTTGTTCGTGCCCTTATAGTGTTCGTCGCCAAATGTCCTACTTGAAATCTCATCATATCCAAACTTTAGGCATGAATAAATTCGTCCCCTTATGTGTTTGTCACCAAATATACAATCTTTAGGCACCAATGTGTTCGTTGCCAAAAATAGATAATCAGCAACAAATGATGATTTATCCCCAAAAGTCCAACCTTTTGACACAAAATTATTTATCCCTAAATGTCTATTCTTTAGACACAAATTTGTTCGTCGCCTCATATAATGGTCGTCATGTATTTGAAGAACACTATTGACCATTCAGCGGTGATGGAATCGTTACCGAAAATATACAATTAGCAATAATAATTCTTATTTACATCATACCCACAACAATTTGGATTCACATCATACCCACAACCATTGGTATCATCACAAAATAAAAATAATACATTCATCCAAATTTTCATCCAAATATCCATCCAATACCCATCCAAATATAAAAAATTAAACATAACAAATATCCAAACACTAATCCAAATACTACCAAAAAAAAAAAAAAAAGCCCTCATGAACAACAGCCCATGCCCACTCCATCTTCAATCTGTGAACAAAGTAAAAAAAAAAAGAATTAGTGTGTAATAGGAAACATTACCTACACGAAGTTTAGGTAATATGTATGCGACCTTGATTCGAAAGAACTAAATTAGCAATATCCCACTAAACTAAAATGACAGAGGTCCTACCAGTTCTTACATTTTCAATGATATTCTTATTTGAAAGGAAAAAATTTCTAAGCATTAAGTTGAAAACCCTTGTATTTTCATTTTCTCCACTTTTAGTCACAACTTGGAAATGAGACCCTATAGAAGATGCCACATAACTCACACAAGTGTGAACTTTCTTTTACAGAAGATGACATCTGAGAGTTTAAGCTCCAGCATAAATATGTTTGTGAACTAGTTATCCTCAATTGCATATAATTTTTTTTTCAATTTTAATGGGATCCACCTTCATGAAGGAAAGCTTCGAATATGGCTGAACTCTCTTTTGAGGTTTAAATAGACAATTTCATTGAATTCTTGTGCTTATTATCCCCATTGGAGGATCTAAACTTAATTCTCCTATGCAACCTTTTTAAAAATCAACATCAGCCTTCAAAAAGAAATTTATACTTAGTGCCTTCCATATTCTCCATAAGGTAGGATCTTGACAAATATAATCTAATACTCAACAACCACAACTAATTTAGTTGGGTAATGTAAACAAGTTTAAACAAATACAATACTTTAATTTTTTTAGTAGAAAATGTAGCATTAGTGGGCAATGCATTAGAATCTTGACAATCTTAGTCTAAGCAGTTGGTAAAATGAAAATATTCTTATAAACAAGATTGGATAAAAGATTAGCATTAAATAGAATGTCCTAGATGATGGGTTCTGAAACCTTTTCATATCCTATCAGCACCATCACCTTAAAAATAATTTTGCATGCATGATAGAAATTTTGTTACACTAGTTCTTATCACACGTCTAGGCACTATGATTTCATTATTTTTTTTTAAGGAAAACACTAGAAATGCTTGAATACAAGGAAAAAGAAGTATACTTACACTAATAGCACCAAAAATCATTGTAGCTGTAGGAGTTCCCATGTCAAAACCACTAATATGCTTACTGTAACAAAAAAATAAAAACAAATTTAGTTAAAAAAAACATCCCATACCAAAATAGTAGGAAGAAAAGCAACAAGGGGAAAAAAGAAAAAAGAATTTTGGAACTCTTTTATTCCTTTCCTATAAATAAAACACCCTTTCCCTCCTCATATATCTCTTTTGCTCTCCTATAGGTTTTCCCTCTAAGTTATACTTTTCTCTCCTCTACCCTCCTCCTTTTTCAAGTTGCTATAGGTTTCCCTAAGGTGATGGATCCAAACCATGGATACCGCACGATCACACAGACTGTGTGTCATATGCAACTCTCTGAAATAATTTGAGACACCAACAGAAACTAGGACTGATCAAACCATGAGCATATATAGATGGAGTGTATACTGAAACAGTTGGAAGGGCATATCATAAGTGTCCCTATTAAATGATAGATCATAGTTCTTATCAAATAAAATTAAAAAACAAAATCCATGGGCTTGTTTAAGCTGAGATATTTAGACACACAAATTTTATTACTTGCAGACACGGTTTTACATTGTGTCTAGTGTTACTTGAGGAATTGAAAATGTGAAATTTAATACATTGGTGGGGCACTTCCAATTCCACCAAAACTAGTTTAAAAGTTTCCAAGCAGACCCATGGACCTATTGTTGTAGAAATGGTATCTCAATGTTTCCATGCTGCCATCATTTTGGGGGCAATTGTAGACTAGTCACTCGATATTCTAATGCAGTTGTAAACACAACTGAAGAGTAAGCTTAGGACATTTTAATTTTCAAATAAAATCATACTATACCCAATCATATTTGTATTCGAGTTATCAGCGTATTTCATTTTTGTGACCAAAATTTACCCCTGTTTTCAAGTCATTTATTCAAATTGTTCCCAATAGGCATCCCATAATGACTGACTATTCTTTGAATAGAAGAGAATAGTTTAAAGCCCCTCTAGCCCCTGTTGTAATCCTTATTTTCTCTCTTTAATCATATCAGTTACCTAATCAGTCTGAGGGAGATGCATTTCTTTAATCAGTCCGAGGCTAAACCATCATGAAAAATTAATAATAATAATTAACAGGTAGGAACTGATTTCAAATTTACACTTATGGAGAAATTAGAATAGATTGAAGACATGGGTTCTAACAGTATTAATCTAAAAGCCTGCAATTGATGATTGTCTGAGAAACCTACCATTAAGAAAACATTTCCTTCAAAATTTGAGTATTTATGTGTCTTGGTTAAACGTTGAATTTTTTTGTTATTTGTTTATCTTTGATTTTGTTAGATTAAAGGAAATCTCACTACAAGAAAAATGACAATTAGTGAAACTTTTATAGCGGCAATTTTCAGATTCCCCCGCTAAATGTCTTCCTCAGCAGCACACTCTGCTATTTGCCACTGCAAGTTAAAAATTTAAATCTCTACAGCAGCATAAAAAAATGTTTGCCGCTAAAGTTTTGTTTTACTCATTGCTTGGTGCTAATATTTAGTGTATATAGCAGCAGACAGTATTGTATGCTGCTATAGTAGTGGAAAATTAATATATACAGCAGTAGGCAATAATGTTTGCTGCTATAAAGGCATCTGGTTAGAATTTTAACTAGTAGATGCCTATTGAATAGTACAGTATTGAATTATTTTTTTTGCACTAGGAGGTATTTGAAATTTGTATCATTTCATTTAAAAAAATAAAAAAAGCCAAGGTTTGTGCACAAGATTTTTTGATAGGGTCTAGATTGGTTTTGGATCTCATGTTTTGGCTTGGATCGCTAGTCAGATTGCTTGCGCAAATGTCCATCATCAGATTAACGGCTCCAATTTCTTTAAACCATTAAATAATGGCCATGTATTAACAAAACTCTCACTTTCTCTCATGTATTCAGGTTCCTCTCGCTTCCTCTTGGCTCCAATTCAGTATCGACCTCTTAGTGGGGGCCACATGAGGGTCTCTCCATATATAGGGATCCATTTGTTAGTGATCGGGTACCATAAGAATTTTTATTTCAATGGCTGGGTGAACCTCATGTGGAGGTGCGGTGGTGGGGTGAGAATCATCGTTTTATAGGTGCACGGCGCACCCAGTCTTGGGATTTAGTCAGGACTCGGGAGTAACGTGGGTTGCAGTTTTTTGGACAATAGAAGAGAAGAGGAGTGTATGATCAGTTAGTGATGCTGGTCACAACCAGGGCAAGCCTCTTCTTCTGAATGCTTCCTGAAACCTTAGCCGCATTAACGAAACCCTATGTAATGCTCTAAACTCTGCGATGCTCCTGAAGCGACTGAAGCAAGAGAGGGATGCTACAGACTTTCTGATCGTTGCTCGCACAATTTCTCACACAACTCTCGAATCCTCTGCGAGTCCCTAAACCTTTGTGAATCCCTAATCTTCTGCAAAACCCTAACCTCTGCAAATCCCTAATCCATTGTAAAACCCTTACCTCTACAAAATTTCCCACTGAATCTCTTCTCGAAACCCTAATCCTCTCTCTGCAAAAGAGCTCCTGAAGCAAAAGAAGGGACTCTACCTCTCCATTGGTAAGAATCTGTGATTTCACATGATTTGATGTGCTGTGTGGATTCATATGCAAGTGGATTTTGATTTGATTCATATGCGAGTGGATTTCCATCAGTAGCTAGGTTTTTTAGTGCGTTTTGCAATGTGCTTGATCTACTTGTTTTGTCTAGTTCTGTTGAAATAATTGTTCCTTTTCTTCACATTTGCTTGCATCTTCCTTCCTTTTGATCTGATCATCTGCATTGTTATGATCTTTGCCTATTTGAGAATGTAAGATTTGCTAGTATATACTGTTTCAGATCTTTGTTCTAAAAATCAGATGTATGCATCTTAGCTCTTGATTATTTACTGTTTGGCAGCGATTTTGCTTCGAAATCCTTTTGTGTTTGGTTACCGGCAGCTGAAAGAAGTGGTTTGTTGAACTTTGCTTTGAAAGATTGTTAGGTTTCCTCAGCTAGATTTGGTAAACCCTATCTTCATTTTATTGAATTGGGGATTTCCGTTTTCTTAGGTGATTTGAGATAGTTTGAGATTGTTTTGAGGTGATTCTTTGTGAAGATCTGTCCATATCTGAATTAATTTAAGACACTAATCCAGCAAATTTTTGGAGATCTACTTATATCAATTCATTAGGAATTGATTCAAGTGACTGTTATTGTATTTATGCATTTCTGTCTGAGGGGATCGACCATAGAACCTTTGATAACAGTGAAATTGACCACCGTTTCTGAAATTGGACAGCAATGTTGCTTTACATTACAGTATTTTCTCTGTAGATCTTGTTATTTTGGCTTGTTGTATGGGATATATATTGGCTTGTTCATTGATCTGAAACCACTATGTGGTCCATCTGATGATATGAGAAATTTGTGAATTAAATTACATTTCATAGAAACATCTTACTGGGAAATACTTCTAGTTGTACTCACAATACTTTGATTTTTATCTTATATTAGAAAATTTGGTTCTCGTATGACACTCATCATTTAAGAGAAATGCTAATATCTGGAACAAGGTGGTCAAAGTGGTGTAATTGGATTTCTATGCGATTCCATCAAGTTTTGGGTTACTGATTTGGTTTTTTTACCATTTTTTTGGGTTTTAGTGCTGTTACAAACCATGCATTAATATATATGCAGTATTGTTTTATCTGTGCGGGAATTGTTTTTGGTGGCTGGAAAATTGAGGCAATGGAGATTATATGATTTTGATTTATTGGTTCATTCAGATTCATTTTGTCACTCCTAGAGTTAGTTTTGGATCATAAACATGTATTTGGGTGCTTGTGTTTGATGGAGAATTGATGATTTCTTTTTTATATCAATGGTGGGGTCTTGAACTTGTTGAAAGAATGTGTCTCTGACAGTTATCAACATCATTGTGCGAGCAAACTATATTTACTATTTATAGCTTTAGGTGATAGCCCCTCTCGTTTGGAATATTGGTGGAAGTCCAAGTGATGACTGATGATGTTGAAAATGCAACTTATACAATAATTTATGGAACATATGTGGGTATATTTTATTGTCTTGACAGTTTTAAAGAGGACATGAGAACTCTCAAATAACACATGAAAACATAGATTATCTGTTTCAAGTTTTAACCACACAATGGTTAAAATTTTTCAGTCATTATTTGAAGTCATTTTTCTTGTGGGAAAAAATGTCTTTTGTCATTATTTTTCTTCTCCAAATCCGCCTTAAAAGCTTCACTGTTTATTCCCTTATTGAAGCTCTGATACACGATCACTTTCTTTTATTGCCTTTGTCTTTCCACTCATAGGCTCAACTTCCATTGGTTGGAAACCCTGCTCCTGAGAGGCTGAAGCAGTCTTTGATCAAGAGTTCATCAAGGTAAATGAAGATTTGTTGATCAATCAATCAGTCCCTGACAAATTCATTATGCTCTCTCATTTAATCATTGGATAAGATCACTTGGTCGCCATAACTCTCTTACATGATGAGTGGCTTAAACTGCTATTGATTGAACACTGCAATACATCCCTCTTGTTTTGCATACTTGTTATTTTCTAGTGTTTTCAAGATGGGGACAAGTTCTATGCCATCTAATAGTGAAATATAGATGATAGTAATTTTTCTGATTGCTTCTGTCACTAGGTAGGGAAATCAGATGAACCGGAAAGTGAATCAAATGAACCTACCCAATCAAGTTTCTGAATCAAGTTAAAGTCTCCAATAAGATTACTTTGTTTTGACGGTCCATTTGTTCAGAAAAGTCATTATGGACAAGAGTTGGACTCTTAAGTCGAGAGTGAGCATTGCATATGAAGAAGGGGTTGAACGATTCCTTGACTTTGCATTTGCTAATGCAATATCAAGGGATAGGATCAAATGTCCATGTAAGAATTGCAGTAATGTATACTATAGATCTCGGAATGAAGTACATGAACATCTAATATGCGATGGATTTGAACAGAGTTATGCTCGTGGTGCTTGGGTTTTCCATGGGGAAACATTTTCACTACCTCAGCTGATGTCTTGTAATGTAACCTTGGATGAAGATGTACCGGATGAAGTTGATGATATGCATGGAATGTTGCGGTCAGCATTTGGAATTCAATATCCCGAATCTAGTTCACAAGGACTTGAAGAAGGACCTAATGTAGAAGCAGAGAAATTTTACAAATTGGTGGAAGATGCCGAGCAAGAGTTGTACCCGGGGTGCAAGAATTTCACCAAGCTTGCTTTCGTTGTGCGATTATACCACATAAAGTGTCTGAGTGGATGGAGCGACAAGTCTTTTACTATGTTGCTTGAATTGTTGAAAGAAGCATTTCCTGAAGGGAAAACTTTACCAAAGTCCTTCTATCAAACCAAAAAGATCTTTGGAGAATTGGGCCTTGGTTACAATATGATTGATGCATGCCCTAATAATTGCATGTTGTACTGGAAACAAACTGCTAAGGAATCTGCTTGTTCTGTATGTGGCACTTCAAGGTGGAAATCCAATGATGACGGTGCATCACCTTCTTTTTCCAATGAACGGAGAATTCTTGCGAAGATTGTGCGTCACTTTCCCTTGAAGCTAAGGCTTTAGAGGCTTTTCATGTCAGATAAAACAGCTTCATTCATGAGATGGCATGCAGAGGGTCGCACCAATGACGGGGTCTTGAGGCATCCTGTTGACTCTTAAGCATGGCGAAGTCTTGATGATCGATACCCAGATTTCGCAGCAGAGCCTCGTAATGTTCGACTTGGGTTAGCAAGTGATGGCTTCAACCCATTTGGTACAATGAGCATTGCCCACAACATATGGCATGTTATTTTAATGCCATACAACTTACCACCATGGATGTGCATGAAGCAACCTTTTTTCATGATGTCATTGCTTATTCCTGGTCCACAGGGACCTGGGAATGATATTGATGTATATTTGGAACCGTTGGTAGATGAGTTAAAGGAGTTATGGGGGGATGGATTACACACTTGGGATTCATCAACCAATCAAAATTTTCTGATGCATGCAGTATTGTTGTGGACGATTAATGACTATCCTGCATATGCAAACCTCTCAGGATGGAGCACTAAAGGTCACTTTGCTTGTCCTCATTGCAATGAGGACACTTGTCATTGCTACTTGTTTAATGGGCAAAAGTTATGTTATATGGGCCATCGCCGTTTCTTGGATGCCAATCACAGGTTCCGTCGTGATAAATCAAAATTTGATGGAAAGATAGAATTCAGATCCGCTCCTTTATCAAGAACTGGGACGGAGTTGTTACAACAATGTCGTGACATCAACATCACGTTCGGCAAAAGTAAGAAGAGAAAACGGGATGATAACACGAGTGGATGGAAGAAGAAAAGTATATTCTTCACATTACCATACTGGGAGTATCTTTTATTACGCCACAACTTGGATGTCATGCATATTGAAAAGAATACATGTGCTAGTTTAGTTGGGACATTGTTGAATATTAAAAGAAAAACAAAGGACACCATAAAGGCACGTCAAGATCTAAAACATATGGGCATTAGGCCTGCCCTTCATCCATATGAGGAAGGAAACAAAACACATTTGCCTCCCGCATGTTTCTCAATGTCTTAGAAAGAGAAAGATATTTTTTGCAAGGTATTATCTCGGGTGAAGGTTCCAGATGGTTATGCGGCTAATATATCACGTTGTGTGCACTTGAAAGAGTTCAAATTATCTGGATTGAAGAGTCACGACTACCATATTTTAATGCAACAATTACTTTCATTAGCAGTGCGAAGGGCCTTGCCAAAGAATATTAGTGCAGTATTAATTGAGTTAAGCAATTTCTTTAGGGAAATATGCTCAAAAATTGGTAAAGTCGAAGTTCTTGATAGACTAGAGTCTCGAATTGCAACAACATTGTGCCATCTTGAAATGATTTTTCCACCAGCCTTCTTCGATATCATGGTTCATTTGCCAATTCACTTGGGAGGAGAGGCCAAGATTGCTGGACCCGTACAATACCGATGGATGTACCCAATTGAGAGGTGTGTTTAACTTTATTGCAATTTTTTCAACATGTCAATGTAGGAATGGTACTGTTTTTGTAAAAACTATTCTTATAATTTCTTATTTCTAATTATTCAAAGGTACTTGTTTACTCTCAAGTCATATGTGCGCAATAAAAGTCGACCGGAGGGTTCAATAGCAGAGGGATACCTGGTAGAAGAATGTTTGACATTCTGTTCAAGGTATTTACATGATATAGAGACAAGGTCGACTCGTGTACCAAGGAATTATGATGACGGCCCAGGAGAAACAAATCAAATGTCATTAATTTTCTTGAGGTCAGGCCGTGTACTTGGGAAGGAGACGCTAATAAATTTGATGCACGATGCATGGGATCGGTATATTCTCTTTAATTACGCCGAAGTGACTCCATTTCTCGAGTAAAACACTTATTTTATGTTGATTATTAATTTTTTTAAGCAATCAAATATAAAATCATTCTTAGTGTTCTAACTTAGGATCATTTTTTCACATAGAGAACACCGTCAAATAATCTACAATAATAATCGTCACAAGCGACTAATGAATAGAGAACACATGCACAATTATCAATTTCCCAAATGGTTTGAATCTCATGAAAGTAAAAGATTTTCTTACTATATATATACATATATATATAACAACTAAACATATATTTTTCATAAATATGATTTTGGTGCTCTACTAATATGTGTTATCCATACAGGTTGATCGCTTGTGATTAGAAGGTGACGAACGCGTTACTACAGATCTTATCTTGCTGGCAAGAGGTCCTAGTAAGGTGGCCAATAGCTTCTCCAAGTTTGTGATAAATGGGTTTAGGTTTCGCACGAAAGATTTTGATACGAAAAGTAAGACTCAAAATAGTGGAGTTGTGGTTACCGCAAAAACATCAAGCTTTGCAAGTGTTAAGGACATGAACCCTGTTATAGGAGATGTTACCTACTATGGTGTTTTGATTGATATCATACAACTAGATTACTATGAAGAGCGAAAGGTGGTCCTATTCAAATGTGATTGGGTTGACGTCACGTCCCAAGGTAGGGGTGTCAAAATAGATGAGTTTGGGTTCACACTTGTAAATTTGAAGCGATTATTAAGTACTAATGAACCATTTGTGCTAGCCTCTCAAGCATTACAAGTATTTTATGTGGAAGACCCGGTTGAAACAGATTGGCATGTTGCTATTACAACAAAACCTAGGGATTTTTTTGACATGCGTGGGGATGTTAATGCAAATGAAGAGGAGACATACTTGGAAAGTGAGCCATACAATGCTCAACAGTTAGAAGAAATTTGTGTAGATGTCGATAATATTAGTGAAGCAAGGGTAGATGTGCCTTGGATAACTATTGACACACCTCTAGGCACCCAAGCGGGGAGAGACCATGGAGATGATTCTGAATTTGATGATGCTGACTTTGTCAATTCTAATACCATTTCAAAATTTTGAATTGAATAAAGTTTTTTAACATGTAATTGAATTCCAGAGTAGTTGTGGTGTTTGTAATTGAATTCAAGTTTTTTATATTTGTGGGTAACTTTTTGAATGGCTAGAATTTGTGTGTACTTGTTATGTGATGCTAACATGTAGTTGTTATGTTTCGCTAGTCATTGGTGCACATGCTAGTCATCATCACAGGGAGGAGACCGATCAGCCCAGACATGCCCTGAGACATCTACTTCAGGTAATTACATATAATTATCAATACTCATACTCAACATTTGTCATCTACCTCTGAGAGCTATGAGAAAGCTAATCATCCGTCCTTTCTTCCATTTTCATTTGTTCCCCAATGTTAAAGAAAACGAAAAGAAAATGAAGAGAATGTCTCCATTAAACATATACTTGCTCCTTGACCAACCATCCTCGGCCAAAAATTATGCTTCTATAACAAATACATTCAGATTAACATTGTAAAAACACACTCCCCTGTTTTGGGGAAGCTTGATATTTAGTAATCAATGGCCACTAAGCAACAAGCCATTTCAATGTTAAGAAGCCAACCATCTCAGGTTAATCACGAAATATTCTTCTCCACAAGAAGAATATGCTTAAATAATCTTAAACGGATTTTTCTAATATCATCTCTTATCCCCTAATGGTATATTCCTAAATGTTCTAGAAAGCACTCATTTACAATTTTATGTTGTTTAGTTTTACTGCATTTGCATCCATATCAACATAATCCAAAACATGATGATTTTGCATAAAAAGGAGTAGGAGTTGTTCAAAGAGGTATACACAGGTTAGGTCCTCAATCACATGGAGTGAGTGGTTTTACTAATAAGCTATGTTGTTTTCTTTTTCCTCTGTATTCTACCAAAAGAAATAAGAAGTCAAACAGTTTTTTTGTTTTTTTTTTTAACAATCCCCAAGACATTTAACTAGTCGATTGGGTAAATAAGGGTGAGAAGGAGGATATTGTGGTGGTAAACAACAGTCCCTCGGCCTTCTCTTCCAAGTGAAGCAGTAAGTTTTCTGGCTCTCTTTTTTGTAGTTCTTATTTTGTGTGTGTTTGCAATCTGAATCATCTCAGTATTTTTTATTTTAAGATTATGGTTTCAGTTGCTGCCATGTATTCCTTTCTTTCATTAGATGTGATCCCATCTCTTGACTCATCAATCACAACTGCAGAAACATGAATCTATGTCTTCTTCTGATTACCCCTTCAGTTCAAGGACCGATTGCAGGCCTTGTTTTGCAGTAGGAATCAAAGTGGGTCAACTATTATAGATAGTTTTATGGATTGGTGTGCAGGATATTGAGAAGGTTGTCTTCATCCTTTGGTTTTATGATTGTGACAAGCTTTGAACGGTAGGTTGTGATGGGGAAATATGGATAGGCTTTTATATTTGAGATGGAGTGCTAAAATTGGGGTAGTTTTAACAGTACTTTAAGGTGATTGGTTTGGGTTTCAATGGGATTTCTTAATGCTACTGAGATGTGGTGAGCAATAATCATTTTCAACTGGAAACCTGATTTGTTTCTTGAATTTGCCTGCCTGTGCGCTTTGGTATGATTCATGGATCGTGATTTTTGAATTGTTAGATTTAAGCTAATTTTTGGGCTGATATCTATGTTGTGATCTCTTTAGTTTCTTCCTTGTGTTTGGATTCATGTGATGACGCTTGATTAGGGATTTTATTGGAATAGAATGATGGTCATACAGCTGATGTACTTGAATTTCTGTCATGTTTGCATACTTTAGTGCTTGCTGAATTTCTGTCATGTTTGAATATCAACTGAACGTTTAGTTTTTCAAGTGATATTCCTTACTTGAATGCAACAGTGGCTAACTGTTACTTAAGATCATCTTCCTCAAGCACAGATCCTACTACAGAGGCTTGTACTCTATATTGTGACTTTTAGAGCATGATTGTCATCTGAAACAAAAATGTGGGGCCATTTTTAATGAAACAAATTGTTCACTTAATGGGCCTTGTTTGATTGTAACACTCAAAATCCTAATGTTGAAAAGTTCATATCATCATTAGGCTAAGCAGGTCAGTCAATTGGACTACTGAAAAGTGGGGCTCCACGTGTACCAAGTTTAACAAAGACCTGTTTTCCTTGATCAAGGATCATATAACCCTCTATTAGTCTTTTATTTTAACAATCTTTATTCTTTAGAGGAAATAGTAGTAGTTATATTTGTGTCATCCTTAAAATAGGTTCAACAGGGATAGGTTTTGGTGGTACTGTAAGTTTTAGCATAAGGAGTTAGTTGTTGTTGCAGGGTCTTATTTTCAGAGCATGGAATTTAAACAAATCTGATGGACATTCTCTGTTCTTTTTGTTACAAGTTTTCATAGAGAAATTGTAATGTGTTTTGAATAGGGACTCAAACAAGAAAAAGAACAAGAGGGGCAAATCGATGCATTGCTCTCACTAATCAGCGGGAGCAGATCATTGTACATTTTAATGAATATAGGCAGCCTATTGGAAGCAATGGGAGAGTATTATCCTCGTACCTTGGTGTCATCGCACGAGATGGGCAAAAGGCGCCCATTACTTATATAGATTGGAGGAAAATGCTTGCATAGCGGAAAACAGATATGTGGCAGGCTATAGAGGTATTAATGTAATTGATTTAATTATAATAATAGTGTATATTGTACCCATATTGATGCTGATGTTGAATTTATTATGCATGTATTGTAGTCAAAATTTCTTATTGAAAATAACGAGAAGGTGAAGAAATGGATCTACAAGGGGATAAGCCGCAGTTAGAGGAACTGGAAGACTGCATTGAAGAAGAGACATTTTGATCCATATCCCACTACTCGGGAGCGGTTGCGGCATTGTCCTCCGAGAGCTGATCCAAACCAATGGGCGCCGTTTGTTGAGTTTTTGGGGTCTCTAGATGGAATTGTATGGAATAAATAAGAAATTTAAGATTTACAAGCTAAATGTTTTAGTTTCGAATTTATTTTTCTCGTTCTTTGAAAAGTTCATGTTTGCATTAATTAGGCGCGAAGCAAAAGAAATTCAAAAAATCGTGCTGCACAAGTAATGAGCCATATTGTAGGAACGAAAAGCTTCGCTCGGATATGTGAGGAAGCGGTAATTTCTTCTTTAAATTATTGTTGTTTCTATAATTTGGATATCCAGCTTATTTTTTTTAATATAATTATTTTCAAATGATGATAGCGGGCACGAAATCGTGATGGGCAGCCACCGAATCGGACGGAGATGTTCAAATTGACTCATATGCACCGAGGTGGACGACCGGTGGATCAAGCATCAGCGGAAATAATGGTAAGTTTAAGCTTGACTCTTAACTTAAGATTGTAGTAATGGTCATCTTTGATGCTACAGCCTATTGTCTTCTTGACCGCATCCAGCAATCTTCCCCACAGTTTGGTTTTGAAGCATACAATTTCGCGGCTCTTGCCTTTTAATCTTCTGACATTATCACCCCTTTATGTAGTAGAAACAAATTAAGATTGCTCATGAAGTGAAACTGGCTTCATAAGAGAACAACTATTTTTCCTCTATAAACATGGCTTAATAAGATTGCCGAGTATTTTGTAGCCAAAATGTAGAAATATAAGGAACCATAGTATCTGAGCAGCAATCAAACATATAAATCAAACAGTCTCTGTGGAGTCAAAATTGGTTTGATGCCTATGCATCGGCTGTGCAATGTTAGTGAGATGGGCCTCACCTTGTAAAAATCATGATGGACCCACCCACAAACATATCACGCATAAGACACATATGACATGTGCCTATATTTAGGTGAGTGAGTAGGCTACACAGACTCCCAAGAACAAAATTATTGCAACTTCTTTTAAGATATCAACCTAAATGTTGTGTTAAGATGTTGCTATGAGATCGAAGGGATATTATTGCTGCAATTGAGGAAGATCCCAGGCACTGAGCAAGAGTGTCTAGTGAATTGAAGAAGAGCTTCATGCAATTTCAAAGATCTCTTCCAAGCCATGGCTAACAAGGCACGGATAACTGGTGCTGACCCTTTCCACTGATTTGTTGCTAGTTTATAGTTGCCTCATTATACGTATAGTAAGAAGCGATGTTGAAGATGGGAAGCATTCATCCTTAATTGAAATATTAATAAGAATGTTATAGTTCTTATATTCCACCAGCACTTCCCCTACTTCATTCCTTTATCAATCAGTTCAGCAACAATGTGATGAGAGATGTCGGAGGAAGACAGATTATGAGTTGCTTGTTTAGATGGCTGAAAGAGACAAGAATGCACCCATTCTCATATCAAAGCATGATACTTACTGCTCATAAATGTGTTGATTCAATATTTAAGATGTGCAAGAAGGTGGCGTCTAAACTAGATTTAGATAGGTTTATGACATGGGGAAATTGGATTTCCTATATTATGTACTAGACCAAATAGTTTTTGGAGGTAAATGGAGATTGTGAATGAGGGAATGTCTGCTAGATTATGTGTTCGATAAATGGTACTCCAAAAAGGTATTTAGCAGTACTAATGGTGTTCATCGTATCCGTTACCAAAATCATTTGCAGTAGTTGTGGAGGGCTCTTAGTCTTCTTTTATCAAAGGAAGAGAGGAGCGTCTAATTAGAGAACAGCGAACTTGCACACCTTCGTTTCGATGATGATGCAATATTTTTTTTTCCTTTATGTGAGAAACACAACTTCTAACAAACCCATAGGTGGTGGACACATTGGAGTCCCTACCGGAGAGAAAAACACAAAATAGATAAAAGCAAACCAACTTCCAAGATGCAATGAGAAAGCACAGAATGATAAACAGAACTAACTACCTTGGTGCAAGCATGTTGCCTAATGATCAGTCTCAACAGAAGCAATTCATTTTAGTTGGATGCCAATAACCGATTGATGTGGAGGCAAAAAGGAGCCTTAGTAAAGGATAACACTTTTTCTTCCCTAGAATGGGTTGATAAAAGGCCCATCTAAGTCCCCAGTCCAAAATCCCAAACACTCTAAAACAAAAATTTCTATTTCACAAATACACAAAAAAAAAAAAAAAAAAGAAACTTCAAATCAAGATTTATAATTCATATATCAAAATCCTAAATACAAAACCCCAGATCTAATTGCTAAACTCTCAAAACACCAGATCTAATTGTTCAGAATCGAGTCATTTAAAAAAAAAGTCTCCGATTCAACATTATCTTCGGAATATGAAAAGAAGAAGAAAGAAAGCTTACCTGTGTTCTACCGTTCTTACTCTTCTCGAATCTATCTACGGGAGAGAGAGGAGGTGGGAAGAAACATGGGAATGGAAAGCTAACAAGAGAGAGAACATAGGGTTTTCATTTCTTGCTAAGTTGGGCTGAGCCACTGGTCCAGATGTGGTGCGTTAACTTGAGAACCCAGGCCTCGATCCAGAAATACGATTAGAGACAACATCAAAACAAAAAATGAAAGAAAAAAGAAAGAAAAGAAAAAGCAGGTGGATATTCATGAATCACAAAGAGAGACAACCCTTACCTGTTTTATATTTCTTATACACCTGTACAGGTGTATGAGTGAATAAACAGCAGCCTGGACAGATAAGATAAGGTTATGATGACGTTAAGGATGAAAAATGAAGTGCGAGGATAACAACCAACTAATCACTTTGCCAAAGTTTCAATAACATAATGTGATATCAGACTCTTTCACTGTTCCAAATACCTAAAGGAACTGATAACTACCAAACCACCATATCAAAATATTAAAACCAAACATGACTAGGGGCAGCTCATCACTAGTTTCTTTCTTCTTTCCATAAGCACATAGCAGGTTGGTGATTCCATTATCACCTTTTCCACAGCACATGCATTCCAATGTGCAAAAAAGAATGCACAAAAAGAGAAAATAGAGGAAGATGACTAACATAAGCAAAAATTTGAGAGCATAGAAGCTGAAAGTAGCTATGTTGTGAAGATAGCTAGCATTAATGCAAGGAAAAAATAAATAAGAGTAAACATCTTTAAAAATGGAGTATTGATTATATTCATTTTCAGTTATCTCTTCTATGTAGTTACAGCAGAAAGAACTCTGGTTTCCACCCATGAGATCACATCTTCCTGAGTGGCGATAAAACAGCCAGGCTGCTCTTGATTGGGCTGAAATGGTGCAGAAAGTTTCTCTAATTGCAAAGCAACAGAACTTGCCAATCCTTGAGAGAACTTACGTGTTCCAGCTCCAGCATGAATTGAAAATAACTTTGGCAATGCCTCTTGTCGCTCAACAGCTTTCGAAAGAGCCCTCATCCACTCATGGAATGCTGTTTGAGCTGCACCAACAGACAGTGATCTAACATTCAATGACCACTCATGTTCATTTTGCTGTGTAGACCAGGATACACGCCATAAAGGGTTCCTAAATACAGGAGCTCGTGAGCCCTCTCATAGAGATTCTGGCTTCGACATACATCTATCAAGCAATTACAAAAGGGTCGCCGAGCCTCAACCACGGAATCATTAAGTATTTCTCTAAAATTCTCCTTCACCATGTCAAAATTGACTTCCTTTTTCCCCAGCAGTCTCACCATGTCTGATCCTTCATGTTGATATTTTGAGAAAGAGGAGAGACAGGAGGTATATAAGTTGAGTCCAGATCAAACCGTCCAATGTGTGGGGCCCACTGCAATGCAGACCAGGTCAAAATAAATGCCCTTATTGTTCATTGAGCAGCTTCAAATTCTACTCCAGATTCGGTCCCACCACGAGATTGATGGTGTGATAGAGAAGCATGATTAATGATGACATTGTATGAATCACATTTTTTTTATTAAATAATAAATCTTAAAACAGCAAAAAAAAGTTGATCTTTTATAAAAAAAAAATGCTTGATCTTTTATGAATATGTAGAAAAATCTGTTTTTTTTCACAAAAATCTTTTATGAATATGACAGTCCTTGCACTGCACTAGTACTACTCTCCCTAAGTGGAAATTCATCACCTCTCTCTACAAAAAGGGAATTAGAACACACATGCCGTTACCGAGAAGGTAAAGTAATCCAACTGACATAATATCAGTCAGCATGCAAGTTCCAGCAGGAAAGAAAAAAAAACTATCAGCATAGACTCATGGGTATATTAGAATTATCAGGTAAAAAAAAAAAGAGGAAAAGAGAGAACGGGATAATTTTCTGAGAGTCCCAAAGTTCATTGAAGACAAACAAAGCCTTGTTTAATGCATTTTTATGGTGAATAAGTTATGCTAGAAGCTATATATTGAAACTCTTTAGAAAAGCATATCTATATCATGTGATTTATTCAATTTTTTACTATTTAGTATCCCTATTAGAATGCACTTACTATGAACTCTGAGGAGGTTATGGATGAAATAGTATTTGATTATGAATTGCAGAGAGAGATCAATGAAAGAATTAACCAGTCGGAGAACTCACAGAGCAGCACAGCGCGAGATGCTATCTTCACCCAAGTGATGGGAAAAGATAGACGTGGTTGGGTTCGCACATTTGGATTAGGTGTCACTTCCTCTAATATCTATGGTCCACAGGCATCACTTGCTGAAGCACGAAGGATAGCAGAGAATGAGAGAGCTCAAAGGATAGCAAGTGAGCAAATGGTGATTGCCTTGAAAGAGGAAATGGTCGAGGTGCGAACCCAATTGAACCAAGTGATGGCATAGTTCCAGAGCATCATTGGGAGTGGCCCTTCATCTTCTTCATCTGAGGCTATGCGTAGCATACCATAGTTTTAAAAATTAGATATAGTTGTGTTTAATTCTCTTTAAAATTCATACTCAAATCACTATTTCTTTTGTAATAGGTTTTTGGTGCTACTCCTGATGACATTCAGCATGTCGGTTGACCTCTCCAACATTTTTCAAAGGTTATCTCCCACTCTAAAATGGATGTCTCTTTTGATAACTATGATTATAACTGATGTGATGTTGGATTGAGCATGAGGCTGGTGGGAGTATGAAATCTGAATTTTTATTGTATGAAAACTTTGCCTGTGCCTTTTATATAATGACAACTTTTATATAACTTTCATTAGTTGTTCCCATTTTAATCCTAAACAATGCTTTCTTGCCGGTTTAGTATTCAATTTGACAACATCACCTCGTGGCATGCCACATGTGCACCAGCTTTTTCTGGGGCCCAAGATGCAGATTCCATTACTCTACGTGACATAGTGGGCTGCAGATTCAATTAGCTGTTAGTTTGATTGTTTCGATTTTGCATGTGATGTAAATATGATTGATGTTCATACTATAACTTACGTGATCCACATAACATTTAAATAATGAAGAAAACCGATTTAGTACAAAAGAAAGTGCTAATGTAGTTTTCAACTTTGTGTCGTTGATTCAGATGTGAGATGAAGGCCCTTGAAAATGTTAAGGCAAATATGATAAGATATAATACAAACTATAATGAAAGTAATTCTTCTTCTACTACTCCTCCTCCTCCTCTCCTCTCTGTCTCTAATTCCTTTTCAAACCAAGTTTTTCTTTAATGTATTCATTGTTTTAGTTGAGTAATTTAATCGCCTTAAGTAAGCACCTGAAGTACAGTGAATGCATTCCTTCCAACTAGGCTGGAATTATTTTATACCATTGATACGTGTTTAGGATGCTCTCTCTCTCTCTCTATCTCTCTCTCTCTGTGTGAAATTTACATATTATAATGAATTATATTTTCTGGTTGAAGATTATGTATTTGTCAGTTAAGTTAAGCCTCTTGAACTACTTGGGGCTGTTTTCTCGGGAGTTTCATTCTGAAGCAGATGCATGGAAGAGAAAGAGGCAGTTGGTTTGATGTGTGGAGCCTCCTTTGCTGTGATGCGTGGAAGTCGTGGCAGGAAATGGTGAGTTGGCGCTGGCACAACTCGCAGTGGGTACAATTCTGGGTACAATTCATGGATTTGAAGGTGGAGAGACCCATTTCGTCCTGATTTTCATTGTTTCTCATCCACGAAATGGCGTCTTCTTCCTCTACTCCTCCTTCCATCCAAACAGCTCCATCCAACCTTGAAAGCATTTTCCACCTTTTCCTTTCTGGGTTTCTTTCTCAGATGTTTATGTATAAGAGAGAGAGAGAGAGAAAGAGAGTTGAGGAGAGAAAAAGGAAAGTGCCTTTTAGCACTCTTCTCTGTACTGGCTTGTTCCTAAGATTTCACAAAAAGGGAGAGAGAGAGAGAGAGAGAGAGAGAGAGAGAGCACTCTTCTCTGTATTGGCTCGTTTCTAAGATTTCCCAGAACGGGAGAGAGAGAGAGAGAGAGAGAGAGAGAGAGAGAGAGAGAGAGAGAGAGGAGCAACTCTCCTTTTCTACAGTGGGTTTGTTTCTCAAGACTGTTTAGAAAGAGAGACACAAGAAAGGACCTTTACTGGTTTGTTCCTCAGATTTCAGAGAGCAAAAGACAATGAGTTAGTTTCAGAGAGAAAAAGGAAACATTTAACTCCCACTTTTTATGTAGAATTTGTTCTTCAGTGAATGGGGGTAGGGGGCGGGGTTTGCAGAAAAAAAAAGAAAGAAAACAGTTTTTACCACTCCTTCCCCTCAGTGGGTTTGTTTCACATTTGAGAGACGTTGCAGAGAATGAGGAATCTTCAGCAATCCTCTTTAATGGATCTGGACAACATATTCTATTCTGGGTACAATTCTTGGGGGTTTTCTGCATTGCACAATCTGTACTATTGTCACAGTAGTATATTCATGCCCCAATCGGAATCTTGATATTTGGTATGATGGTTGTATATACTGTGCTAAAGTTGTTCTACATTCCACATTGGCAATATGAAATATGCCATTAGGACTTGGATTTCCAAATCCTGCAACCACTGTATTGGTGTCCAAATCCCAGGCTAGGTACATAATTTAAAATCTTAACACCCCAATGGAGTTTTGTGAAATCTTTTGAGCCCTTCATTGTCACAAGGGGAACATTGTCATCTTCCTGCGGTTTACATGGGACAGTGGCACTGATCCATGTGTAAAGGGTCCTTGTTAGTTATATGGAAATGGACCTCAAAATTTTGACCTATGATGTTAAATTAGTTTCTCATCCTCTCCCTTATGAAAGCAAATCCCATTGTAAGCGAGAAGATATGATGGTCTTCATTTTACCATTTGTAGGGATTATTTTTTTTTTTATAAAAACCATTTTAGCGGCAGGGAAAAAATGCCGCTAAAACTGCTTAAAAAACCACTATCCAATAAAAAAACAAAACTTTTTAGTGGCACATTTTTATATTATTAGCGGCGGTTGCCTAACTGCCACTATTTCCTTATTTTTAGTAGCAGACACTTCTCCACCGCAAGAAGGTGGTGAGAAATAGCGACAAAGGGTATTAGTGATAAAAATAGTGGCAGACAAATGTCTGCCGCAATAAAGTTTTAATGGCAGATTTTATCTTTTAGTGACAAAAAAAATTGCCGCTATATGTTTGTAGTGTCTGATTTTCATAATTCTAGTAGCAGCTAAAGGATGGGTTTATCTTTTGTGTTGTTGCCAATCCATAGATCTAGATATTTGACTCTGCTGATCTTGTGTTTCCCAAGGAAAAGAGATATAGGCTCAGGGCCCTTTTGTTCACATCAAAAGAGGAAGGCCATTGTGCTCTCGGAAGAATTAGACACAAGCAGCAAGGAGAATCGAAAGAGGAAGGCCACTGTGCTCTCAGAAGAATTAGACACAAGCAGCAAAGAAAGAAACATTGTTTTACAACAAGGACCCATCAATGGAAAAGCTCCATGGATAGTGAGGCTACTATCAGGGACTATGACTCCGACTAAAAGGATGCCCAAAAAAGCTCCATGGATACACTGAATGATACATCATCCTCAGTGATCGAGAACCAACACATAGGCCATTTGGCCATGGTTTTATGAGCTGTGAATTCCAACCCCTAACTACTGTAATGCTAATCAGGTACGCCTCATGGGTCAGCAGTCTTTGGCCCTCACATGGCATTGCAGTTGGACTTTCCATTGATGCATCATGCACTGAATTATAAAAAGGAAAACCATAGCCAAAATCATGAATGGTTTCATGCCATGAATATTGGTTTTCATTTCATGAAAATAGGTTATGTACAGGTTTTGGATAGTTGATATGAATGTGTACTCAGTTTACCAAGTAATTGATTCGCTTGTTTGATGGTTACATGTAGTTATTAAAACTTGGGCTGTTTGTTCGCTTATTGAAATCTGAATCCTAGCAGCTGTAGAGTTGGATCTAGAATTCATTGCAATTACAATTGAACTTAGTGTTGCTGCTTGTACCTTACCACCCAACTGTTTCTTCTAAACATGGTTAGTTGTTGTGATGTCTAAACAGACACTATTGGTGTTAAGTTTTTGTGTGCATGTGTGCATCTCTCTCTTTCTCTCTCTCTCTCTCTCTCTCTCTCTCTCTCTCTCTCTCTCTCTCTCTCTCTCTCTCTCTCTCTCTCTCTCTCAGTGAGAGAGAGAGAAGCAGTATAAAAATATGGTCATTAAGTTGTCGTGATGTCTACACAGTAACTATTGGTGCAGGTTGTAGGATTTGCATTGAAATTGTTGGCACACATGCCATTAGTTGATGTCATTCTTCGTATTTTTTTTTTTTTGTAAATGATGTTGTTCTTTGTTATTCTAGTGTTTAGCCTCAAGCATTGGAGACTTCAAATTCTAATTTTTTAAATCTGAGCATTTTGCGCATTAGAGATTTCAGAATTCTTACATGCTTAACTTTGGTTATTAAAAAAGTTGCCATTAAGAAAACATTTCCTTGAAAATTTGAGTATTTATTTGTCTTGGTTAAACGTTGAATTTTTTTGTTATTTGTTTATCATTGATGCTATTAGATTAAAGGAAATCTAATTTTCATAATTCTAGTAGCAGCTAAAGCATAGGTTTATCTTTCGCATTGTTGCCAATCCATAAGATCTAGATATTTGACTATCTTGCGCTTCCCAAGGAAAAGAGATCTAGGCTCAGGGCCATTTTGATTCCTTCTCCAAATGAACATCTGCAATTGGGAGTTCGAGATTATGGATAAAAATACCCTTTCAAAAGTAGTATAGAAAAAAGGCAAAGCTACTAGAAATATTGTTATGCCAGGAATATGAAAGTTGAGAGAATACTAGTGGAATAGAGTTCCTTACTCTCTTAAATGCTTTCCTTGGAGAGGCAAATGAATGAAAGAACCTAAATGCTTGACAATACATCCCTGTGACCCTCCTTAAGTCCTTCAAAGCTTTTAGCCAAAAATAAGTACTCCCCTTGAATCATCCACAAGCAAGACATTCATATTGAGAGCAGGAGGGCTCTATTAAGCTTTAAACTTTTAAGCCTTTAGCATGAAGTTGATTAAATAGCAATTAGCAACTAATAAAGTCTATTAAGGTTGTTTAGAGCTTCTAAAAACATAGTGTCTTTTCATCTATGTTCCATAAAATTCCATTAAAACAAACCTACATTAAATGAACTCTACAAAGAAAAGCTCGAGCCCTCAGAAGTCACACTTATCTTTTTACAATAATCACTTAAAAAATTGAGTCTTTCAATAAAATCTAAGAAAAGTAGTAGAAACCCAACTCTTTAAATTGTCAAATTTCACCAAAAAGCCAATCCATCACAATCCAAGAAATCTCTCTCCAAACCATCATCCTGCCACCCCAACCATCCCAATAGCACCAACTCTAAATTCGTACCAAGCCCAAAACCCCAATTTCTGCTCCCTTTACCTAAACCTCAGACCGAACATTCAAAATACCCATAACCCATAACCACCCCCACTCCCTGCCACCACCCCTCCCTGCCAAACATCGACACCACCACTAGCGCCCCAACAACAAGAGATAATCCAAACCGCCAAAGTCTTAGGGAAAAGTTGTTTTACGGCTTTAGTTCGCGACTCAAGCCACGGGTGAGTAAGGCTCCCAAGCTAAAGATTTTTGTGATTTGGAATTTAAAAAATCCTTTGTTTGGAAGGAAGGTGAGAACAGAGTATGGTTTTGCTGGAATTTTAAGACAGCAATTTCGGGCTAAAATTAGTGCTACTTCCAAATGAAGTCCACATAAGCTCATTAGCAACCGAATAGCAAAAGCTATTTGTTTTTCTCAGCTTTACAGTGAGAAGCTTCCATGGCAACCCATGAAAAGAATAAGCAAGAGTTTAATACCCATTACTAACTTGGAGTACGACAGAAGTCAGAGGCTAAACCATCATGAAAAATTAATAAAAATAATTAGCAGGCAGGAACTGATTTCAAATTTACACTTACGGAGAAATTAGAACAGATTGAAGACATGGGTTCTAACAGTTTTAATCTAAATGCTTGCAATTGATGATTGTTTGAGAAACCTACTTTACCATAATCCTCTCTGATCTTTCAAAGTAGAAATATTCCATCAACGGATAATGTCACATGCCCCAAAACAAGAAAACCCTTGAAGAAGCTCACATTTTGAAAAATCAACTAACATACAATGTGAGAACATGGTAAACGAAAACAATAAAAAAAATTAAACCCTAGAAACCAAAACCCCTTCAAGTCTAACACTGCAAAAAATCAAAACCCATAATATTCCAGCACAAAAATAGAGATCAACTTTGTAATGTAACAATAAAAATCAATCAAGAGAACCCAAGCACAAAAGATTCAATTTTTTAGTATTTTTACAAAATAAGGTGTCCATACCTTCATAGACAGATCAAATGAGTGAAAAGATCTTCCCTTCCTGGCGGAAAATGAGCAGCTTGCAATTTCAACATCCATGAGCCGACCCAAACCCACCCCCGAGTCAATACCTAGCCCGATCCCCCTCTATGCCCCCTTCGATCGCAGAGCCCTAAACCTAGAGAGAAGAAAATTACAAAATAGAAAAAAGAAGAAAAGGTGGAAGAAGGAGAAGAGAAGAGAGAGAGAGAGAGAGAGAGAGAGAGAGAGAGAGACGAGGCAAAGAAAGAGATGTGTTGTGATGATTTGGGGATAAAGTGAAGATCAGACTCGCCAGTGCGCCCAATATATCTGGGATCGCGCCAAATTATTTGGAGATTGAGTGAAAAGTAAGAATTTGTCCCTAAATAAGAACATCCTTTAGCGATGAATTGCAGTTGTCTTTAAAAAAATAAATTTGGCACAAATTTGGGATCAGGGCGAGAATTCATTAGAGACAACATTGGGAGACAAATTAATATATTGGTTGTGCAAAAGGCGATTTATAGCGACAAAAGACTCTGGTTGTCACTAAATGCTGTCGCAAATAGTGCATTTTCTTGTAGTGATTAAAGCATCACATAATTCCTTGGCAATTTTACGCTTTGAGTACACACCATATAAGGAATTATCTAAGTGATTGAAATCTCATTTCTATAATCAAAGTCATCAGACTGCCACTGATCTTTCTCATAGGCACAAGGGGGCCCATCTCCACATGGTTTGGGGCACGCTTTCGTTAACACATAGAAAATCTTTGTGACTTTCAGATAATACTCCATTTTCATTTTGTACATCTTGAAGTTTTGACCCTCAAAGTTGAAAACCTTAGGGTAGTATTCTCTTCTAGCAATTATTTTCAATAATTTGCAAGAATACAAATTTCTACCGAATTTTTTGCAACAATTCTCCTTAATAAGGAAAGAGGCCTAAAAGCCTGAGAGAAAGCAGATTAATCAACCCTTGATCTTTTGGCAAAGCAGTAAACCGCTCGCATTAAGATTAGATATGAGGCTTCTAGTCCGACCAGAACAAGCTCTGCATAGGACCTTAGTGGAAGCAAAGGGGCTAGGGTGTGGGTAGATAAATAAACCTTGATATTTGCCTAAATTGTTGAGCTCCAATATATGCGAATTATTGATAACTGCAAAATAATAAAATTGAGGCAAAGGTCAGAAATCATGAAAACAATTAGTGGCCAAATCACGTCTATGTAGACATTTTCTTTAGGCAGATTTCGCTCCCACATAGTTGTAGATGGAACTCATGAACGTTTGCCCTAGGATCAGACGGCTTCCCTGATGGAATCTCTAGCAACCGTGCACTCGATTAACTGAAGAATACTCGAATTCCAAAAGGACCACTTTTGCAGACTTACATCAGCAATAAACCATAGTGAAAGAAAGAAAAGATAAGGAAGTTAAAGAAGCATTATTGCAGCTCTTCCTTAGTGTAAAATGTAGGAAGAAATCTAATAGATAGAAGTTGCAGAAAGTTCTCTCTATGCACTCCAGAACCTTCATGGGGAGACACATCTCTGCATTAATGTGGAGAGACATGACGGTTACAGTCACGCTGACAACTGGGGGCTGGCAACCCAACAAGCGGGCTAAATGCGAACTGGTCGAGCCCGACCAGCAACATACGCACGACCAGCATATGTATGTGGTAACAACCACAAAACTCACTCGAAAGTTTAACACCACAAGTTATGAGGAAAACATTATCAAACCACATAAAAAAAGTAGCAAATAAACGATGTTGGATAAAAGGTCATTGAAGAAAAGTAAAAGAGAAAGAAACTAAGGCACAAAACTATGGAGAAAATTGTGCTTTAATGCAAATAAAACTAATAACCCATTCCCCGCTATTAATGGCTAAGATTTTGACAATTTCGCATCACGGGACAAATAAAGAGGATTAACTAGAACAATAGTGGAAGATATATTTAAACAAAATAGTCGAACTCATGCTTTGGACGGCCTATGCCACACAAGTCAACCCTTTGAAATGGTGGCTCATGAAAGCAGCATATTTAGACTGGGTCCGTTTTTCGTCCATCCCAAGTTGTGATGAGACGCTTCATTCCCTTCAAATCAATTCCAATCAAACCAGCCTAACGATGGACTTTAGATTCCTCACCAGGTGTAGAGCTGGCTTGTGGTTTATCACTTACTAGCCTTCGCGTTTTCAGAATCTAGCTAGTCATTTAAGAAAATCAAATCCATTGAATGTTGGCAATTGTCCCATTTAATACCGTGAAGTAGATGGTAAGAAAATTTTCTATTTTGGCTATTCATCAAATGATCTTTGAAGGGATAGCTGGAAACATCAATGTACTTAATCTTTTGTAGACAGCTCAAACCAAAAACTCTCTAGTTTGGTAGGCTACCGGGGGCGACACAGCCCAATATGTAATTCTATTCATTCTACTTTCTTCCAAAGAAAAGCTTTTTGCATGGAGCATTAATGCTTTCATAACCAGTCAAGTTAAATGTGGAAGATTCTATCAACCTATGGAGTCCATTAAAACACTCTTTATGTTTCTTCCAAGTCTACAACTACCAACCATATTGAATTTTTTGGTGCTGATTGAGAGAGCATGGAACTAATACTTAGGTGAAGCAGGTAGGATGTGAAGGTTACCTAGTACTATGATTGAAGCAAGATCAATGCATGGACTCCATTCATTTCGCATTCAGATCACTAAGCTATTAGCTCTTTTCTTTGAAGACTAGATGCTCTCATTTGACAACATTAAACCATGTTATGGCCCACCTTTGATTAACACATCCCTTTCACACTCTTGTATCACATGATATGGCACGGTGCCCAATTTTACACTCATCGAACTTTTACTTTGAGTTGGATTGAACTTAAAAAAATATCTATAGTTTATATGTTATTAAATTTAACACTGTGAAGTCAAAGGCTAGGGTTATCTGATAGATCTGAATTTCAGGCTGACCTTTCTCCAAAGGATGACCTTTCCATCTAGCCTACATCCATTAAAAAAACAAAAAAACGTCTAAGTGGACCTCACGGCTTCCGGTGACAACATGCCTACACATGTTCAGATGCATAGTTGGTAGCATTCAAACCTGGGATCTAGCTTTCATCGTTTCGGTAGGTGTCAACCCAGTGGAGACAGCTAAAATATCATGATGTGATAGTATGAGGTTTTTCAAATCCTAATGCTATTAAGTGTTAAAGATTACTTGATAGAGCATGGTTGGGAGGACATTCCAATTTCCACCAATACAAGAACAGAAGAATTTGTCAAATGGCGGGTTTAGAGAAGTTTGCGGAATCAGTAGATCCCCACTATACGATCTGAAAGAGGAATCAGTAGATTAGGTGTCTTCAAAAAAATACAAAGTGACGATGTTTGCCCTCTCATAAGAAGGCAATGAAATGAATGATTAACATATAAACCAGTATAACAAAGCCAATGTAATTCATACTGAGTTCCTAAAATTTAATTCCGCAGTCCGGTATAGTTGCTACATCTAGGCATATTTTAGGGCATATTTGGCTAATTCTTATTGATTTCCTGAAAATTCTTAAGGAGTAGGCCTAATCATAGTGGTTAATGAGGATCATAACAGATGATATATAATGGCCAACCAACAATTGCAACCTTTGTTAGCATATGATCACCTGCTCTTTACACTACAATATGAATTCTAGCAATTCTATACCCCTGGGCCTTGACCCGCTGTTGTTACGAGCTTCATTTGAACGAATAGTGGAAGTTTGGCAAACATGCCGCTCTATGAAGTTGGTCGAACATGCCACTCTATTTGAACAATTTTTTTTAAAGAAAATAGTGTTCTTTTCTATCCAATCGAGGGTGTGAGAGCCATGAGAGAACCCTACCATGGAAAGTGTCCGCTTAGGTAGTGTTGGAAATTTAATTATGTTAAATGTGCAATCACAAAAATATATAAACAATTAGAATAAATAATTAGTGGATAATAGTGAATGTGAAAAATTGAACTAGAAAGTAAAATAAAATAAGCGAGGCAAGCCAATTAAGACGTTCACATGCAAGTGGATTTGATGAAATTCTGTCTCCAGGATACATGCCCAACTCTAATTCAAAGTCTACACTAGAATTAGAAATATATAATTGTCCTTCAAAATCAAAAAATAATGATAAAAGAGAATACTCTATATTTTCTGTATTTTCTAATGTTATATCAAAAACCTAAAAGTGCCTTAAACTCATAGAGTTTGAAATAACGTTTACAATTGGGTCACGTCCACTTAAAAGTGCTCAAAAGACATATCATTCAAGGGGCATAAGTATGTCTTTGAAAAGACATAAATTTTAAAATATTTGAAAAGACACATTCAATTTTAAGTATCTCTTGAAATTTATTATTATTTATTAAATTATTATTTTTCTAGAAAGCACCCAACATGCAAGTAAAGGTATGTGCTTTTATAGGAAGATTACAGCAAACTTAGTTTACGTTGGGAGAGAACCAAGGACCTTAGCCGGTTGGATGAGAATAGGATATCCAACCAAGAAGGCTGTTGGAACTTCTGGTAATTTTTATAATTAATTATAATATCCCCATGTCAGGCCTGTTAATTTGACCATCCATTTGACAGTTGAAGACCTACCTCTTGGTTGGTCAATCTAACCCATTTGACATTGCGCGCATCTCACCTTGTTTAGGCACCGGTTGAAATTCTCCTACTACGCAAAAGAGTCGTCAGTGTTGTATTTATCATTTTTCAAAGGTATAATAACTATGGATTGAAATGTGAAGGAAAGAGGATATCATCTGCACTGTATGCTTTTGTAAAAGGTCAGAATATTTTTTTTCTTAAAGTTTGACAATGCGAATGTTTTTATTTTTTTCCTATCTTTTGATGGTATCTGAATCTCCTCATCCACTTAAAAATAATAATAATAATAACAGTCCATTGCCTTGAGAAAAAAATGGATATATATTTTTTTGAAACATGGTTGATGGTACGTAGGAATGCACATGGTTGGGTTCGTTTGTTTGGCTCTGATAGTGAATCCACACCTACATAGGTTGTTTCGACTCATCTTCAACTCAAATGAACTAGACTTGTTGGATCCTACTCTAGGATTGAATCAAAATTATTATTATTATTATTATTATTATTATTATTATTATTATTATTCTCTAAGCCGATGAGGTGGGTATACATGTGTAAGAAACCTGTGCGCATGCAAACAAATATAAGAAAATATGAAAGAGAATAAAATCTTAAGAAAACCAAGTAGTAGAAGTTAGGGGTTTGATTTTTTCTCTAATTTTTTAACAAAAGAAGCAAGTAAAATATTGTATTGGTAAAATTAAAATATTGAATTGAAGAAAAACCATAGCCACTCTGATTGTTATGAGAAGACAAATAAAAATACAAAAGACGACATTTGTGATATCAGGAGTGAGGCTATGAATGGTAAAGATCATAAAATATGTTATTGGATTCATTAACAATTTTTATGACTTGTGTATGTATCCTTATATGTGCAAGTTCCTATTATCTCACATGAGTGAGCTGAGTTGTTGAGTCCAGGCCCTCTGTTGAATTAAAAAAAAAAAACTAACAATCAAGATAAGATTTCAAGACTTTTTTAAACTTTAATGTCCTTTCATAAATACTAAGATAAGATTTAAAGTATCTCTTTCAAAGTATGTTGCTCTTAAAATTTTAATTATCTCTTTATGAAGGGTAACTGCAACCTTGATTTTTAACTTGACCAATTACAGAAGGGCCTAGTAAAAAAGAAAAAATCCCTACTTGAATTTTCTGGATTTGGTCCTTGGGTCCATCAACTAAGTTGCCATACCCGCAAAACTGGACCGGATCCAAACCCGGTTATAAGGGTGTGAGAATTGAGGCCAATTAAAAATTTTCTTATATAAACAATACAGGCCCTAATTCCTGGTGGATCGAAGTCCTTCGTGAGGCTATGCTTTGTGATCAAGTAATCATAATCACATGCGAAACTAAAATTGATAATTTATGCAGATGAGTATCATACACCAATCATTGAACAAATCTCAATAACAATAAAGTCAAGGTCAAGTGCTTTGAAGCATAATAATCAAAGTTATAATTCTAGAACAAATAAATTTAATAAACAAATTAATGGCTCCAAATATGGCCTTATTACATAATCTAATGTTTTGATCTCAGCACCACACTAGGACACCTCGACGATATCATTGGTACTCTACTCAACAACTCCGCCATCTGGCGGAATCTCCTGCATCGTCAAAACCTTCGATTCGGCATATGTAATGAACCTATATACCAAAAATAGTGGGTCAGATTGATGTAATCTGGTAAAAGAGTAAACTGCAAGCAATGGTGTTAATCAATTAAATTAAAAAATATTTTTCATTCTGACCCATAATTTACTGAATGTAAACCCAATAGCATGAATGTACAGAAACGGGTATCCTTGCAGATACAATATACCAAAACAGGTACTCCCACAGATATAATATACTAAAATGGGTATTCTCACAGACAGATAAACAAAATTGGGTATTGCAGCAAATAAATATATAAAAACAGGTATTACCGCAGGTATAACAGATGGCACTACTATGTACTATATCCCACCGTACACGCTGACCCAATAGTCCACTTCTGAACTACAGTTGGTCAAATATATATAAATATATGTATGTACAATTATATATATATCTACTAATCCACCATGAATCATGATATAAATCCCTTAATTCAAAATATCCAATCCAATGACAATTTAAGTATTTATACTACGTAATTTAAAAGTATATTATAATTGTGTGTCAATTCATGTTCTTCGAAGGTAAGCACTAATCCACATAACAGTCATAATTAGTTAAATATACACATGAGAATCAACCCTCTTTCACAATGGAAATGTGAATCAATGATGCCAATATTCTACTTTCAGTGTCTATCATGTGAAGCATCCCGAATTTCACATTCCCATTCTGAATTTAGTCTAATTCTCATGCGAACACTCAACCAACTTTTCTAAAAAGAAAGGAAACCATCTAATTCAATTTTGCATAGTTAGTGTGTTTTACAAATTAGGTAAAAGATATTCAAATTTCATATCGAAACTTAAATCAATTTATGATAAAAAAAAAGGGGAAGGGAATAATTGAGTCCTTAATTATTGTTGTTGTGCATAATTACACCTTATTAGTTTATACAAAACAAAAGGTCCAAATCCTGGATTCCGATTTGAAATGTAAACTCAAATTAAAAATCCAAATTAGAATTATAAATACATTCTAATTAAGATTTAATCACCCCCAATTACATCTTAGTTAATTTCTAGCCAATCTAACTAAAATATTAATCACAAGTACATAATTCCCAATTAAACTTATAAACAATCCTAACTAAATTTTTAATAACACTTAATTAAGAATTAATTTAATATAATCAATCACTGTTAATATACTAGACCATTAATCAAAACACAACATTCTAAACTTTTTATAAATAATATCCTAACCCTAATTATTTATTTATTCATTTATTTTTTTATTTTAATTGGCTCCAATTCTCACACTCGTAAAACTGAGTTTGGATCCAGCCAAGTTTTGCGGGCATGACATTAGTGGTTCCAATTGATATCCCAGGTTATTGTACTTCTTCAAAGCTCCAAGTCATTAGGGTCAGATTCCAGAGCCTTTTACTGAATAGGAATAAAAATTAAGGTTGTCTGTTTAGTATTATATAGTTTTCGAGCTGTGGACTATTATTCTATTCCAACATGCTCATGTTTTTTTATCCCATTCATGACAATAACATATCATACTAAAGCATTCTTATCGCAATCCAATAAGAGTCTCTTCAGGGTATGACAGTGACACCACTCCGATCTATTGTGTTCTTCAGAGTATGAACATATTAGTCTCCAAGCTTCAGTGTTTAGAAGAAGAATTCTTCGGTATGTGGTAGAAATAATTCAACTTATTTTTATCAAGGAGAAAAACGAAAACTAATTCTGATTACCGCGATGGAAAAAAAGAAAACCAAGGATGAATTACATATTAATAATGGACCATTTTTTTAATCTTCCATCCTTTAATTAATGCCATTTTGCTATCTAAACTATACCAAAATGCCAAATATTGGCCATTTATGTTTTCTTTGAATTTTATTTACTTGCTTTGAGTTCATAATTGTTGAGCCCTAAGACATATAAAATTAGTTATTTATTAAATAAAATTAGTTATTTCTTAAATTAACTTTTTGCTTTCAACTTATAAAAGCAAAGACTATGTGGAATGGCTGCTATACTGATTACCCGACTTTTCTTCAGTGGAGTTCACATGTTGGTCTAGTGCAGCATTCATGAAGGCAAGGCTAGGATTGAATTTCCTGCATGACATCTTGTAATTAGTCATTTCAATATCATTAGTTAATGTTTGTTAAACAAAGATAGATTTATGTCCTAATTTAGCATAATAAAAATAAATTTTAAGGATAATATGGAATGGTCTAGCTTGTGGAGCGCACTTAACCCTTCTTATGAGTGGTGTAAACTCTTTACAGAAATTATCTACTTCATAACAATAGATTAGGCAGTGACAATGCTTTGATGACAACTAGGGTGATGATGTACGTATCCCTTGGGAAGATTCCAGCTTAAGAACTCTCAAACCTACTCAGCTAGACTTAGGGGCGTAAAGATAGATTAGCCAGTTGGGAATGGATCCTTTTGTGTGGATTGTTCCCTACAGTTTTTAGAGTGGTATTCAATGGGAAGTCTTCTGTTATTGATTGTGTTGAGGAAGGGAAGGGTGGTTTTTTTGTGGATTGGGTTCTTTAGGAGAACTCTTTGCCACTCAAAGGAGGTTCAATATGGAGAACTGCTATAAATATTCTTTTTTAAGGTTTTTTTATGTGGGAACTCCAAGGTTTCTTCGATTTGGATGCTTTTCATTTCTGGAGGAATTGGTGGTTGAAGATTACTGTGGAAGCTTTAGATTGATGCTAGTAGTCCTCTACAATGCTCAAGACCAATTTACGCAAAGGAAAAAGTCACATATTCGCCAAGAGGTCAGAGGAGATCTACTAGAAATCTCTCCTACTCAAGTCACTTCCTATTGTTCACAGGATTAGAGATGGATGCCTGATGAATGAGCTTGTGGATGGATAAACTAAATCTAGAAAATAGTTCCTTCCTACTTCTCTTTTCTCAATAATCTTTGTCAACCCTTTGTAACACACCATTCTTGAAGAGGAAGAAGATAGGGATTGTGTATTTTTGTCTTCTCATCATCTCCTTATATAACCCAAGAAGAGATGACTGTTGGGAGAGGATTACAAAGAGGTAATTAAGGGCCTCCGATGCCATGACCATTTCCTCATTCAAGAAGGGGAAATGGTAATACCATTACAAGTGAGGGGCATTACATTTTGGGGCCATTAATGAGCTGACATGGCGTGGCCCCCAACTCTAACATCTCCCATTCGCACTGAACATACTATTCTTTAAAAATATAAATCCACCATCTCAAAAGCTTAGTCCATAAATATAGAACCTAGGAAGTGGGACTAATTGACTACACATCTCTGGAGAGAATATACATTAAGCTACTATCTAACTAGTGCAATTCTACTCTCCACTACATCATAATATGTGTACCCTAGACCTACATGGTCATAGTAGACTAAATGCATCTCATACCCTTGAACCACATCCAACCTAGTCATACATGCTTATCCCGCTTATCGAGTAAAATAGATTTTCAACAAATCATTGGCAAAACTCTACTGAAGATATGCTATTGACATAATACATTTTTTAAAAAATTTGTATAAAAAAATCACTCGATATTACCGGGGTGGATAAGAGGAGCAAGCACGCAAATAAAAACTGAGTGTGATAACAAGAGATCTTCATCATGCTCATACAAAGTTCAGCTTCATCTCAATCGCTTTCCTAGCACGGCGGCTCGTAGGTCCCCACATAATTAAGTCTATGGCCAATTTGTAGTTAAAGTAGAGAACACTGAGACTTATGCTCCCCACATAGAGGTGAGTAGCTAAAGGTATATGATTTCTAGAATCCACAAAGGACATGCCATATCATGAGCCAACTATGGGGTTGACAGTCACACAATGTTAGGGACTTGGGGTAAGCTCATAGGTACGGTCAATAAGAAGACACTCATGGTTAAAACCATGCGCCGTAGTAGATACACGAATGAATCATAGGCATGTCAATCAACACTGCGCAAGCTATTTTCCATATAGGCTATCTACCTAATCAAAATACAAGCAACTTGACTAGCCCAAGGGTGTTGCTTGTCAAGGATCCTTATTTGATCTAGTTCTCTAGGCGCAAGTCCAACCCCAGCCTAATATCCATGCAATTTGAAGCAACAATCATAGAGGACTATACACTATCATTATCACCCCAGAGACTAAAGATATGTATATATCCCTAGTATGCCTCATCCCAACCATCACAAAGATGATTGAGGTGGTTAATCCGTGGGAATAAGATGACCTCACCTGTTGACACCACGTATGCAACAATGCACACTTAAAGTTTGTTTGCCAAAAAATTAGTAGTACGATATGCAATGAACATGAACATGAAGTATGAAGAAATTAATAATATATCAGTATTACCATGAAAATGAAGAATACAGTCTCACTTTCTAATAATATATTACATCAATTTTATTCCCATGTTTCTTACATGTAATGAATGAATCTCTCTAGGCAATTGTTTAATCATTGGGTCAGCTATCATTTCTAGCGAAGGAATGTAGAAAATGACAACTTCTTTATCTTTGATTGCTTCGCAGATAAAATGATACTTCCTTTTGATGTACTTCAATTTCTTATGAAATGTTGGATTCTTTGCAAGGGATATAGCCAATGTATTATCTAAATTTAATGTAATGGGGTCTTTGGCACTTGGAATAATCCCCAAGTTCAATAATAGTTGTTGAATCCAAATAGCTTCTAAAGCAGCTATAAAACTAATGATATATTCAAATTTCATAGTTGACTTTGTAACTAGATTCCGTTTTTTACTAGACCATGAAACAACGCCCCCACCGAATAAGAAAATATATCTCGATCTGGACTTAGAATCGTCTGAATCATCTAAGAATGATGCGTCAGTATATGCCAGCATTTTTAGGTCACTACCCTAATAGCAGAGCATAACCTTCTTTGAGCCTTTTAAATGATGGAGAATTTATTTAATGACCATCCAATGTTGAAAACTGGTATTACTCCAGAGACGGCTAACCAGACCTACTGCATAGTAAATATCAAGCTAAGTAAATAACATGGCATACATGAGACTAGTTATGATGAGTCTTTAAAATGCATATTTTTATATACATTTTAAAACATTTTAAGGAAAAAGAGTTTCATTTAGAGTGTTATAATGGTTTCATGCATTTATAAATTATTGTAATGCATTTCTGCATAATTTGTTTAAAAATCATACTTTTTGCTTACATTTATTAAACCTCCTATTTTTGGAAGTCTATTTTTGAAAAGTTTTGTGCATATTTATTTTCTTATGAAAAAATTTAAATTTTTATCATCATTAATTCATTCACACAAAATTATATAAAATGGTGTGCATTTTCATTGTCATTTCATGATAGATGGGCCAGCATCATGCATTTGTGTGATCTTAGGGTTAGAATTTTCTTTTCACATAAAATCACATTTGTTTTGTAGAAAATTGATGACATGGGTCCCATTTTCAAAGAATTGAGGCAAAGGAATTTATTTTTAAAAGAAGAATTGAAGAGAGAAAAGAAGATGAAAGAAAAATGCAAAAATTGGCTTCATGGTCCCACACACATGCACATATGTGGGAGTACACTTGTGGGACATCCAAGATAGGGTCCATTTGATTGTTACACATTTCAAAATATTTTTAAGATAATAAGAAAAAAATCTCATCAAAGATGGAGAAGGAAAGCCACATTGGAGTCCTTTTTTGGAAAAGAAGAAGATTTAAAAAACAATTAAAAAAATTGGGCAAGAAGGATCCCACATGTAACACTCCGATCCCCTTTGAGCCGGATTAGTGGCTCATTAGTGTGTGTTTTGTTTTGTTTATTTCTTTTGGACTTGTTTTGGGTCATGGATAGGTAGTTGAGCAACCTTTGACCTGAGATAGGTAGTTCTAAGCCCTTTTTCGTAATTTTGCTTTGGCTTTGCTCATCTCATCTTTGCATCATCTTGGTGTCAGCACGCGTATTTCGTTGAGATCGACAATTTCCGTAACTGTGTCAGATCCGTTTGGAGTCAATTGGAGAAGTTAGACCTTCGTGCGACTTAAACTGTAAATTGCTTAAACCTACCGGACCTTGTTTTAAACTTCCCAAACTATATACATAAGTCAGCTTCCAGATGTCTTGCCCATTTGTCTTCATCGACTGCATGCAATCTCCAGAGAAGCCACGTTCTCTCTCCCTCTTCACTTCGGTTCTCTCTCTCTTTCTCTCCTCTTTTCGTTCTTGTTTGGTGTTGGGGAGATTGCACCCATCTTGATTTGGGACTTCCTTCTCATCTCATCTCTGTCTTTGCCTTAGGTAAGTGGGTTCTTTCCCAACTCTTTGTATTTCTTCTCCAAATTACATCTCCCATTCTCTGTTGCTTTGTCTTCATCTCATGCATGTGTGATTGCTTTGATTTGTTTTGATTTTAGTTGCTTTGGAGCTTGAGTCAGTGGACTTGGTAGAGATTTGAGGCAAGTATAAGTACAGGCTTTGATAACACATATGGGTGTTTGTTTGATGGCTTTGATTCACTCTTATTCTTTGTCTAGCATGTTTTACAGCCACAATTTGTGAATTTGGAACCTCTGTAACTCATTTTATTCAGTTTCTGTATCAAATTTCAGTTTCTGTACTCAGCCCGAATTCATCTCTGTATTGTACGGCTAAGCCGTGAACTTCTACGGCTTGGTTTCCAGAGACTCGAAAATCTGAATTTGTTCTACGGCTAGGCTACGGCTAAGCCGTAATTTGTTCTACGGCTGAGCCGTAAGCTAGCCGTGACCCAACCGTACCCCAGCCGTGAATTAATTCTCTGATCAGTCGAAACTTTTCTGATATCAGTACTCCTACGGTGAGGCTACGGCTAAGCCGTGGATTGGTCTACGGCTAAGCCGTATACTGACTGTAGCTCAGCCGTGAGATGTATCAGATCAGAGGTGGAAAAGCTGACAGTTTAGCCGTGTTCTGAAGGGAACCACGGCTAAGCCGTAGTGCATATTGCGGCTACGCCGTAGGATGCCACGGCTAAGCCGTAGGTCACCCATGGCTAAACCGTAAGACCTGTTAAATATCAGTTAAACTTAGGCTAATGGTGTGACCTTGTAGGGCTCAAATACAGGTTAACCATACCCGTACACCGGCCCGATGGACTCTTTGGATCGCATGAATAATCTGTTAGGCTGTGACTTGTTCATGTGAGCGTTGATCACTGTTAAGCACCTCCCCATGGGTGTTGGTTTAAGGGACTTCGATGCACATAAGGATTATATTGCAACACTAGGATGGCAACGGTGCATCGAATAACTTAAAACTACATCAACATGCACGGTTAGTGACAGTGATGCAACTAGATTAGACTTGGCTTGTAATGAACCTTGAATCCGTATTAATCTGAGATGCATTGCATATTGGTTATGGTTTTGCCCTCTGTTCTGTTAATCTATGTTATGCATTCCTCAGTCATTTTGCTTTCGTTCTGTATATCTGTATTATTCTTCGCTCTGTACTCTGTTTTGATCTATGCTATGCTTTGTATATTCTCTGGCTTTGTATATCTCTGATTTTTGGGTATTCCCTGGTGGCTCTGCCCAGAGGTTAATACGTGAGGATAAGATCCGGTCTTTGTCATCGGTGAGTCCAAAGCGGATAATCTCCCTTTCTTTAGCTTTGATTTGATTGGTATTAGTCTGGCTCTACTCAGCCTCAGCCCTAGGATACCCGACGGGGTTACCTCTGGCGTAGATCTCTGTATCTCTGTTTTAACTGCAGTGTTGCTTTGTCTTGGGACCCCGGAACCCAGGAAACCGAGACCCACTTGTACCCTGGCCCGGTCAGTGGTGTTCTCATCTGCTCTGCTCTGTTCTGCTCTCTATTGGAGAGAACATGGTTAACGTAGTAGCCACTTAGTCAGTATTTCTATGTTTGATTCACATATCATGTTTTACTTCTATGCACGATTTGCTTAGTTTCCTAATATGGAACTCTGTATTTAATCTTCTGTCATTATTATATCCTCTTTGATACTATGCGTGTTTCACCCCTGTTACTTATATTTGTTGGATCGTTGTATTCATTTGTGTTGTCTGTGGTGTTGCAGGCACAGATACCTTGCCCAGCTCCCCGGCGGTCGAGGAGGCTGCAGGGGCGAGTGTAGAGGCACCCTCCGGTCTGGCAGAGTGGGCCTGATCACTTCTGCCAAGTGCGTGCATGCATACCAGTGGCTTTTATTTTGCATTTTGGTTTTTGAGAGCTTGTATTTGGACTTTGGACTTTGGACTTGTATTCTGTATATTTTGTGTATTTTGATTTTGGTGTGTATTCGGTTTTATCTCAGTGTATTTGTCTTTGTCTTTTCCGTTTCGTATTTGCTTTGGCTTCCGCTATTTTATTTTCCTTTGTTGCTTGCTATGATATGTACAGCTTCCGCGTACGCTTAGTTCGCACGTGTTAGATCCCTTGTGTGCGTGCATCTGGACTGGGTTTGGGTGCACGTGCACGGGAGTACGTGTGTCACCGGTTTAGCTTTTCGCTAACCCCCGAATTCTGGGCTCGGGTCGTGACATACGTATTGTATGGTATCAGAGCATGCTAGTTATAAGCATGTAGGCATCTAAGATCGTGGTGAGATAACGATATCAACTATTTGACTCGAGGTCTCATATGTTGATTTGGGGTTTGACTAACTCAGGGCATGTTATATTTGTGTGTTGTGTTTCTTTTCCTTTTACAGGATGGCATCAGGATCAGGATCTAGGGATGAGAATCAACAGGGCCATAACGGTGATAGTGGATCGGTACCCCCACATATCAGCAGTGAGGAGCGCTTGATGATGATGATGCAGTCTATGCAGTCATTACAGGCGCAGATGGCATCCATGGTAGATAGGCAGAGTCAGGCTGCTGCAGTAGCATCACCTCATGTAGATCAGCAGGTGATTTTCCAGCCTAAGGAATCAGATCCTAATGCGCTTTTCGACAAGTTCCGTAAGCGAGGGGCGACTGAGTTCCATGGGATAGAGGATGCATTGCAGGCTGAGCAATGGTTGGAGCAGACAGAAGAGCTATTTGATACGATTGTGTGCAGTAACAAGCAGAAGGTAGTCCTCACAGCTTCTATGCTTCGGAGTGTAGCTAAGACATGGTGGAGGAGTGTTAAGACCTCATTTCAGACTATGCCCAGTGCCACAGTTTGGGAGACCTTCAAGCAGCAATTCCGTCGTAAGTTCATGCCTCTCCATATTCAGCGAGCCAAGGAAGTGGAATTCTTCAACCTTCAGCAGAGACAGATGTCAGTTTCAGATTATGTACACAAGTTTACAGAGTTGTCCCACTTCGCAGAGGATATGGTGAACACGGAGCATAAGAAAGTGACTCGCTTCGTCAACGGCCTGAATCCGAGACATAAACGCCACGTGGTTGCTTGTATGTGGCCGGCTACCTTGGATGACGCTATTGACAGGGCTTATGATGCAGAGGCCATCTTTGAGGAGGAGCGAACAGAGGCTAAGAGGGCAGCAGGTTTCAGTGGTAGAAGTCAGTTCCAGAAGAAGTTCAAGGGTAAGCAGGGCAGTTCGAGCAGTTCTCAGGTGGTTTGCAGTCACTGTGGGAAGGATCACCCCACCGACAGATGTTGGAGGAAGATTGGGGCTTGTTTCGGGTGTGGCTCTACGGATCACAGGCGGGCCCAATGCCCGAAGTTTCAGTCCTCTCCACAGACGAGACAGACAGGACCTACATCACAGGGCAGATCCCAGCCAGCTCGCCCAGGCCAGAAGCAGAACCGCCAGACAGCCCGAGCCTATGCTGCTACGCATGAGGGCGCGGAGGAGGCCACGGTAGTGGAAGGTAAAATTTTAATTTCCGACGCAGAAGCTTTAGCTTTATTTGACTCAGGGTCTACGCGTTCGTACGTAGCACCCCATTTTGCTGTGCAGCTTCGACAGCGACCTACACCACTTCCCTACTTGTTGTTAGTATCCACTCCGGTTGGTAAGCGGGTGGAGTGCAGTGTGTTTTACCCTCAGTGTGATGTGCGGATAGCTGGTCATCAGCTCCCAGTAGACCTCGTGTTGCTCACGACACTGGATTTTGATGTGATCCTTGGTATGGACTGGCTTGCAAGATATCATGCGTGTATCAATTGCTACAGCAAGGCTATCTACTTTGATTTGGGCAGCGGATTCCGATTTGAGGGCAGCCAGATGAAGTGCCCAAGACGTGTGATATCTGCTTGTAAGGCAGACAGGATGCTTCGTAGGGGATGTGAAGGATTTCTTGCATTCATTTCAGAGAAGAAAGATCAGCGACAGCTCAGCGAGATTCCAGTAGTCAGCGAGTTCCCGGATGTCTTTCCGGAGGATGTGCCAGGGTTACCACCAGCTCGAGAGATAGAGTTTGCGATTGATTTGATGCCAGGTACAGCACCCATCAGTAGAGCTCCATATCGTATGGCACCTGCAGAGTTGTTGGAATTAAAGAAACAGTTGCAGGAGTTGTTGGATAAAGGGTTCATACGCCCAAGTGTTTCACCTTGGGGAGCTCCTGTATTGTTTGTCAAGAAGAAGGATGGCAGTTTCCGGATGTGCATTGACTACAGGCAACTGAACAAAGTGACCATCAAGAACAAATACCCATTGCCTAGGATTGATGAGTTGTTCGATCAACTTCAGGGTGCAGCTTACTTCTCTAAGATTGACTTGAGGTCAGGATATCACCAGCTCAGGGTGAAGGATGAGGATGTTCCTAAGACAGCTTTCAGGACTCGGTATGGACACTACGAGTTCCTTGTCATGCCGTTTGGTTTGACGAACGCACCCGCAGCTTTTATGGCGTTGATGAACAGGGTGTTTACTTCATTCTTGGACCAGTTCGTTGTGGTTTTTATAGATGACATCTTGGTCTATTCGAAGACTGCTGAGGAACATACAGACCATCTGAGGAAGGCATTGCAGCTGCTTAGAGATCACAAGTTGTATGCAAAGCTGTCTAAGTGTGATTTCTGGTTAGAGCAAGTTGCATTTCTGGGTCATAAGATTTCTCGAGAAGGATTGATGGTGGATCCGGCGAAGATTGAAGCAGTAGTCCATTGGCCCCGTCCCAGATCAGTGACAGAGATTCGGAGTTTTCTGGGTTTGGCGGGATACTACCGCAGGTTCGTGCAGGACTTTTCGAAGATTTCAGCACCGCTGACTCAGTTGACTCGGAAGAAGGTCCCGTATGAGTGGACAGAGAAATGTGAGCGTAGTTTTCAGATGTTGAAAGAAAAGCTCACTACGGCGCCAGTGTTGACTCTCCCGGATGGTAGTGCGGGATTCGTGATTTATTCCGATGCTTCTCGAGTTGGACTAGGCTGTGTACTGATGCAGAATCAGAAGGTGATTGCCTATGGATCCAGACAGTTGAAAGAACATGAGAAGAACTATGCCACACATGATCTGGAGTTAGCAGCCATTGTATTTGCACTGAAGTTGTGGCGACATTACCTGTACGGTGTGAAGTTTGAGGTCCATTCCGATCATCACAGTTTGCAGTACCTGTTTGATCAGCATGACTTGAATATGAGGCAGCGAAGATGGTTGGAGTTCATCAAAGACTACGACTTTCCGATCAAGTACCACCCAGGCAAGGGCAATGTAGTTGCAGATGCACTCAGCAGGAGGACAGACAGTCTTCAGGTGTTAGCAGGATTCTATATGCTTGTGCATGATCAGCCTGTAGAGGTTCAGATGGTAGGAGACTCGGTGACATTAGCTACTACTGTCGTGTTTCAGCCTGAGGTGATTCAGCAGATCAAGGATCGCCAGTTTGAGGACCCCCTCCTGGTGAAGTTCAGAGATCGGATTGCAGATCGACCGGATTTCAGCTTGGTGGATGGAGTTTTGTACTTCAGGAACAGATTGTGTGTTCCCGCTGTGGATGAGTTGAAAGAGATATTGATGACAGATGCGCACGATGCCCGATATGCGATGCACCCCGGGAGTACGAAGATGTACCGGAACTTGAAGGATAGATTTTGGTGGAACAATATGAAGCGGGAGATCGCAGGGTTCGTAGCTCGATGTTTGACCTGTCAGAGGGTGAAAGCTGATCATCAGCGACCTCCAGGATCATTGCATCCATTGCACACCCCGCAGTGGAAGTGGGAGCACATTACGATGGATTTCGTCTCCGGTTTTCCGCCAACCAGTAGAAAGAATAATGCGATCTGGGTAATAGTGGACAGATTGACTAAGTCAGCACATTTCCTTCCGTTCAAGAAAGGGATGACATTCACGGAGATGGCCAGGAAGTTTGTTGACGAGATAGTCAGATTGCATGGCACCCCAGTATCGATTGTGTCGGATCGAGACAGTCGTTTTGTATCTTCATTCTGGAGAGCATTTCAGGGAGCTATGGGTACGAAGCTGAGTTTTAGTACGGCATACCACCCCCAGACCGATGGACAGTCGGAGCGTACCATTCAGACGTTGGAGGATATGCTCAGAGCTAGTGTGCTGAACTTTGAAAAGGAATGGGATACACATCTAGCATTGTGTGAGTTTGCTTACAACAACAGCTTCCATGAGAGTATTGGTATGGCACCTTATGAGGCTCTATACGGACGCAAGTGCAGGACCCCAGTGTGCTGGGAAGAAGTTGGAACTAGAAGTTTCCATGGTCCGACCATCATTGCTGAGACGACAGAGAAGGTGCAGAAAGTGATAGAGAATCTGAAGATTGCTCGGTCCAGGCAGAAGAGCTATGCTGATACTCGGAGGAGACCTTTGGCATTCCAAGTTGGAGATTGGGTATTTCTTAAAGTTTCTCCGATGAAGGGCACAGTTCGATTTGGTCAGAAGGGCAAGTTAGCTCCGAGATATGTAGGACCGTTCGAAGTCAAGAGCCGAGTTGGAGATTTAGCCTATCGGTTGACACTTCCAGTTGAGTTCTCCGGTGTGCATGATGTGTTCCATGTGTCGATGCTCCGTAAGTATGTGCCAGATCCGAGCCATGTGATTCGCTACGATGATATCCAGATTCAGCCTAATGCGACTTACGTTGAGCGTCCGCTTCGCATCGTTGGGACACGAGAGCAGATTCTCCGTACCAGGACTATCAGATGGGTTAAAGTGTTGTGGGAGCATCACGGTCCGGATGAGGCTACTTGGGAGCTAGAGGAGCAGCTAGCGCGCCAGTACCCCCAGCTCTTTGCGCAGGTAGGTAGTCATTCCGAGGACGGAATGATTCCTAGTGGGGGAGGATGTAACACTCCGATCCCCTTTGAGCCGGATTAGTGGCTCATTAGTGTGTGTTTTGTTTTGTTTATTTCTTTTGGACTTGTTTTGGGTCATGGATAGGTAGTTGAGCAACCTTTGACCTGAGATAGGTAGTTCTAAGCCCTTTTTCGTAATTTTGCTTTGGCTTTGCTCATCTCATCTTTGCATCATCTTGGTGTCAGCACGCGTATTTCGTTGAGATCGACAATTTCCGTAACTGTGTCAGATCCGTTTGGAGTCAATTGGAGAAGTTAGACCTTCGTGCGACTTAAACTGTAAATTGCTTAAACCTACCGGACCTTGTTTTAAACTTCCCAAACTATATACATAAGTCAGCTTCCAGATGTCTTGCCCATTTGTCTTCATCGACTGCATGCAATCTCCAGAGAAGCCACGTTCTCTCTCCCTCTTCACTTCGGTTCTCTCTCTCTTTCTCTCCTCTTTTCGTTCTTGTTTGGTGTTGGGGAGATTGCACCCATCTTGATTTGGGACTTCCTTCTCATCTCATCTCTGTCTTTGCCTTAGGTAAGTGGGTTCTTTCCCAACTCTTTGTATTTCTTCTCCAAATTACATCTCCCATTCTCTGTTGCTTTGTCTTCATCTCATGCATGTGTGATTGCTTTGATTTGTTTTGATTTTAGTTGCTTTGGAGCTTGAGTCAGTGGACTTGGTAGAGATTTGAGGCAAGTATAAGTACAGGCTTTGATAACACATATGGGTGTTTGTTTGATGGCTTTGATTCACTCTTATTCTTTGTCTAGCATGTTTTACAGCCACAATTTGTGAATTTGGAACCTCTGTAACTCATTTTATTCAGTTTCTGTATCAAATTTCAGTTTCTGTACTCAGCCCGAATTCATCTCTGTATTGTACGGCTAAGCCGTGAACTTCTACGGCTTGGTTTCCAGAGACTCGAAAATCTGAATTTGTTCTACGGCTAGGCTACGGCTAAGCCGTAATTTGTTCTACGGCTGAGCCGTAAGCTAGCCGTGACCCAACCGTACCCCAGCCGTGAATTAATTCTCTGATCAGTCGAAACTTTTCTGATATCAGTACTCCTACGGTGAGGCTACGGCTAAGCCGTGGATTGGTCTACGGCTAAGCCGTATACTGACTGTAGCTCAGCCGTGAGATGTATCAGATCAGAGGTGGAAAAGCTGACAGTTTAGCCGTGTTCTGAAGGGAACCACGGCTAAGCCGTAGTGCATATTGCGGCTACGCCGTAGGATGCCACGGCTAAGCCGTAGGTCACCCATGGCTAAACCGTAAGACCTGTTAAATATCAGTTAAACTTAGGCTAATGGTGTGACCTTGTAGGGCTCAAATACAGGTTAACCATACCCGTACACCGGCCCGATGGACTCTTTGGATCGCATGAATAATCTGTTAGGCTGTGACTTGTTCATGTGAGCGTTGATCACTGTTAAGCACCTCCCCATGGGTGTTGGTTTAAGGGACTTCGATGCACATAAGGATTATATTGCAACACTAGGATGGCAACGGTGCATCGAATAACTTAAAACTACATCAACATGCACGGTTAGTGACAGTGATGCAACTAGATTAGACTTGGCTTGTAATGAACCTTGAATCCGTATTAATCTGAGATGCATTGCATATTGGTTATGGTTTTGCCCTCTGTTCTGTTAATCTATGTTATGCATTCCTCAGTCATTTTGCTTTCGTTCTGTATATCTGTATTATTCTTCGCTCTGTACTCTGTTTTGATCTATGCTATGCTTTGTATATTCTCTGGCTTTGTATATCTCTGATTTTTGGGTATTCCCTGGTGGCTCTGCCCAGAGGTTAATACGTGAGGATAAGATCCGGTCTTTGTCATCGGTGAGTCCAAAGCGGATAATCTCCCTTTCTTTAGCTTTGATTTGATTGGTATTAGTCTGGCTCTACTCAGCCTCAGCCCTAGGATACCCGACGGGGTTACCTCTGGCGTAGATCTCTGTATCTCTGTTTTAACTGCAGTGTTGCTTTGTCTTGGGACCCCGGAACCCAGGAAACCGAGACCCACTTGTACCCTGGCCCGGTCAGTGGTGTTCTCATCTGCTCTGCTCTGTTCTGCTCTCTATTGGAGAGAACATGGTTAACGTAGTAGCCACTTAGTCAGTATTTCTATGTTTGATTCACATATCATGTTTTACTTCTATGCACGATTTGCTTAGTTTCCTAATATGGAACTCTGTATTTAATCTTCTGTCATTATTATATCCTCTTTGATACTATGCGTGTTTCACCCCTGTTACTTATATTTGTTGGATCGTTGTATTCATTTGTGTTGTCTGTGGTGTTGCAGGCACAGATACCTTGCCCAGCTCCCCGGCGGTCGAGGAGGCTGCAGGGGCGAGTGTAGAGGCACCCTCCGGTCTGGCAGAGTGGGCCTGATCACTTCTGCCAAGTGCGTGCATGCATACCAGTGGCTTTTATTTTGCATTTTGGTTTTTGAGAGCTTGTATTTGGACTTTGGACTTTGGACTTGTATTCTGTATATTTTGTGTATTTTGATTTTGGTGTGTATTCGGTTTTATCTCAGTGTATTTGTCTTTGTCTTTTCCGTTTCGTATTTGCTTTGGCTTCCGCTATTTTATTTTCCTTTGTTGCTTGCTATGATATGTACAGCTTCCGCGTACGCTTAGTTCGCACGTGTTAGATCCCTTGTGTGCGTGCATCTGGACTGGGTTTGGGTGCACGTGCACGGGAGTACGTGTGTCACCGGTTTAGCTTTTCGCTAACCCCCGAATTCTGGGCTCGGGTCGTGACACCACACCCTAGGGGATTTGCTTCAGATTTTGGATGAAAAAAGAAAAGAAAAAAAAATCAAGGAGGATTATTCTAGAAGATCTCTTTGTGTTTGGAGCCAACAAGGAGAACTTTCCAAAGAAGAAAAGTTGACAATGTAAAGGATAAAGGAGGAAGTTCTACACCTCATGTGGGCCAAGTTTGATTTCAAGAGAATATTCTTATCCTTACTTTATCTCTCTAAAGATCTTAATGCAATGTGGCAACTACAAAGACGGGAGGAAGAAGCAAAGAAGGATATCTCAAGAAAGAAAGAAAAGGAAAAAAAAAAAGAAAAAAAAATTCAGCAAGGGAATTCACACCCAACCTTATTGTGGAGCCCATTTTTTTTAAATTTTTATTATTTCTGAGATACTATCATATCAAGAGAATATGGAAACTTTGGGACTTGAAAAAGTGTAAATAGGGCACCTCTCTAACATTTTAAGGCATGAAAGAATTGCCCACCTTCCACCTCTAGATCTCTACATCCATCTCTCCCTCTTTTGTCTCTACATCTTGAGTAATCAAGGAGGCTTACCCGTAAAGTTACATCACTAAGCTTGAAGTGTTCAATTAGAAGGAAGAATTCTCATCCATCCTAGCATGTGATTTAAACTTTAATTTTTAATCTTTTGTAAAACAATTTCATGCTAGTAATAAAGTTTGCTTCTTTTCTGTTTTTCTTGTCCTGATTTTGTGGTGTTCTTAATATTAGTCTTGTTTGTGCTTGGGTTAATTTTCATTCTTGTTTTAATATTGGGATAGAGTTGGATTCACAACTATTAACCCACCGTAGTAACCTTTTCAATATACTTTGTCTCTTCGAATACATCGTATAGTTAGAGGCAAAGCAAGATAAAGTTAAAGAGGTTTAAATGAGAAAAGATTAGAGGCCAATTCTGAAATTTATTTCTACATAGAATGAAGATTTGTTATGCTCACTTGGATTGACGATCTAAGATGAAGAATAAGGCCTTTGGAAAACACTTCTAATTTTTTTGAGCCCAAGTTGAGATAAGAAATTGAAAAAACAACATTACCACCTTTGACTTCTGTTATTTACCACCTTTGACTTCCGTTATTTACCGCCTTTGACTTCTTGCACTTTTCTTTTTATTTTATGCACCTTTATTTTCAATTTTCCTACACTTGTGATTCTTATTATTTGCACTTTTATCTCAATTTTTTGCATGCTTTATGTTTATGCTCATGCATGGTTTTTTTTAAATTATTTCACCACTGTAGGTTGCATTAAATTCATGCATATTCTACTTTTCATCCATAATTAAGGGAGATGATCATGCAAATTTTTAAAAACAAGATTTTTCAATTTTGGTAGTTTCATAAATCTGAATTGAAAACAATCCAGAATTTGTGTAGAAATTAATCTAAAAAATGTTTATATTGGATGACTTTTCTGCACATGTACATATCAGCTGTATACTTGATTTTTAAAACAGTTTTTAGAACATGAAATTCAGAATTGAAATTAGTCCAGAATTGTGCAGAAAATAGTCTCCATTGGGTCATATGTTGGACGACTTTTCATAGACAGATTTGCACATGTTTTTAACAGTCGAATGCTTGATGTTTACTACTGCTTTAAATCTGAATTCAGAACTGAAATGTTAATGAAAGAGTCCAAATTAATGTGCTAAATTCATGTTTAAATGAGACAAGTAAGGACCAAATTATGACTGGAATTCAGCAGAATTTCTGTAGCTTGTTGGAACCAGTTGAAAGGATTAGATTTCTATGTTTTTCTGAAATAAAACTGAAGCGGATTCAGTTCTGGAATTTATGAAAACTAGTCTTCTAAATCTGATATCTAAATGTTTATTAGCAGCTCATCTAATTCATGCATCATGCTCATACACGCCCCACTCATTCATTCATCTTGTAATTTTTTTCTAGAAAGTTTACATTGTCATACATCATAAAATAGTTTAGGAAAGTTTAGTTTCAGATTTTTATTTTATTTTTAGAAAGATTCTCATGCATGATAGTTTAAGATAAATCCCTTCTTAATTTAGGAAGTTGTTGTATTGTAGTTGATTTGTATGGTTGTATTGTATAGGTTGTTTTTAGCAATTGTTTATCTTTAGGAGATCACTAACTTGATTTTAGATTGTCATTTAGATTTCTTTCTAAAATTAACCTCTTTCTAATTTGAATAGGATTTAGAAATTTTTTTAGAAAGTGTAGATTCTTAACTTAACTTAGTTTTTAATTTAGGAAAGTTTTTGTTCTTCTTCACTTTTTATTATTTAGTTTCTAACATTGTTTAGTTTTTGTTTTACTGAGTTTCTAATTTTAATTTATTGTAAGTTCTAATGTGTGTTTTATTTTGCAAAATTTTAGTTTTTATTTTTAGGAAGTTTTAGAATTAGAATTTTTAATTTAGGAATTGTTATTGTAATTCTTTAATTCTTAGGAATGACTATATTTGTTGGATTTTAAATTAGGATAGTTTTAGAATTTATTTAGGCAGGTAATAAGTTGAAAACATCTTTAAACATTACTCCTTGTGGATTCAACCTCGTACTTACCGGGATATTACTACATCGTAGCTCTACACTTAGAGTTGACGAACAAGTTACAACATTGGCATAGGGTATTTAATTCATTTGTTTAATTTCATTATTAGTCTAAGGGCATTGGTCTTTGCTAAGCTTACAATTTTTATCTATTAGGGTATTAATTGGTTTGACATTTAATATGTGAAACTCATGCAATGAATTTTCAATATATTGACTTTGGAAAAGGCCAAGCATGTGTTTTTTACGATCAAGTATGATCTTTACTCTTGGGACAAAATCAGCCTCACATAAATCTTTCATTTTAAAAACCTCTAAAAACCATTTCTTTACCTCTAACAAAAATTCCGTGTCATTATCGGCAATGAGTATGTTATCAACATATAGAGAGAGTTATTACAAATCGATGTTTTGATCACTTAATATAGATGCAGCGGTCTTCATAGTACATTTGAAACCATTTGAACAAACAACATCTTGAAAATTTATATACCATGCCTAGTGGATTGTTTGATCCATAAATAGAATTATTGAGTTTACAAACTTTATCTTCCCGCCCTTTCTCAACATACCCAATTGGTTGTTGCACGTATATTTCTTTTTCTAAGTCTCCATTAAGGAAATTGGTTTAACATCAATTTGATGTAACTCAAGATCTAATTTTACAACAATAGATAATAGGATCACACAAAGACACAGTGGATATCCAAGGGTGCACAAGAGAATATGGATGATGTTGTGATACATAAACCAGCTGATGAATCACATGAGCCCATGCACCCTACTTTTCCTCAGTACCACCCATTCCATTTCACTAAAGAGGAATCTATGCCCTTTTACATAAATCCTTTCTATGATTTAGATTCCTCTGATGAATTTGGCATTGTGGTCTTTCATAAATTCGATGTGCCCGTGGTTGATGAAATAGCAAGTGAACCTAATATGCCCTAAAAGAAAGATTACAATTGGGATGATGACCCCTTTTCTCAGATTTTTGAGTTAGATAATTTTGAACCCTTGGAATCTTGTACTAAATTCTTCATGAAATCATATGATCTAACCTTTAGAGAAATTGCCTTCGTATTTCTTAGCCCTCAATGTTATTCAGAAAAGCTCATAGAATTGGAGAACAGTGGTCCCATTTAGATACTCGAGCCTGAAAGTTTGGAATCTTTTGAGCTCGTGCCTAGACAGACCTTGGAAATCAATTCAAAAGAATGTATGGCATTGGAGGACCTAAGGTCACTAGTTGCTCATTACATCCCCTCCTATCTTTCAAAGATCCGTTTTTAAGGGAGAGGAAGAATTTTTAATGGTGGTACCTCCTTCACACATTCAAAAAGAACATGCAATCCTCATGTTCACTGTGTATAAAATTCTTATGGTTTCATCTCTTTCTGTGTTTCTTTTAAACTGTGTGGAGGAAAATTTCATTTGGGATCTAGGTGGAATCATGGTTTCGAATCCAGTAATGTAGTTTTTTTTTCTTTTCTTTTTAGCATAGATATTTCATTTTAGAGTAGCTTCTTATGTTTTTGTTCTTATTTTTCTATTTTGTTTAACCTTGGACAGGGAGCAGCTTAGACACATCTTTAGGTGACTCACTCTCTTTACCCTCCTTTACATTTATGTTTCCTCGTGTTGCTTTTACCCTTCTACATTGCATACATAAACATCGAGGACGATATTCATTTTAGGTTGGGGGGTGGGAACAAGCACGCCTGTCCAATTTTAAGTAAAAAAATTAGACTTTTTTAATTTTCCTGTCACTTTTATCATTTTAGTCAGTTTTTAATCATTTTAGTCAGTTTTTAGAAAAAAAAAATTTATGATCTTTATTTTTTGTCATCATTTATTTTCATTTTAGAAAAAAAAGTTTTCAAAGGAATTGAAGTGATTTAAAGATATATAGAAATTTGGAATTTCATACTTTTGGAAGGGAGTAAAAAAGAAAGTTTGCATTTTCTAAAGGAGGAAACCTATCGAAAGAGTATGAAAACTTGCTTTCTATATACATACATGTATACATTTTTTGACATTTTGGATAGCAAGCTTTAATGCTGTTTTTGAAAATTTTTTTGGAGAATACGATTTGAACTTGAGATTTAGTTTGTATAATATTTTTGTTTCCTGGTTCATTTTGGTGAATTGTATATATTAGAACCAAGATGAATTAATTCAAGCAAAATGAGAAATGCCACCTTGTGTTTACTTTCGATTTAAAAAAAAAAGAAAAAGAAGCATATAATGAGAAGTTTGTGACTAGTTTGGGTTCATAGCCTTTTTAGCTCGAGCTAGTAAGCTCAGAGGGATATATCTATATCTAATGCCCTAAAGCCATCTGGTTTGGGAGTCATTGGCCTAACACTCGTTACAAAAGTTAATTAAAAAGCTTAAGGGACCTAAATATTGCACAGTGACAAAATGATTTGTTAGAAAAAAAAATGATGATGAATTATGGCCCAATGAGTGTCTGTAAAAATTTTCAAGTGATATACATGGAAATGCATAAGGATTAAATTTGCTCTTTAGATTCCAACTTTTGTTATATCATATGAACTTGGAAATTTCTATGTTAGAAAAAGTGAGTGAAAAGTGTCTGTAAGAGTTTGCATGGGAGTATGTACAGGGAAAAACAAGGACCAAATTTGCTCCCCGAATCCTAACTTTTCTTATATCGTATGAACTTGGGAACCTTTGCGTTGGAAAAAGACATGAGAGAAAAGAGGCCAATTGAAGTAAATAATAAAATGGCAGCTATCTTAGGAGCTTTGAAAGGAAATTTCTTTTAGCTAAATTTCAGGGGATTAGACTATTTGAAGGAGAAATTCCATTTTTGCAGCATTATCATGGAATATTTTAAATAAGTTTTTGATGCATACATTTTTCACCGTGCATGCAAGTTGGTTTGAATTTGAGAAATTTTTTAAAAATAGAACTGTGGACTGAACTTTGAAAAGTCTGAAAGTTTGATTATTCCAGATTTCGAAAATATCCAATATGAGTGAATTTTCTTTTGGGGAATTTTTTTTCACCTTTATTCTTCATTCTTCTTATTCTCAAAAGAAAAAAAAAGAAAAGAAAATTTTGTGGGTATATTCATTGCAAACCCTCACGAGACACAACTAGTTCATTGTTTGTGTAGAGCTACGATGTAGTAATATCCCAGTAAGTATGGGTTCGAATCCATAGGAAGCGATGTTTAAAGATGTTTTCAACTTGCTACCTGTCTAAATAAAACTCTAAAACTATCCTAATTTAAAATATAACAAATGCATTTATTCCTAAAAATTAAAAAATTACAATAACAATTCCTAAATTAAAAATCCCAATTCTAAAACTTCCTAAAAATTAAAAAAAAATTCCGCAAAACAAAACACACATAAGAACTTCCAATAAAACAAAAACTAAAATTAGAAACTAACTAAAAATAAAAGCTAAACAATGTTGAAACAAATTAAACTAATGTTAGAAACTTTCCTAAATTAAAATTTAAGTTAAGTTAAGAATCTACACTTCCTGCAACAAAAGATTTCTAATCCTATTCAAACTAGAAAGAGATTAATTTTATAAAGATAACCTAAAGTTAAATTAGTAATCTCCTAAAGCTAAACAACTTCTAAAACAATAACATACAATACAACTAAACAAACAACTAAACAAAACAGCTTTCTAAATTAAGAATGAATTTATCCTAAACTAAAATGCATGAGAATCTTCCTAAAACAAAAATTTGAAACTAAACTTTCCTAAGCTATTTTATGAAAAAAAAATTACAAGATGCATGAATGAGTGGGGCGTGCACATGTGTATACAATACATGGGAATGATGGATGTGTATTAGCACATCAAAATCAGTTTCAAACCACTGATTTGTATTAGTTTCGGATCTGAGACTTCCAACTTTCTAGCAAAGAAAATCAGTTTTTAAGATTAATTTAAACAGTTCACAAATACATCAAACATTCACATGAATAAAGGCTAACTTCCACAACTGTTTCAGGTCTAATTTGGGCTGACTTCAATGTGTTTTGATTCTGATTTCAGAAGTTAACAAGTGCTGTAAAGATTAAGCATGAACATGTTCAATTCTGTTTGTGAAAGGTCGTCTAATGTGAACCAGATTAAGACTATTTTCTGCAAAGAATCTGGACTATTATTAATTCTTATTCTGAGATTTCAAAGGAACTTCAACATCAAACAAGCTCTGAAGTGCACTCAGAAAAACTCATCCCAAGCACACATAAAAACATGCACTTTCTATTGTTCAAAATAAATTCAGATTTGGAATTAATTAAAGACTCCTTGCCACAAAACTTCTCAACATTTAGACAAAGAAAGTAACTCTGTGTTCACCGTGATTTTCACACTTAAATAGTTTCATGAGATAGAAAATATGCATGAATGGTATGTAATTTCAACAGTAGAACATTCCTAAACAAAACAATATTGCAGGAACATAAATAACATCTATGCAGAAATTAAAGATAAAAGTGCAAAAAAATAAAGCAAAACGCAGGAAATTTAAATAAATTGTGCAAAAATTTAAAGGTGGTTGTGCAAGAAGTCAAAGGCGGTATAATCGGAAGTCAAAGGCAGTATAATGGGAAGTCAAAGGCGGTAATGTTGTTCTTTTAATTTCTTATCTCAACTTGGGCTCAAAAAGATTAGAAGTGTTGACCTAGGACCTTATTCTTCATCTTAGGTCATTAATCTAAGTGAGAATAACAAATTTCTATTCAGAGTAAAATAAATTTCAGAATTGGCTTCTAATCTTTTCTCACTCAAACCTCCTTGAGTCCATTTTGCATTGCCTCTAAACACTCAATGTATCTAAAGAGACAAAGTATATTGAAAATGTTGCTAAGATGGGTTAATGGTTGTGATTCCAACTCTATCCCAATATTTAAACAAAAATGAAAATTAACTCAATCACAAACAAGACTAATATTAAGAACACCACAATATCAAGAGAAGAAAAATAGAAAAGAAACAAACTTTATTACTATCATGAAAATTGTTTTACAAAAGATTGAAAATTAAAAGCAAACAATTACATACTGGGATGGATGAGAAATCCTACTTCTAGTTGATAGTTCAAGGTTAGTGGTGTGCCCTTAGGGCTAATCTTCCTTGATGACTTGAGATGTAGAGACAAGAGATGGAGAGATGGATGTAGAGATCTAGAGGTGGAAGGTGGGCTATTCTTCCATGAAGAGTATGCTAGAGGGGTGCCCTATTTATACTTTTTTAAACCCTAAATTTCCATCTTCTCTTAATATGATAGTATCTCAAAAATAATAAAAATTGAAAGAAAATGGGCTCCACAATAGGGTTCGGTGTAATTCTCTTTGCTAGATTTTTTTTTTCTCTTTTTTTTTCTTTCTTTTCTTCGGAAGTCCTCCTTTGTTTCTTTTTTCCTTCTTTGTATTTGTCACTTTGCATTGAAATCTTTAGAGAGATAAAGTAAGATAAGAATCTTCTCTTCGAATCAAACTTGGCCTACATGAAGTGTAGAATCTTCCTCCTTTATCTTTTGTATCATCAATTTTCCTTCGGAAAGTTCTCCTTGTTGGCTCCAAACTCAAACAAATCTTCTAGAACAATCCTCCTTGATTTTTTCCTCTTTTTTTCAATCAAAAATCTGAAGCAAATCCACTTGAGCGTGGGGTCCTTCTTGCCTGTTTTTTATTATTGTTTTTGAAATATCTCCTTCTCCAAAAAGAACTTGATGTGGCTTTTCTTCTCTATTTTTGATGAGATTTTTTTATTATTTTCTTAAAAATATCTTGAAATGTGCAACAAGTGAATGGACCCTATCTTGAATTCCCCACAAGTGTAGCTTCACACATGTGCATGTGTGTGGGACCATGAAGCTAATTTTTGCATTTTTTTTCTTCTGATTTCTTTTCCTCTCTTCAATTCTCCTTTCCTTTCTTTCGAAAATAAATTTCTTGCCTCAATTCTTGAAATGGGACCCATGTCATTAATTTCCTACAAACAAATGTAAATTCATGTGAAAAGACAATTTAACCCTAAGACACAAATGCATGAATGCAGGCCCATCTCTCATGAAATAATAATAAAAATGCACACCATTTTATATGATTTTATGTGAATGATCTAATGATGATGAAATTTTAATTTATTTTATGAGAAAAATAATTTTTACAAAACTTTCCAAGAATGGCAAGTTTCATGAATATAAGCAAAAAATGTGATTTTTAAGCAGATTATGCTGAAATGCACTATAATGAATTTAAAATGCATAAAATCATGATATCACACTAAATGAGGCTCTTTCTAGTCAATAAGTCCTTAAAATGGTCCAAAATGTATATAAAAATATGCATTTTTAAGGATTTATCACACCCCCAACTAGCATTTTGCTAGTCCCTAGCAAAAATTGCGAATGAGGAATTCATCATGACCTACACTATCCTAAAACTAGTGCAATGCAATAAAACTAGACATTAATGCAATGCCACTTTTGCTGGCACTCTCGACTGCATGTAGCATATCAGCAAGCCCTTAAACTCCTATGTTCCCCTTAGTGGATGAGTTGTGCCTCATAAGGATTTGCAATGAATATTCTCACAAAATTCTTTTTTTTAGAAAAGAAACAAATAAACAAAAATAAAGGGGAAAAGAAATTTCCTAAAAAAAATTCGCTCATATCGGATATTGTCGAAATCTGAAATAATTACACTTTTAAACTTTTCAAAGTCTGGTCCATAGTTCTATTTTTGAAAACTTTTTCAAATTCAAACCAACCTGCATGCACAATGAAAAATTATATCCCTCAAAAACTTAATTCAAATATTCCACTATACTACTGCAAAAACTGAATTTTTCCTTCAAATAGTCTAATCCCTTGAGATTTAGTAAAAAAAAATTTCCTCCCAAAGCTACTAAGATAGCTACCACATTACTATTTACTTTGATTGGCCTGTTTTCTCTCTGTCTTTTTCCAACGCAAGATTCCAAAGTTCATATGATATAAGAAAAGTCAGAATACAGAGAGCAAATCTGGTCCTTGTCCTTTCCCGCACACACTCCCTTGCAAACTCTTGCTGACACTCTTCACTCACTGCCTTTTTCCAACATAGAAATTTTTAAGTTCATATGATATAACAAAAGTTAGGATCTAAGGAGAAAACTTAGTCCTTATGCATTTCCGCACACATCCCTTAAAATTTTCACAAACACTCATTGGGCCATAATTCATCATCATTTTTTTCTAACAAATCAATTGTTGTTGTGACTGTGTAATGTTTAGGTCTCTTAAGCTTTCTAATTAACCCGTGTAGTAAGTGTTAGGCCAATAACTCCCAAATTAGATGGCTTTAGGGCCCTCGGTATGAAAATACCCCTAACTCGAGTTAAAAAGGCTACGAACCCAAACTAGTAAAAAACTTCTCATTATATGGCTTTTTTTTTCTTTTCTCAAATCGAAAGTAAACACTAGGTGGTATTTCTCATTTCACTCGAATTAATTCATCTTGTTTCTTATATATACAATTCACCAAAATGAACCAGGAAACAAAAATATTATACAAACTAAATCTCAAGTTCACGTCGTATTCTCCCCTAAAAAATTCCAAAATAGCATTAAAGCTTCCTATCCAAAATGTCGAAAAACATGCATACGTGTATACATGTGGAAAGCAAGTTTTGTTAATCTTCTAATAGGTTTCCTCCTTTATAAAATACAAACTCTCTGTTTATTTCCTTCTAAAAGTATGAAAATTTCAAATTTATACATATCTTCAAATTGCTTCAATTCTTCTGAAAAATAAATGTTAATAAATAAATAAATAAAGGTCCTAAATTTTTTTTTTCTAAAAACTAACTAAAATGGTAAAAGTGACAAGAAAATCAAAAAAATTTTGTCTAAAATTGGACAAGCGTGCTTGTTCTCACCCTTCAACCTAAGATGAACATTGTCCTCGATGTTTATACATACAATGCAGAATTGTAAAAGTAATATAAGGAAACATAAATTTAAAGGAGGGAAAGAGAACAAGTCACCTGAAGAAGTGTCTGAGCTGCTCCTTGTCCAAAGTTAGACAAAATAGAAAAACAAGAACGAAAAGACAAGAACCTACTCTAAAAGGAAATATCCACACTAAAAAGAAAAGAAAAAAAACCTTCACTACTGGATTCGAACCCATGAGTCCATTCGAATCCCAAATGAAATTTTCCTCCACACAGTTTACAAGAAGCATAGAAAGAGATGAAACCATGTTGGTAGTGGGCTCAATGAACATGAGGACTGCACATTCCTGTAAACTATGTAAAGAGGGGACTACCATGAAAAATTCATCCTCTTCTCTAAAAATTGGATCTTTGAAAGATAGGAGAAGATGTAATAAGCAACTGGGTGGCCTAGGTCCTCTCGTGCCATAAATTCTTTTGAATTGATTTCCACAGTCTATTTAGGCACGAGCTCAAAGGATTGCAAATTGTAGGACTCAGGGTTCTAAATGGGACTACTGTCCTCCAATTCCACAAGTTTTTCTAAATAACATTGAGGGCCAAGAAATATGAGGGCAATTTCTCTAAGGCTTGGATCATCAGATTCTATGAAGAATTTAGTACAAGATTCTAAGGATTCCAATTGTCTGACTCAGAAATATGAAAATTGGAGTCATCCTCCCAATTGTAATCTTTGTTTTGAGGCTCCTTAGGTTCATTTGCTGTTTCATCAATCATGGGCACATCGAATTTGTGAAAGACCATATGCCAAATTCATCAAAGGAATCTAAAACATAAAAAGGATTAATGTAAAGGGCATAGATTCCTCTTTAGTGAAGTGAAATGGGCAGTACAAAGCAAAGGTAAAGTACACGGGCTCATGTGATTCATCAACTACTTCATGCATCACACCATCATCCATGTTCTCATATGCGCCCTTGGATATCCATTGAGTGTTTGTGTGATCCATATCTACAAGATCTTCAATGAATGTAGGATCATCTTCAATTCTAAGGGTGTCATTTCTTTTTCTCATTTCAAACGATGTTTGACTAATTGAAGTCATTATGTTTTTCATGCATTGTGCATAATCTTGAATGGATTGCATGGTTTCTATGTGGACTCAATGAATTTTGTTAAAGTATCCTCCAAAGAATTCTTCTAGGGTTGTGATGGTTCATATGACCATTCGGGCGAAAAGGAATCATAAAGGTGCATATGACCAAGGAGAAGAAGGGAGTACATATGACATATCCTGTGAGGGATAGTCATACGACCCGTTCGGAGTAAATTTTTTGAGATAAGAGACATGATCTATATCGGGCCCATTTTGCCAATTGTCCAATGATTGATCATCCCAATTTGGACCACACATGCTACCTATGTCACTATAGTAATGCCATTGATTTGAATTTGATTCGGCCCGTCCTGGAAATCCCACATATGTTTTGGAATGAGTGACTAATTGTAGGTGTATGAGAACTCATGCAGGACCCTTATTGGTTGATCATCTGACTTAATCATTTTATTAAAATCCTCCACACATTCCTCATTGTAATAATGATCATAGTGATTGGCCCACATCCAGTCATAAGATCCAACTGAACATTTTGTTTGATGTAACTTTGCAATTTTTTCTTGTTCGCACAAGGCACACCAGGACTTTAGTGGGCCATTAACATTGATTCCATTCTCATTTGTTTGCTCATTGTTAAGTTCCCTCATGTTTGTGGATTCCCACCAATCCATTTTCGGAATCACTTTGTTTGTTTTTTTTCCTTTTGAGGATAAAAAAACCTAGATAAGTAGCAACTACGTAACACCCTAAGGTCAAAAAGTTTCCTTAAGTTATCCAATCCGGTCTTATGAATCTAACTTGGCCAGGTTAGCCACCAGGAAGTGGTAGAGTCACAGAAGGACCCGTTTGAAGGACCAGCTTCCTTAACAGACTAGTTATTGTAGGCTACAGGGGCAAAGGCTTTCTTGGGCACCGAGAAGATTAAGACAGTGATTAGGTCACTTTTGGTGTTCTTTCTTCTAAAAGGAGTTATGACAAGTTGAAAAATAGTAACTTTTTCCAATTGTAAAAAGTTTCTAAAAATTCGAGTGATGTGTACTTTCTAACAATCCATGCACTTTCCTATTCCAATTTAGGATGGCTTATCATTCCATGTATGTCCTCTTATTTCTAAAATGAAGCCAAAATTAAATCACACCCACAAAGCAATGTAAAAAAAGAAAGTTTGAAAAGTTACCTTAAATGGCGCTTTCTGGAAGCGGTGCCAAAAACTTGTTCGTCAACCCCAAGTGTAGAGCTGCGATGCAGTAATATCCTGATAAGTACCAGGTCAAATCCCCAGGGAGCAATGCTTAAAGATGTTTTCAACTTGTCACTTGCTTAAATAAAACACTAAAAGTATCCTAATTTAAAATCTAACAAATACATTCATTCCTAAAAATTAAACAATTACAATAACAATTCCTAAATTAAAAATCCCAATTCTAAAACTTCCTAAAAATTAAAAAAAATTCTACAAAATAAAACACACATTAGAACTTCCAATAAAATAAAAACTAAAATTAGAAACTAACTAAAAATAAAAACTATACAAAGTTAGAAACCAATTAAACTAATGTGAGAAACTTTCCTAAATTAAAAGTTAAGTTAAGAATCTACACTTCCTACAACAAAAAATTTCTAATCCTATTCAAACTAGAAAGAGATTAATTTTATAAAGATAACCTAAAGTTAAATTAGTGATCTCCTAAAGCTAAACAACTTTTAAAACAATAACATGCAATACAACTAAACAAACAACTAAATAAAACAACTTTCGAAATTAAGAATGAATTTATCCTAAACTAATATGCATGAGAATCTTTCTAAAACAAAAATTTGAAACTAAACTTTCCTAAACTATTTTATGAAAAAAATTTACAAGATGCATGAATGAGTGTGGCATGCATGCACATGTGTATACAATACATGGAATGATGGACGTGCATTAGCACATCAAAATCAGTTTTATACCACTGATTTGTATTAGTTTCAGATCTAAAACTTCCAACTTTCTAGCACAGAAAATCAGCTTTTAAGATTAATTTAAAAAGTTCACAAATACATCAAACATTCACATGAATAAAGGCTAACTTCCACCACTGTTTCAGGTCTGATTTGGACTGACTTCAATGTGTTTTAATTCCAATTTCAGAAGTTAAAAACTGCTGTAAAGCTTAAGCATGAACATGTTCAATTTTGTTTGTGAAAGGTCATCCAATGTGAACCTGATTGAGACTGTTTTCTGTAAAGAATCTGGACTGTTATTAATTCTTATTCTGAGATTTTCAAAGGAACTTCAACATCAAACAAGCTCTGAAGTGCACTCAGAAAAACTCATCCCAAACACACATAAAAACGTGCACTTTCTGCTGTTCAAAATAAATTCAAATGTAGAATTAATTTAAGGCTGTTCTTGCCACAAAACTTCTTAAGATTCAGACAAAGAAAGTAACTCTGAGTTCATTGTGACTTTCACACTTGAACAGGTCCATGAGAATAGAAAATATGCATGAATGGTATACAATTCTCAATAGTAAAACATTCCTAAACAAAACAATGCAAGAACATAAATAATATGTGTGCAGAAATTAAAGATAAAAGTGCCGAAAAATAAAGCAAAGTGCAGGAAATTTAAATAAAAGGTACAGAAATTTAAAGGTGGTTGTGCAAGAAGTTAAAGGCGGTATAACCGGAAGTCAAAGGTGGTATAACAGGAAGTCAAAGGCGGTAATGTTGTTCTTTTAATTTCTTATCTCAACTTGGGCTCAAAAAGATTCTAAGTGTTGACCTAGGGCCTTATTCTTCATCTAAGGTCATCAATTTAAGTGAGAATAACCAATCTTCATTCAAAGTAAAATAAATTTCAGAATTAGCCTCTAATCTTTTCTCACTCAAACCTCTTTAACTCCATCCTGCATTGCCTCCAAACATAAAATGTATCCGAAGAAACAAAGTATATTAAGAAGGTTACGAAAATGGGTTAATAGTTGTGATTCCAACTCTATCCTAATATTTAAACAAGAATGAAAATTAATCACAAATAAGACTAATATTAAGAGCACCACAAAAACAAGATAAGAAAAATAGAAAAGAAACAAATTTTGCAACTAGCATGAAAATTGTTTTACAAAAGATTGAAAATTAAAAGCAAACAATTACATATTAGGATGGATAAGAATTCCTTCTTCTAGTTGACACTTCAAAGTTGGTGGTTTGGCCTTAGGGCTAAGCCTCCTTAATGACTTGAGATGTAGAGACAAGAGATGGAGGAATGGATATAGAGATCTAGAGGTGGGAGTGAACAATTCTTCCATGAAGAGTATGCTAGAGGGCTACCCTATTTATACTTTTTCAAGCTCCAAAGTTTCCATCTTCTCTTGATATGATAGTATCTCAAAAATAATAAAAATTTAAAGAAAATGGGCTCCACAATGGAGTTGGGTGTGAATTCTCTTTGCTGGATTTTTCTTTCTTTCTTTCTTTGGAAGTCCTTTTTTACTTCTTCTTCTTTCCTTCTTTGTATTTTCTATCTTGCATTGAGATCTTTGGAGAGATAAAGTGCGGATAAGAATCTTCTCTTGAAGTCAAACTTAGCCCGCATGAGATGTAGAATCTTCCTTGCATTGTCAACTTTCCTTCTTTGGAAAGTTCACCTTGCTGGCTCCAAACTCAAAGAGATCTTCTAGAATAATCTTCCATGATTTTTTCTTTATTTTTTTCAACCAAAAATCTGAAGCAAATCCCCTTGGGTGTGAGATCCCTCTTCCCCATTTTATTATTATTATTTTTCAAATCTTCTCCTTCTCCAAAAAGAACTCCTATGTGGCTTTCTTTCTCCACCTTTGATGAGATTTTTTTTTATTATCTTCTTAAAAATATCTTGAAATGTGCATGTGTATGAGACTATGAAGCCAACTTTTGCATTTATTTTCTTCTAATTTCTTCCCCTCTCTTCAATTCTTCTCTCCTTTCTTTTGAAAATAAATTTTTTGCCTCAATTCTTAAAAATGAGACCCATGTCATCAATTTCCTACAAAACAAATGTGAATTCAAGTGAAATGACAATTATAACCCTAAGATCACAAATACATGAATGCGGGCCCGTCTCTCATGAAATGATAATGAAAATGCAAACCATTTTATATGAGTTTATGTGGATGATCTAATGATGATGAAAATTTAATTTATTTCATGAGAAAAATAATTTTCACAAAATTTTCTGAAAATAGATTTCCAAAAATGGCAGGTTTCATAAATATAAGCCAAAAGTGTGATTTTTAAGCAAATTATGTAGAAATGCTCTACAATGAATTTAAAATGCATGAAATCATGATTTCACACTAAATGAGGCTCTTTCAAGTCAATAAGTCCTTAAAATGGTCCAAAATGTATATTAAAATATACATTTTTAAGGACTCATCATCCACTAGGGGGAACCTAGGAGTTTAAGGGCTTACTGCTGTGTTAAATGCATTCGAGAGTGCCAACAAAAGTGGCATTACATTCATGTTTACTTTTATTATATTGCATTAGTTTTAGGTTAGATTAGGTTAGGATGAAAGCCTCATATTTTTATTCGTAATTTTTATTAGAGACTAGCAAAACACTGGTTGGGGAGCGTGATGAGTCCTTAAAACTTTTTTTTTCATGTATAATTTCATATATTTTAAGGACTTAATCATTCTAAAATGCATCAATTAGGGTAGGATCATTATTACGGCACTTAAAATCCATTTATTATGTTTTAATTCATAATTCTCTAAAAAAAATAGCATTTTAGCACAAAATCATGAAAACTACCTTTTTTGAAACCCTAATTTCTCAAAATTTTAGAGGAATCCTAGTTGAATCATAAGTATTTGCGAAGAGTTTCAATTGGATTAGAACTATACTAATTCTTATCGTTTAAACCCTTTTTACAGGTACTATGAAAAATGGGACCCTTCTTGAATGAAGAATCCTACTAACATCATGATTCTTACCTAGGACTCACACGTAGCTCAGAAAATCATATTGGGTCTTGCAGTAAAGATTAGAGTGAAAAGGTGCTGATTTGAAGACGAACAGAGAAGAATTAAACTTAATGGACCCCGCAAACATTCTCACATGTGGAGAGCTCACACATACGCCATGGGAACAAGAGGTGTCCACTCATTCCACTTGAACTATCCCTATAGCCTTTTTACGAAAAGTTAAAAAAAAGTCCACGACGATGTAGTAACTGAAGAAATAGTTCAAGAAGGAGTTTGTAAAGCTACAAGGGAACCCACACACAAGCCTGCAGTCTAAGCCTCCTATGTTTTCATGTTTGGATCGCACTTAAACTCTTTTTAAATTATCTCCCCATTATTTATGCAAAATTTGAGAAAGAAGGGAGATAATTCATGAGAGAAAAGAGAGTTTTAGTGGAAAAAAGATAAGCCACCAAAGGAAAGAGCCCCTTTTCAAGGAGTGTTTTGCACATCTGAAAGAGGCTTTCCCTTAGCTCTGGACATCCAGCCAAGGAGGTGGACCCTACTCTACTTGAAATTGAAGAAAAGCTGAAGAAAACTGGGCCATTCTATGTATTTTGCATTATACTTGAAGTGGACCCTATTGCCATTGCTTTTGATCAAATTCAAGGATATTTTCAGTAACAAGACTCCTCCTTATCTTATCATATATTATCAAGCTTGGAGATTAAGGAGCAAAGAGAAAGTGATAATTGAAAAGGAAAAAGAGTCCTATCAGAAGAAGAAAGTCAATCTCGTTTCTTTTAAAATAGCTTGGATTAAAATGGTCATATCTCTTAGACCGTAGATTAGATTGAACCAGTCTTGGTACCATTGGAAAGCTCTTTCAGAGTAAATATCCATGGAGCCCAAGATTGTATAATTTGGAGCTAAAATGAGAAAGTTATGACCCAAAGAGGATGGCTGTGATTTTTCTACTCGATATTGAGATTGTCTCATCAAAGGTAGGCCCTATCCTTTTGCAAGTGTTAGCTAAAATTCAAAAAGTGGATACAATTAGAATTCCATTAAGAGAAGGAATCTTATCTCATCTCAAACTTGGAAGACTTGTTGGCCAAGAAGAGGACTTGCCAATTTAAGAAGATCTTTGCTACAAAATAGGATCTATGGAGAGAAACAAAGGGCTCTCAACTCCTATAAATTAAAGGCATTGGCCTCCCATACTCTTCATGGAAGAATTATCCACCACCCACCTCTAGATTTCCTACGTCCATCTCTCCCTCTCTTGTCTCTACATCTTAAGTCATCAAGGAGACTTAGCCCTAAAGCCACACCACCAACCTTGAAGATTCAACTGGAAGTAGGAATTCTTTTCCATCTTAGTATGTGTATTCTTTTTGTTTAAATTTTTTATCTTTTGTAAAGAATTTCCATGCTGATTCAATAATATTCATCTTATTATTCTTCTTATTCTTATAGTTGTTTCTATTGCTTGATTTGTGTTTTCTTGTTTGGGTTGACTACTCAAATTTAAGATAGCATATTCAAAGTAATTGTTAGGCTTAGATTGAGAAAGAATTTTGAGAGAATATACCACCTTTGATTTTAGTTCTACCACCTTTGACTTCTGTTTTACCACCTTTGATTTCCTATTTACCAACTTTGATTTCAATACACTACCACCTTTGATTTCAAGTTTTCTAGCACCTTTGACTTCAAGTTTACCACCTTCCAATTTTAGCACAACACATTCATTTTCATGCTTTTCTTTTTATTATATTCAGATCTTGCATAACTTATGGATGGAATTAGGTTTAGAATCATGCATAATCATTACATGAGATTTATGATGATTTTTAGTTTCTAAAAATTTAATTCTCAAATCTGAAATTTATGAGTTTTAAATAAAAATAAAAAGTTGAAATTTAGATTAAAAAAGGGACTGCACAAAAAGACAGCATACAGTAGTGCTTTTAGTTCGAATCTTGGCAATTTAAAACTCTACTTAGTGATACTATTTTTCCTTAAAATTTGGAAAAATTGTTGATTAATGAAATAAATTTAAACCATAAAAATACCAGATAAAAAAGATTTTGGAAAGTTAGATTTTCAATAGCTTAAACACATATTAGTAAAACAGTCTGCATCCAGATTTCTGCAACAGGGCAGCTTTTTGTCCAAAAATTTAAAATTGATTACCATATCAAATCATTGAATTTTTATGTGAAAACTAGTAGAATTGAACTTGGATAGGTTTAATTTCAAGCCCTTGAGTTTCAAGTGAGAATAAATTCAGGAAGTTTGAAAACAAAAGGCTAGAATACAAAGTGGACAAACTACTTGTGTGTAGAAATTTTGCAGTTTTAGATTGTATTGGTCATCTTCATTCATGCATATTTTCTTTGTTTTAATTCTTTTTCGATTTCTTTTTCTTTGTTTGAAACATACATCATTAAGGTTTAGATTCCATCTATTAAATTTAGGTTTAGATCATTTTAGGTCAATTGAACATAGAGATTAAAATATCAGCCAATACCAGTACGAACTAGTATAGCTGGTACCATACCGATAAATGATATAGAAACGGTATCAGTTATACACAGTTAAAATATTGCAAAAATATCGTGATATATCAGCCGATATTTCAAAATATCTGTAGTATATATAAAATAAATTAAAAATTGTGCAATCCTAATTTCTTTTCCCTCTTTCTCATCCTTTTATTCATCTTCTACTTCCTAAACACACTCCAATTACTGCAACTCTTCCTTTCACTTACAAATAAATAAAAAAATCTTTATTTTTGTAGATTTGGTCTAAGAAATCACCAAAATAACTCTACAAAGGTAAGTATATTCTTCTCCTTTTATTTTTTTTATAATTATTTGTTAGGTAAAAGCTAAAAATGAGCCATGAATATGATAATTCCATTCCACTCTTTTTCTAATATGGTTCTATTATTTGGTATTTTAAAAATAGAGGCTTGTAACTTTTAAGTTTTAACCAGTTTTCACTTTTATTGATATTTAGATATTTTTAATTTTAACGGTACTAATTATTATTTTTTATTTTATTAATATAAAAATACACGATTTTATGAATCAAACTTGATAGATCTAGTAGTAGAATACATAGATCTTTAAGATGTGGAGGATCTTAGTGTATACTCTACAACATACCAATTACCAACACTATATACAAATTATAAATAAATTGAATTTTCTAAAATTTCATACTAATAGATGGTTCATAAGTCATAATTATGATTCTTACAAACAAAAATTACAATTTTAGACAAGATAGCTATACAGGATGTCATGACTGAGGGGGACCAATAATTTGATTTGTACTTGTTACTAATAAAAGAAATTGTTTTCCAACCTTTCTTAATATTCTAAATTTTTTGGATATTTTTTTCAAAATTTTTTGGAGCAAAAAAAGAATTCACACCGAGACAACTGCGACAGGTCGCGAAACCACGATCGATGCTGATACCATATCGATTTTTGGGACCGGCCGATACTGCAACCGATGCCTCGATTTTCATCCATGGTTGTACAAAGCCTTGAAAAGGGGGTTATATACAAGTAGTTTCACACTTAGAAGAATTTCAGCATGCATCTTAGTATTTTGATTTTCTAGGATTGAGTCATTCATGCATATCATGCATTGTTGCATTAATTAGAGTGTAGGAATAGGTTTAGGATTGATTTTATAATTAGAAATCATTTATTCCATTAGTTTAGCCTTTTGTCAAGTTGGAAAGGACCTAATCATATTTGCTCCCTATAGATTCAACCCTGTACTTACTTGTATATAACTACATCAAACAACTCTACACTTGGGGTTTTGCAATCAAATGTGCACTGAAGGGAATCACACCACAGGAGAGAAAGCTTCATCATAATTGACCCCCTCAATTTGGGTGAACCCTTCGGCTATTAGCCTGGCTTTAAATTTATCAATAGTTCTATATGCTTTGCATTTGATTTTCAAGACCCATTTGTTTGAAATGGATTTACGTCTTCGTAACAAATCCACAAAATCCCATACTCGATTTTTTCGCATTGAGCTAATCTCATTATTCATTGCGGTGATTCACTCCTTTGAATTCCTTGATTCAAGAGCCTGTCGAAAAGTTTGAGGCTTATCTTCATTAAGATTGATATATGCATATGATTCCCCTTTGATACTAAAGTATCTTCAAGGAATTAACCCACGAGAACTTCGATGAGGATTATTATCTAGTTCACTCCTACTTAATCCTAACTAGGTAAGATCACTTCCACTTACTTCAACATTTGGATTTGTGTTCATGTTAGGTTGTGAGTTTTTCATTTCAAACAATTCAGTTGTTACTCTTGTTTTCTTTTTCTCTGGATATTGGAATTCAAAGAAGTCAACATCACATGACTCTACTTCTATCATCCATGTATTTTGGTTCTCATAGACCATAACATATCCTTTATACAATTCAGAATACCTAACAACAATGCTCCAAATAGTCTTCGATTCTATCTTGTTGTGATGAGGGATCATGACGTGTCCCATTGACCCCCATGGTCGTAGATCTACCAACAATGGTTTTCTACTTGTCCATATCTCATTAGGTGTTTTCGGAATATACTTAGATGGGACCCTATTAGGATGTATACTTCAATTAAAAGAACATTTCCCCAAAAGGAAGTGGGGAGATTTGGATTGGTCATCATGGATCTAACCATATCCAATAGGATCCTATCTTGACTTTTTGCTACATGATTTTGCTATTGAGTGTAAGCCATAATCAATTGACACTTAGTTCCATTATTTTCACAAAAGGTCTTGAAAATATCTAAAGTGCATTCACCACCTCAATCAGTTCTAAGGATCTTAATTTTCTTGTTGAATTGGGCTTGGATTTCTATAGTAAATTTGGTAAAAACATCTATGGTTTCAGATTTGTGTGAAATCAAGTAAGTGTAGCCATGACGAGAATAGTCATTGATAAATGTTAAAGATTGCTGTGGAAGCTTTAGATCGATGCCCTGCATCCACTATAATGCTCAAGACCAATTGACGCAAAGGATGAAATCGCGTATTCTCTAAGCGGTTACAGGAGATCTACTAGAAATCTCTTTAACTCAAAACACTCCCTATTGTTCACAGGCTTAGAGATGGATGCCTAATGAAAGAACTTATAGGTGGATGAACTGAATCTAGAGAATAGTTCCTCTCTATTTCTCTTCTCTCAATAATCTTTGTCAACCCTTTGTAACACACTATTCTTAAAAAAGAAGAAGACAGAGATTGTGTATTTTTATCTTCTCATCATCTCCTTATATAGCCCAAGAAGAGATGACTGTTGGAAGAGGATTAAAAGGTAATTAAGGGTGTCCAATGCCATGATTGTTCCCCCATTCACAAAGAGTAAACCGTAATGCCATTACAAGTGAGGGGCATTATATGTTTGGGCCATTAATGGGATGACATGGCGTGGACCCCAACTCTAACAGAATTACTAGCGAAAGTTTTCTAATTTGGCCCTCAAGGGGAACGTCCATGGTAGGGCTTTTTCTTCTTTGGTTTAAAAGTAGTAGAGGCTTTTCGCTCACTAGCAGTTGCGTTGAAGGTTTCTACAGCTGATAATCTAAAAAGATGAGGTCTGCCTTCAACTATTATTTTAAAATTTTGTGTTATGTGTCACGAGGAAAAGGAGACAGGCAACAATATGTTTCTTCATTATGAGGTCTACATAGAGTCATTTTATTGGGAGACATGGGCTCGCTTAGTGTTACTCAAAGAACATAGAGGAAGCAGCAGAGTCTTAGTTGAGAGGACATTTATCTAGGTATGGGTGCATGTTATCAAGATTGGTTTATTTTCTAGTTTTATGATCTATTTGAAGAGAAAGGAGGCCACAATGCTCTTTTAAATTTGAGGAAATTATAGGAAAAATCACCTTGGCAGGCCACTCTACAAATTATACCCACTAGCAAATTGAAATCAAGAAAGGCCCCATGGGGCCATTTTTGTAATTTTTTTAATTGTTTTCATGGAGTGACGGCATCGGCACTCTAGGACTATGCCCGACGCGGGTTTTTTTTTATTGTTTTCTTCTTTTGCAAATTGTTTTTTTTTTTTTTTTCATTAGTCTTCCCAAGCTTAGCTCTGTTCTTGCAAAAATTGTGGTCATGCTTCCTCATATTCCTACAGTTGACCAATCCCTTTATTTAATGCATTTGTGAGCATTTGGTGTCTTCCAATCATCTTCTTCTCTAAGGTTCTGTTTGAGGTTGCAATTTTCTTCTCAGTTTTTTGTGAGTATTTCATCAGGCTTTCCTTCAACCACTTATATTTTGATAATGGCTTTGAAATGTATTTAATATACTTGTATTCCACTTAAGATTTGAGAAGAAAGTAGTTGCTATCTATTGAAAACCCTACTTTTTTATTTTTTATTTTTTGCCTTATGTTGAATCTACTTGGATGTGGATTATTACTATGGTTTTTTTCTTAAGTTCATGTGTTGGTGAGAGAGATGGTTTTTTTTTCATTTTTTCTCTATCTAGATTTTATTTTATTATTTATTTATTTATTTTTGTGCTTTGGGAGTTTTGCATTTGTTAGGGTTTTAGGGTTTTGTTCATTACAAGAAACTGCACTTTTTGCGATGAAATTTAGGGACAATCAAACTCAATCATCCCTAAATATTACTTTTTGCATGATGAAGATAACAATTTGTCTCCAAATGTTGTCACTATGAGTTCCCGCCGTAAGACTAAATTCACGCCAAGCTTAATCTCTTCAGCAACAAACACAATTTGTCTCCAAATCTCCAATGAGTTTGGTATTTACATTTGGCACCCAACATGCAAAAAAAATGAAAACAATTAGGTTTCATGGTCACCGAGAAGCCCTCAAAGGGGTTTTTTTGTTTTTGAGTTAGGTGTTTTCTGCTCGAATCCCGGCATTCCCCTCTCTACTCCATCTAAGGCTCCCATTTGTTCATCACCATGACATCTACTCGCTCGCTCACTCGATCGCTCCCATCTACTCATCACCATGACATCTACTAGTACTATCCTCCCTTCCACCAGCGGCACCCCCAACTACAAGGCCACTTGCCAACCACCATTCTCTACTTGGATCCCCATTGCCAACCAGCCCTCTCTGCCATCATAAAAGCCTAACCCTACCAATCACCAAAAATCACCAAACCTTAAACCTTCCTCCAGGCATCCTTTGCTCACCGAAGCCACAGCCGACCATCATCCCGAAACCATGTTGTCGAGGACAAGGATGATCTACATTTCACCTGGTATGTCTCCTTGATTGATGATTGAGGTAACCTTTCATTTGTGATTTTTCGTCATTTGCTTTTATGATAAGAAGTCTTGGAATCTTGGATTGGATGAATTCGGAATTGGTTTTCCCCACCTAAATATAATTGCGGTGGATTTTTAATTCACGTTTTTGCTGGCATCCTTTTGTTTATGACGAAGAAGTTTCGATTATTGGTTGTTTTCTTGATCCTAGGTATTTCCTTTGCTTTTTTTTTGTACAGGGTTTTAAAGTTCCTTTTGTTTGTGCTTGATTCTGGCTCTCAATCAATCTATTTCAAATACTTTTGTTAATTTACGAATATAGGTTTTGTAGAATTGAGTTGTTTCTGAAAACCTATTGCCCTATTTCCTTTTTGAAATCCCTTGCTGCGCTCTTTGTTCTAGTGTAGTTGGATGGTGGCTCAGTGGGTTGAGTGCGAGAATCTAGATTTTCCTGGGATTGGATTTAGCTTTTAATCTAGCTTGTGTATTTAATATGGAGAGAGAATGAGATTGGAGTGGATATGAGCTTTGTTGTTAGTGTGGGTGGTTGGAATCTATTGATGATGGCGGGTTTGGGCAAACTCTATATCTTGAGTATGCTAATCTTCACATGTCACCCTATTGCCCATGTTACAACCCTTGGATATGTTGATCTAACTTTTAGCCCACATATACTCGCTTTTATTATGGATGAGTTAAATCCAGGATGGAGTTTTGTCGTCCATGTTGTTCAAAGATTTCAGTGGTACTAATTAGTTAAACAAAAAAGTTATTGAAAGGTAAACTGAAACTTTGTAAAAAAGTGATGGAGTCGAGTAGGTTATAATTCAGTAAATTTGTATGTTTGTTGGATCAAATAGATGTAAATATGGTCAAAATTGAATACAACTTAGTTTGAAAGTGCGATAGATTTTGTTACTTAAGAGCTATTGTTGAACATAACAGAGGGTTTGAACATAATAGAGGGTTTGAACTAGAACTAGATTTTGTTACTTCAGTCATAGTAGTTTCAAAGTGTCCCTTATCCTTGTGAAGTAATTCTGTAATTTTTGCTTTGCACATGTTCCTAGATATATACAGTTAACTCATGGGTTTCACTGTACTCTCTTTCTTACCTTTAATACAAATTCACTCGTCAACAAACTGTGCCAATGGAAGGTGCTAGAAAAAGTGTGGGCCTGTTCGAGATTCATGCATAATTTTTTCTGTTTCAAAACCTTTTTCTTTTCTTTTCTTTTTAATTGAATTCATGTATGATTCAAGTGTTATTTTTTGTCATTAAATAAAGATTAGGTTTGCTTTATGTTAGGTTCATAATTTTATCAAAATTTTCATTACAAAGTTTTCATATCATATTTAAATTTCTGTAATAGGTTTTTCTCTTGGTATACATTGCATTGAATTTCTAACTTTATGAACTTTGCCATAGGTTAGTTGCTAATTTTAGGTTTTGATAATTTTAGGTTTTTTCTTTAGATTTAGATTGTTTCTGCATTTGTTTTATGCAAAGCTTTCAAAGGATAAAAAGTTTCCTAAAAATGGAATGTCTAACTCTAGGAATTCTAATTTTAGAAAGTTGTTTCTTTGCCTTTATTTTGATTGATTGATCGATACAAACTTTCCTTGTTAATTGTTATTAACTTTGATTTGCTTCTACATTAGTTTATAGTTTAATTGTTACGAACTTTCTTTTATTGGAAGTTCTAACTTGTGTGTTAGTTTTGCATCAACTTTAGGAAGTTTTGGATTTATGATTTTCAGGTTTAGGAAAATTTTTTATTTTATTTGGTTTGTAATCAACTATAGAGATTGTTACTTGTAAAATTAAGAAAGGTGAGTGGTTTTTGCAACTGATTAATAAAGGCACCAAAACATACTACACATGTATGGGTACATTACATGAATTGTGTAGTTTAAGGTCATGATGCATGTCATTTGATATTAACCTTGCTTTTGTAGCAAACTAGTTATGGACAAGAGCTGGACGTCGATCTCGAATAAAATGAGTAAGGAGTATCGAGAGGGGGTTAAGTCATTTTTTCAGTTTGCAGAGGGTAGTGTGGACCCAGATGTTAAGATTCATTGCCCTTGTATTAACTGCTTGAACTTTGAACGACATAAAAGGGAAGTTGTGGAATTTCATTTGATCAGGAGAGGGCTTTCATCTTCCTACACCATGTGGTTGCATCATGGGGAATCTATTCTCGTGAACCAGAATCAGGCCCATGATAATGTTGAAAATGTTGTGGAACCAATGGCAATGGATGAAGAAGAGGATCAGGATGGATTGAATGATATGTTGGAGGACTATTTCATGGGAAACATCATGAATGATGATGCCGAGGAGGACTAATTGCCTGAAAGTGTTGAGAGAGAGAAGGATGTGCATGACTTTGAAAGATAGATGAATTATGCTCAGTGTGGGTTGTACTTAGGTTGCCAAAAGTTTACTACGTTATTGTTCATCATCAAGATGCTTCATTTGAAGGTGTTGAATGGGATGATGAGCAATAAATGTTTTGACATGCTCATGGGGTTATTGAAGGATCTACTACCAGAGAGTGACCATCGGATTCCATTTTCCCTATATGAAGCAAAAAAGTTCTTGTGTGACTTGGGTTTGGGCCATACATGCATTCACGCTTGTCACTATGATTGTGCTCTTTTCTGGAAGGAGAATGTAGATTTAGAGAACTATCAAACATGTGGTGAGTCTAGATACAAACTGAAAGATGGCAAGAATAAAAAGGTTGCTCAAAAGATTTTGCGATACTTTCCCCTAACTCCAAGGTTGCAAAGATTGTTTATGCTAAGAAAAACAGCCACAGACGGAGAAGGATAAGCATATGGATGATGGGTTATCAAGTCATCCGGCTAATAATAAGGAGTGGAAGGGCTTTGATCGGAAACATCCCGAGTTTGCTATGGATTCCTGAATTGTGAGGCTATGGTTTGCCACTGATGGTTTTAACCTATTTGGAAACATGAGTACTTCCTACAGTATGTGGCCTGTGATAGTTATGTCGTACAACTTGCCACCGTGGAAGTGCATGAAAAAGTCATTCAACATGAGGTCATTGATTATTCCTAGACCGACTGCCCCCAAAAAAAATATCGATGTTTATATGTGTTCGTTGATTAATGCACTGAAAAAGTTGTCAGAAACTGGTGTAAGTACATATGATGCCTCGATTAGACAAACATTTCGAATGCATACAGCTATTATGTGGACAATTAATGACTTCCCTGCTTATAGCAATGTATCTGGGTGGTCTACAAAGGGTTTTTGGCTTTCCCTCCTTATAACGAGGATACGTTATCACAAAATTGAATAGGAAGATAGGGTACATTGGTACGCGTCGATTCATAGCTGATGACCACCCTTGGCGGAGGAGTAAGCTCTTCAACGATAAGATTGAGAAGCGATCTAAACCTATCGAGCTATCAGGCAAACAAATAGCAGAGTAATTGGATACCTTGCCCAGGATTCAGTTTGGGAGGCATCCTACCTCCAAGAAAAGGAAGAGGGAAGATCAAGTACTAAATTGGACAAAGAAAAGCATTTACTTTGAGTTACCATATTGGAAGATGCTAAATCTCAGGCACAATATGAATGTCATGTACGTAGAGAAGAACATATGTGAAAGTTTTATTGGGACATTCATAAATATAAAAGGAAAGAACAAGGATACCCAAAAGGCACGTATGGACTTGGAAGATATGAAGATAAGGAAAGATTTATAACTGAAGAAGAGACCCAATGGGTCATCGGAAAAGCCCATAGCATCATACACATTGACTTCGAAGGAGCGACAAGGCTTTTGTCGGTTTTTGAAGTCGATAAACTACCCTGACGGGTAAGCAGCTAACATCTCTAGGTGTGTGAGCATCTCTAGGTGTGTGAGCACCAAGGGTGATAAGTTGTCGGGCTTGAAAAGCCAGGACTACCATGTCCTTTCCAACATATTCTTCCAATTGAGATGCCTGGATATCTTGACGAAAAAATATATATAACTTTGTTTGAGCTTGGTAGTTTTTTCCAAGACATGTGTTCGAAGAATTTGTGGGTGTCAGAATTGGATAAATTGGAAAAATGCATAGTGCTCATTCTTTGCAAGCTAGACAAGATTTTCCCTCTTGTGTTCTTTGATGTTATGGTCCATTTAGCTACTCACCTACCTTGCAAAGCCATGCTTGGTGGTCCAGTGCAATATAGGGGGATGTATCCAATTGAAAGGTAGTTATATGCATATAACCTTAACTGTGTGATCCACATGATATTAATATACTAATGTGTTGTTGTTTGTTTGAAGGCAACTGAGAACTCTAAAAAAATTTGTGTCTAACCGAGCTCATCCAGTGGGTTCCAATGGAGAAGCATACATTGTCAAAGAATGTCTTACTTTTTGTTTGATGTATCTTGATGATGGGATGGAAACCTTATTTAATCAATTGGAATGGAATGAAGATGGAGGTGAGTGTGGCCCAGGGTTAATGGTCTTCACTCAGAGTGTCCGTCCCTTTAGACAAATCATAAGGGCACCCGATGTATTCCGGGAGGAAATGAAGGACACTCATTGGTTTGTACTGAATAATAGTGAGGAGATGGAGCCATATATGTTGTAAGCTTGCATTCCATTTTACTTGTGGGTCTATCTCATTTGGTCCTTTTGAATCATGCCTTACTTACCGTAATATATTACTGACGAAGCATATGTTTGTGATTAGTGAATACAAGAGTCTGTTAGGAAATGAAATAACACATAACATCAGAAAGAGATTGCATAGAGAATTTTCAAATTGGTTAAAACAATGTGTAAGATTTAGAATCTTATGTGACATGCACACTTAGTAATCTTCCCATGAATTCATTCTTAACATATGTGGTTTGTGTAGGTTAATGCATGGCAAGGTCAAGGATCAGCGCAAACAACTGATGAATTGTGGTCATTAGCAAATGGTCCTCGTGGAACAGTTAGTATGTACTCAGGTTGCTTATTTAATGGCGTCTGATTTCACACCAAAGACAGGGATGATCATTGCGAGACTTAGAATAGTGGGGTTGTCATGCATAGGGACAATGATGGACAAGATTTCTATGGTTACTTGTGTAGCATTTGAGAATTGAACTATATCTTTGGGCATAAAGTTGTCTTACTCAAATGTGAATGGTTCAACACTGGAAGTGATAGAACATGTCGCATAGATGGACATACCACAAGCATCAACGAAAAAAGCCGTTGGTATAAAGATGATCCTTTTATCCTTCCAAGCTAAGCACAACGGGTGTTCTATGTTAATGATACCAAACTAGGTGAAAATTAGAAAGTCATAGAATAAGTCAAATATCGTAGGATATGGGATGTGCCAACACAAGATGGAGTAGAACCTAATGATACTGAATTTCCCTTTCTCGATGTTGTATTCCAATAGGATGAAGGCTGCGATGCTGTCCCTATCCCCATGGATGATCACGGCACACTACCGATTAGGTGGAATGATATTGATGATTCCAAGGGTGGTGCTTTTGAAGTTTGAAAGCCCAGCAAAATTAAGGGGGAAGCCAGCTAGCGATGATGAAAAAGATGAACCTGATGATGAGTCTGATATAGATCCTGATGTAGAACCTTTTTTGGGATATTCTTAATATGGTCATTGTATATGTTATAATGTGTGCATATGTTTTGGTATGTTTTTTGTTTCATGCCATTATATTCAATGTTAATTTTTTGTCATGCTTATATGAAAATCCCATCCCCATAGGTAGTCTATTTGTTTTACTTTATGTTAATTTATATGTTATTATGATAGTCAAATCACAAATGAATAAAAGGAGAAAATTATGGGTCAAACCTGGGGGCGTGTCCCATTATTATGAGAAGCAAAGGCATGACAGAATAAAAGAGAACAAAGCTAGAATTAATGCATTGGGTCTGCATCAATTGGCACATATATACATGCGGGTGAATCAATCTAAGGTTTCACGTGAAAAGGGAAAAAGAAAGGGAGGCGTGGACAATCATGATGGGTACCGACCATCCTCGGGTGAGGAAGCAGGGTTCAGTTCTCCAAGTGAAGAGGAGGAGGACGATTTTGAAGATGAGTTTGGTAATACTCGGAGGAAAAAGGTACCATTTGCTTGGTGATTATGATCACATTGTTTAATTCATAGTCTTGTGTATTAATGTTTATATACTTGTGTTTTATAGTTACAGATGACAAGCATAAGGCCTGGTCATAGTAGCCCTCGACAGACACTATCATCATCTGCACTTGCACTGACTGATCTCTCGACACTAGTGCCAAGAGTATACCCTCCCTTTGCATTGTCCTCAAGCCCCACATCAAACCCCACTACGCAGCTGAGTAGCATGGGTAAGTGTTAACAATACATAGTGTGCTTAACTTTATTGTTAAGATTTCATCTGCAAGAGTTTATTAAAACAAATTTGGGATATTAACAGGTTCAACATTGAGAAATGTTTAGGGGAAGATGGAAGGGAAGGGCGTAGGTAGGATCATTTCACAAATGGGCAGTGGCTCCAAGTTGCCTGTTGTGATTCCTCCAGGATTCAATGCACCTGTTGGAGACAATGCCGCTAAATTGGCCAATGCAATTGGTGCAAAGATCTGGAGTATGGCATCCATTCGGGGAGTAATGTATTGGTCCGATATTGACCCCCAGCTCAGAGCATCCATTGTGCAGTCTGTCCGGGTAAATAATAGTTCCATATGGTCTTATTTTAGTATGTGATAATGCTTAATAATGAAATTCATGAATGTGTGAAGGACAAGTTTGAAATCAAGAAGTATGAGGAGGGCCCAAATGTAATACATACTATCGATAAGAAATATCAGGAGCAATACAGGAATTGATGCCATAAGATGTGGGTGCATTACAAGAAGCTGGTGGAGGATGGTGAGGACCCTGATAGCAAACCATACACAAATATGGATCTGGAGGTCTGGAGGTGGCTAATTGACGTTGCTTGGAAGAGTTCCTGATTCATGGTAACATAAGATACTTATAATTTGAAATATTCAAACTTAATATTATATGATTGTTGTTAGTTAATCAAATTATTTTTCAGAAACAATCGGATAAGAATACTGAGAATCAAAAACAGTTGCCCTATAATCACACTATGGGGTCCAGAGCATTTCCTTCCGCAATGTATAAAATGGTGATATATTCTTTAGTTTCAAAAAATGTCTCATCAATATGTGATCTATACACTATACACTTACATTTAAATTCTAATTGAATTAGGCCATCGAGAATGAGGGGAGGGGGGGCTAAAATTTGCAGACTTCTATAAGGAGTCTCATTGGAGGAAGTATACCAATGATTGGATATCCCCCGCCTGTGCAGTACATCATGTACGTATTGATTATGATATTAGCATGTAGATGTTTTAACTATTTGTTTGAAGATATAAAGTTTGTTACTAACTGTTTGATCACTTCAAAAATGATAGGCGGAGATGAAAAAGTGAAGCCAGGGAGCCTCTCAGCCAGAATCTGAAGAGGTCTCACAGGAGTAGATTGCAAGGCAAGTGTTTGGTGAGAAGCGATGGTACATGAAAGGATACGGAGTTCGTCTGAAGCCCTCTTACTTCACATCTATTGCTGCTGAGACACGAGCTAATGACGTTTGTATGGATGCCCTGTGATAGGAGGTTGAGTTGTTGAGGGGATTGACTAGGAGCCAACAGGAAGAGGTTGAGTCATTGAGAAGATTGACTCAGAGCCAGCAGTCAAAACTAAACATGCAAAAGAAGAAGTTCAAGGAGCTCAAGGCCTTGGTGAGGATGCATCTATCAAAGATTAATAGTCCTCATGTCACATCAGATGGCTCATTGTCTGCCTGTTAGACAGGGCATTCATGGTAAGTAAATTCATTCTCATAGTATAGGAACCAATATTTAAAATGATTGAATAAGTGAGTAGGCTTATATCTCATTTTCTTCATATTATATGCTGTCTTAGAAGAGAGTAGGCCTATGTTGCTTTTTTTTAATAGTTTTGATTGAGTTAGATGGACAATTGAAGATAGATATGGATTGGGTTAATGAGAAAACGAAAACAGAGCTTTTACATAATTAGAATGTGTCTAGCAGTTTCGAAATTTTATTTAGATTTAACTTGACTATGCTTCCTTTATTCCCCTTTTTCTTTCCCTCCTTGTTTTGATCTTGTGTTTTTAGATCTTACTTTTTAGTGCATTAACTACCAAGGTATGTTTGTGTAAGTTTGTGTTTTGTCTATGCTTCTTCATATTTAAATATGGGCAAGTTGATATTTTTTCATCCCTATGATATGTGGTTTTCTGAGCCATGAATGTGGTTTCATGGTGAATTATTTTTCTTATATGAGGTAGACTTTCATGTTTAATGAAAATGATCATATGCATGGAGATGGGTTCTAGTAGCAGTGGGAGAAATGCAAAGAAGGAAAAGAGAAAATGTGGAAGAAAGAGAAGGAAAGAAAACAAAGAAGAGCAGGAAAATGGATCGGAAACAGTAGGAGGAAACAACAGTTTGTGTGAGTTGCAAAATGGGTTGGGTTTGGGCAACAAGGAGTGGAAGAAGGAGATAAAGAAGAAACAGCTGTAATAGCAAGCGAACGAAAAGACTCAAAGGAGATAGGACAAAAGAAAAAAAAATAGAAAATAGCATATACTAACAGCAGGTCAGTTCTATTTGCAAAATGGGTTGGGTTTGGGCAACGAGGAGGAGTAGAAGAAGGAGATGATGAAAAAATAGCAATATTGGAAGGAGAAACAAAAGATTCAAAGCACTTGAGGCTTTAACAACTCCAAGAAAGCTCCATCTATTATTTCTGTATTAGAAAGAAAATATAGGTTTTATCCAATTACATTGAGGGATTAAATTCAACTTTTGGATGGTGAGTTTGGCCAAGCATTATTACCGGATCAAGAGCTTGATGCGTGCAGAGTATGTTTCTTCATGCCATATTGTTATTACATTTGAATGAATACAATTTGCAGAATTTAGGCTCTGGTCAATTTCAAACAAAGTAATGAATTGATGACCACTTTCACAGAAGGGGTCAATGAAACATCAAGCTTTCCCTTCCAAATCAAGTAATCAGCAGTTTGAAGGTTTATTTGTTAAAGTCACTTTGTGTTTCTAAAAAGGAGCAGTTGATTAATACATTTAACTTTTTTGTGTCTATTTCTATGAACCCATAGTTGATACTAAATAGCAAAAAGATAGTTGATATTGAATGGGCTAAGCAGTCTTTCATTTTACTTGAAATAGTGCAGTGCGGTTTTCTGGTAAAATAAGTGCTATTCATAAAAAATAATTTTATGGACATAATTTTTGCTATGATTTGTTGATTGATTGGTTATAGTGCACCACCACCAAGCAAGAAAATAGAATGCAGAGCAAGAGGAAAGAGCAGAAAACTATGCAAGGGAAAAACTGATAAAAAAGATGAGTGTTTAGTATTGCATAGAAGGTGAATGAAGAGAGAATCAGAGGAAAGAAAATCCAGGGAAGAAGGAGATGGGTGTCTGTGCTAGTGATGTGAGGGAAGTGCTGATGATATGTCAAGAACAACAAGAGAAGGATATAGAATAATGCAACATGGAGAATAATGCAATAATTCTAACATAGTAACTTGCAAAAGGAGGAGGGAAGAGGAGAGAAAAACATAACTTTGAGGGGAAACCTTTAGGAGAGCAAGAGAGAGATTTAAGGAGAGAGAAGTTGTTCTATTTATAGGAAAGGAAAAAAGGAGTTCCAAAATTCTTTTTTTTTCCTTTTTACTTTTTTTCCTACTATTTTCGTATGGGATGTTTTTTTAACTCAATTTGTTTTTATTCTTTTGTTGCAGTTAAGCATATTAGTGGTTTTGACATGGAACCGCCTACAGATACAATGACTTCTGGTGATATTGTTGTAGGTACACATCCTTTTCCTTGTAGTCAAGCATTTCTAGTGTTTTCCTTAAAAAAAAATCGTAGTGCCTGGACATGTGATAAGAACTAATGCAAAAAAAATTTATATAATGGATGGAGAATTATTTCTAAGACGATGGTACGTTTAGGATATGATAAGGTTTCAGAACCCATCATCTAGGACATTTTTTTCAATGCTAATCTTTTATCCAATCTTGTTTATAAGAATATTTTCATTTTACCAACTACATTGATTAAGATTGTCAACATTCTAATGCATTGCCCACTAATGCTACATTTTCTACTAAAAAAATTAAAGTATGTATTTGTTGAAACTTGTTACTAGAGAGAATGAGTTGGTCAAAACTGAAAGTAGCTTAATACCATGGTTTGATAAATTTCTATATTCCTAGGCCCTAGGGGAAATTACACCTACTTTGTCCTATGGAGTTGAATGTTGGATGATGAATAAACAAGAAAGAGGTAAAGAACTTGTGGTTAAGGTGCGCATGCTAAGATGGATGTCTGAGTTACTAGAAAGGGTAGAGTCATGAATGAATGGATAGAAGGGAACCCAATACTAGCTTCAATAAAAGAAAATGGATGTTTGAGTGGTTTTTTTCATTTTCTCCTTTTCCCTTTTGTATTTAATCTTAATAAAATATTAATATTCATCATTAAAAAAGCTATTTCGGAATGTATTCTACATCAAAAATTGTTACACGTTCAATGGGCTAGAAGGGGGGGAGGCAACTCCATTATAGACATTAGTGAGGCAAGTTATGTTAGACCAGACAGCAACAGAAAGTTTGACTTCAAATAGATTTGAGTGACATAGAAATCACAAGGGAGACTCTTAACTCCTCACCCGGGGTCGAGAAGACACACATCATAGAAACACATTGAATCATTATCATGCACAAGTTAGGAATTGGGTGTAATGAGGAGAGACTTTGCTAAACTGTGTAGCAACATAGAGCTTGGCTTCAAATAGAGTCAATTGGAGAACTCACAAGTTTGACTCCAAGGTCGAGAAAACACACAGAAACAAACCCATTGAATCACTTTTATGCACCTAAGTTAGGAAGATACGAATTGGGTGTAGAGAGGAGAGACTTTGCTAGACTATTGAGTGACATAGAGCATCACTTCAAATAGAGCTGATTGGAGAATTAGAACTCACAAGGTCAACTCTGACTACCTCACACAAAACTGAGTGGAAATCACTACGTCACAAGGGGTTAAATCCCACACTAATTTAGAGTGAAAACCCACATATTTAAGCACTTAATTATATCCCACAATTCTTAACTCTTATTTAAAAAAACCACATATTTTTATGTGATTAAAATTATTAATAAAAACAAGGGCTTGAAGCACTTGCTTATTATGCTAAAAACCATAGTCTTGTACTATTGTTATCTTATCCTTCAAGTTGAGGTTGTTTGGTTAACTTAATTCAAAGATTACTTCATTTTCTTTTAAAATATCCAAAGATTTCTCCCTACACCCCTATCTTGTAGGAAATAATCTTGTAAGAATATTTCATTGTATTTTACGGGTGGGTTGATTATTTCACCGACATCCCCTCTTTTCCTCTCCCTCCCATACCTATTGTCCTCTTCACCCTCTTACCCTCTTTCCATCTCTACCGCCACAAAGAAAGGTACGTCTCTTCTCTGTCTTTTCTATTATTTATTTTGTAAAGGATTTTTCGTTGCTATCCATCATCAATTGATTATCGTTACAATTTTATGCCCTAAAGTGGGCGATTGTTTGATCACGCCACACGTGAGATGCCGTTCTCAACTATTAAATGGCCAACTGAGATTTTATCTTAAATCTTGGCATTAGTGTAATAAATCATACAAGGCAAACTAAATGCATATAGAGGCATGCACCTGCATACCAAGACATGCCCATGGAAACTTGTACTACATATACTAAAGTCACTTACACATGGCTCTTTTCTTATTATTATTATCTTTTTTGGTAAAGAGCAATGGATGTGCTCCACTGTTCAAACTCAGAAACCTTGAATGATGACGTGAATCTTGTGGCCTATTGATCACAACACCTTAAAACTATAATGGTCTAATAAAACTGCAATGCATATATCAAGAAATATTGCAATAAATTTGATCAACTATAAATTGATTCATGTATTCTATAACATTTATTAATAGGAGAAATAGTGATAAAAGGTTACCCAAATAAAATCCTAAAAAAAAAACGACGCCCCAATACCTTGATTGGTTTTTTTTTTTTTAGTTTTTGGAAGGTGCACCGGTGGGAAATGATAAATTTTAAATTTTATTTTTCAAACAACCTTGGAAATTAATAAATTACAAAGAATATTTGAAAATCTAAACAAAGAACATCCAAATGAGGAGCAGATCTTAATTTGACAATGACTTTATTTTAGCAGATATTCTAACATTTAGCAATAGCCAAATGACTCATTTTAAAATATGTTGAATCCTTCAAAATATGCCAAACAACAACAATGCTGTAAAATTATAATAATGCATTATTATATTCTACAACAATTGATTCTTCTACTATTTTGATCTAAAAATATTATATTCTGCATGTATCCAAATGGGCCCTTAGGATGAAGAGCAAAATCTCCCATTTTTTACTAGAGAATTGAAGATTCTCTTCTTTTTTGTAAGTTATCCAAACACTTCTAACTGAGAGGGCAAAAACATTTTCTTCAAAATAAAAAGGATGTTATACATTCTTATGTATCTAATAGGGCCTGTAATGTTAACTTTTAGTAGTGTTTTGTCCAGACTTGAATAAGGGGCCCATCTATTTTAAAATAATAATTAAGAGCACCAATATCTTTCATTCACCTATATCTTTATGGTTTTCTTCCATCATTAGATGAGATCCCAATGCATATTTTTCTTTCCATTTCCATCTATTAGGTTATCATGTTTAGTTGTATTCCCATTTATCGGGTAAGTTTTCATAAAAATCTAGTGCAAATTCAATCCATCATAAACTCAAACCCTCCAAATGCAGAGAAGGCAGCATGGACATAAGCGAACTAATATAGGCATTGATTAATGAATTATTAATTCCTATTTAATTAGTTCAATTTCTGGAGAAAAAATATTCCAAATAAAACATTCACAATAAAAAAAATAAAAAAATGCCAGGAAAAATAATAAGGAAAAAGTTTCTTATAGTATGTGTAAAATAGTCAACATTTCCTAGGTAATGAGTTTATCCTTTAAAACCAAAATAGCTAATCAGACCTTAAATTTTGAAAAATCCATCCTTGAAAAAATGAGAGAAAAAAGAACAGATTTCTAATGAACACCGTCAAGAATTATTAAAGCATGAACCCAAATCCAGCAAAAATAAAACTTGAAGCCAACCCGAAGTAAAAACTCTATGAAGAAAGATACGCATACAAAAAATAAAGATCAAGGTAAAATAAATCCAAGAAAAATAGAGCCCTCCCAAAAAACCTTTAATATGAATAAATCCTTCAAAAAGGTTTAAATCCCCATAAAGATTTGATTTTTGCACCACCTTTAAGCCCTCTAAATATAAGCATTTTCACTACGTTAAAATTCCCAAACAACAAGTGTTTTGAGCTGTCGTTTAATTGAAAAAACGACGGTCCAAACTATCGTTTTGACCGTTGTTAATATTGGTGTAGCTTTTTAAAAACAAGTGTTCATAGCCGTTGCATAAGTTTTAACTTAACGAGTATTTCGAGCTGTCTTTTTTTAAGTGTCAGTAGCTCTTGTTTTTTTATAATGAAAACTGTCATTTTTTAATCAATTAATAATTAAAAAAGGGTTTTTCAAAAAATTATCAAGTTGTAAGAGCTGTCATTTTTAAAAAACATTTAGAGTCTTCTCAAATTATCAAGTGTTAGTAGGTGTCGTTTTATCTGCTTTTTTTAAAATAAAAAAATACCTATATATAGAATTTATATAATCATTCATTCAATAAATGTTATTGGTAATCCATCCATAAATACAAACAATAACACATTAGATAAAAATAAACATCATTAGCTTAATTAAAGTCACTTGAATAAAAATTTAATCCAATACATAAAATCAAAGGTTCAAGAGAAGTCATTCTAAGACAATAAATTAAAATAAAGTCGAAATTGCAACAAAGTAAAATAAAACTAATCTAAAGTCTTATACATGGGCCAATCAATCATATCATCCAAAGTGATATCTCCAAAAGTTTTATCTTCGCCAAGTAACTTGATCGAATAATCAAGAATCTCATCCACAACAATCCTATAGCACCTTAGATAGTTAAGTGACGAACCAATCACAGTCCCTTAAGCAACACAAACATCCTTTTGCACCAAATGCATCAACTTATGCTGAGTCAATTCTGTTCCTGGACTTGCTTGTTATGTTTGTGTCTTTTGATGGGTTGATTCATTTCGATCCTACAATATTATTAGAAAAAAATGGTGTTAACATACTTCATCAATTAAAATATTATTTATTTAGTTATAAAAATCTAGAATATATGAAAAATAAATATTGTACCTGAGAATAATTCCCATGATGGGTGGATGATTGCATCACTGTCCCACCTTGGATAGAGTTTGTTTTACCCCATCCATATCCTTCTGTAGGACACCCGTCTCCTCCATCAACTTTACCATTTGTCTCTCAATCTTTTCGTTTGATCATAACTTTTCATCTACTAATGCTTTCATAAATAGAGTGGAATAACGGATACCTGTCATAGAAACACCCATGCCTAAGCCCCGCACACGTCCTCGAGAATCAAGACCAATGATTTATACAAAAATAAAAGAAAATGATGTCAATATTTATACAAGTGCTAAATTGAAATTTATCAGGCTTTGTCATCAACAAGAAAAATAAATGAATTATACCTTTGCAACTGGGTCATTTTTTTAGATCTTTTTGTGCAAAAAATCTATCAGCCTCTTGAAGACTTCTTACAGCATCCTACAAAATGTATGATAAATAATAAGTAAAATAAAAATCTACAATAAAAATTATTTTAAAAATTATGGTAGAGTCTCCCATTAACCGGAGGGCATTTAAAATTTTTTAACAACCTGTTGGGTACTTATAAATAAATAAAACAAGAATTATAAGACAACTCTATTGCCCATATAAAATATAAATTTAATTTTACTCAACTATAACACTACCAAAGCTAAAATTCATGCATGATACGAAAACACAAAAATGAGTGTAACACTAAGATATTCAGACCCATAAAAATAAAATATCATCCACAACATATTGAATCATATAAAATGCATTTGAATAAAAAAAGTTCTCCACCACTATTGGATTAGAAACGGATCCATCCTTCTTAGTATGAGTTCTTAAAAAGACATTCGTACAAGTGATCTCCTCACCCTAACTTTCTTGCTCCTGTAAATAATTCAAGATATAAATTTTAACTATTTATAAAAATCATATATAAATTAAATATGATCTAGGCATTACACTTACCATATCATCTGCCACCCTAGCCTATCCCTTTCATCCAGAAGTATGAGGGCAAATCATCTTTGACCTAGCAATCTCACCTTTCTCCCTTAAAGCCTGGGCTTTTTCTGTTGATTCTATGTCCACAAATGACTTCCAATCTTCCTCTCTAACATGTGAGGGGACATGAGCTTTCCTCTCTGCATTTGTGGCATATTTATCATACACTTTGCGATAAAGAAATGACTTCCAATCTCTCCAACTGTCATTTGCTCTCCTCAATACATATCGTTTGTGATATGTTGAAACTTGATATGAGGACTGTGTAAAATAAGAAACATAATTTAATTCTTTCATATACCACATTAAATTACTATTAATAAATAATAGTGCTAATTGTACAAAAACACTCACACATATGAGATCCCAAACTTGATCTTTACATGTATTTGGCACTTTTTTCCAATTAGTATAGTTGGGTTTGATATTTGACTTTGTTATATACCCTATATCTGTGTTGAATTTCACTAAGTTAGGCCTTATAGGTCCACCATTAGTGCTAAAAGTGTAACACTCCGACCCAGCTTGACCTCATTTAGCACCTAATTAATCCTGTTTTCATCGTTAATTGTGTTTTGCTTGTGTTTTGGGTTCGTTGCGGGTCATGGATAGGTAGTTGGGTTGAGTTTGACCTGGATTAGGTAGACCAAGCCCTTTTTCGTGATTTTAGCTTTGCTTAGACATGGTCATTTTTGCATCATCTTGATGTCAACATGTGTCTTTCGTTGAGCTCGTTAACTCTCGTAACTACGTCATTTGCAACAGATGTCGTATGATTCCATTGGACTCGGATTTGACTCGAAATGTAATTTGTCTTAACCTTGGGCTTGTATGTAAACTTGCATCCTTGTTATATATATAAGGGAGATCCAGCCATTCCATAGACTCACGTTCTCTCTTTTCTCTTACTGTACACGTGAAGTTCTCTCTCTCCCTCTCCTGAGTTTTCTCCTCCATCATCGATCAAGCCAAAGTGAGGGTTCTCTTCATTCTCTTTCATGCTCTGACGATTAGATTGAGGTGAGTTTTGGGTTCTCTTCCATCTCCCTCATCTCATTCTTATTCTTCTCGTTCTATGGTTTCTTGATCATGCTCTTAAGGATTCCTCCTGTTTCTCATGCATGCATGTTGCAGTGGTTGACGTTTGGTTGTGTTTGAGCCAAGGACTGCAAGTTGTGTAATTGAATTCAAATAAGGCAAGTATAACCATAATCTGTGAGAACCCATGTTGGTATTTGTTTGATTTTAGTTAATTCACATGAATTTGCATGGAAAACGTGTTTACAGCCCAATTTGCCAGTATTCCTTCTTTTCTTTGTTGGATATTTGTATTTCTGATGTCATTACAGGTTTTCTGTACTTGATTCAGAGTTTGACCTCGTGCATGTACGGCTAAGCCGTATGCCACTTACAGCTTAAAGTCCAGAGAGGGTGAAAACCCAGTTTTCTTCTACGGCCAGGATACGGCTAAGCCATATATTGCCTTATGGCTAAGCTGTACCTCAGCCGTGACCCAGCCGTAGATCAGTATAGGGTGCCTTCTTCTAGATTAACTGAAAGCAAGCAATTGATAGTTTCCTCCTACGGCTCAGCCATGGCTAAGCCGTAGAACACACACGGCTAAGCCGTAGAATAAAATACGGGTGAACCGCACTTGCAGATGAACAGTAAAGGGAACCCCGGTGGAGCCACAGTGCATATTACGGCTATGCCGTAAAATGCCTACGGTTAAGCCGTACGTTCACCTACGGTTAAGCCGTATCACCCCTGGAAAAATGAATAACAAGAATAGGCATAAGAAAAAGACCTATATGGCCTTCATGATAGAATGCAGAACACCTAGACTTGCCCAATGGAATATGATACAATGCGTGAATGATCTCAAGGGCTGCGAATCATTCATGTTCATTATCCAGTTGTTAAGCACCTCCCCATGGGTGTTGGTTTTAGGGACTTCGGTGTACCAGCCAATACAATGCAACACTAGACAACGGTGCATCGAATAACTTAAAACTACATCATCATGCACGGTTAGAAACACTGGATAATTAGATTAGAATTGGCTAATAAATGAAGGTGATTCTATCTAGTATGATTTGCTTGCATAACATGTTGTATGTTAGTCATTGATCTCCAGTCTTTAACAGATCATTGCATATCACGTCAAAAGTCATCTTATGTGTTCACCTTGAGTATATATGTATGTTTGTTATTGAATATACACGCACGATATGCTTGTCACGATCTACTCAGGGTTTTCATGATTTACTCTATATGGTCAGGCACTACTGAGCCTCAGCCTTAGGATCCCGACGGGGTGAATTTGGTATAGTTTTCATAGCCTTGCTGCAGTAAGGAAACGTCTTAGGAAACCGGACCCCAGGAAACCGAGACCCATTGTACCCTGGCCAGGACAATGGTGTTCTTTGCACAATATAAGATCCCTCTTTTGGGAGCATATGGCAATGTAGTCGCTAACTAGTTATATACACAGCATGTACACATTGATTGACATGGCATGTTTCCTTCTTGCATGACAGCCTAGTATACGAATGTGCCCTGTTTAATTTACATGATGTTCTTTATTCTATTAGACACAGCGTGTGTTAACTTGTTATGGTTATACTTCGCTGAATCGTTGTATTCACAGTTGTTTTTGGTGTTGCAGGCTCAAATACCCCTGCCGACCCCTCGCCGGTCGACCAGACTCCAGCTGAGACCCCTGAGGCCCCATCCGGCCTAGAGGAGTGGATGTGATCACTCCATTGGAGGGCATCTTGGTCATGCATGGCATAAGAGTCTTCCTTTTTTGAGGATTATCATACTTGTATTTCTCATGGCTTGTACATATTATTTTGTTCATTTTGTAAAACCTTCAGTTATGTATATATGTCAGTTCAGTTTTCGTATTCTCTTCTTGTACTGTTAGTTTGATGTTTCTGATATTTACAGCTTCCGCGTACATGTTTTACACGTGTGAATGTTCCCTTGTGCATGTGCATTTAGACCAGGTTTACGTGTACAGGCACGGGAGTACGTGTGTCATCGGTTTGACTTTTGCTAACCCCCGAACCCTGGGCTCTGGTTGTGACAAAAAGCAATATGGGTAAGACTACCTGTTGTAAATATGTAACAATCATTAAAACTATAATGAGAACTTTCCTATCACCATGATTTAAAAATGCAATATTATGTATGGAAACACTATGCATTTAAAAGAAATAAAAGATATACAACATAAACAATATATGATATGCACAATAAGAACAATACATGAAAATAACATAATTTTTGATATAACATGATCACCTGCAACCCAGCTTAATCTTCAGCATCACTAATATCATTGGCCTCTAAGATATCATCTTGTAATGCTACCGTTCGATCATTTTCATTCATTCTGCCCGCGAAGACTAATGGATCTTCATAACAATCCACATCGTTGTTCAATCTTTTTGGAACATCTAATACCACGTGCCACTCATCCTTAGAGCGACTTTGATCTTTACAATAGAAGACTTGAGTGGCTTGATATGCAAGGATAAATGGTTCATCCACTTCTTTTGTATTTCTCATTAACTGACTCAGATTAACATATACCAAATTTGTCTCTGGATCAACCATATGACTATTTTCATCTTCTATACAAACACAATCACAATGGAATACTATTACTTTGAAGTCATGATAATCTAATTCTAAACTTTATTTCACGATACCATAGTAAGTAACCACCTCAGATACAAGGTTCTTGTTTCGAACACTTGATCTGAGTTTCGTTAGAGCAACCATGGATACCCCACTGTTCTGTATCATTCTGTTCATTTCCGCATCAACTACATAAAAAATATAACCATTTATTGCATACGCATTGTATGAAATAGCTTCAAAGTTAGGTCTATCAATAAGCCTTTTTAGGACACTGTGTTCTTCTTTTTCTATTTGTTGCCTAAGCCAAGGAATGCAATTGATTGCCTTTTCACCTCTTATAGTACTTCTCCTATTTTTAACGTTAGATGGAAGACTCTGTATGTATATATCATAATTCCTGTATATGAAGATACAGTGATAATACACAATATAATAAGTGAAACACCTTCATAGAAAATATAAAGTTTGAATTTTTCATACTTTTGCCATTTTGCATTCTCAATAGACATGCTTAATACCCATTTGTGTGCTTGTTGGTACTGTACATGATCAAGTTTGTGGATCTTTTCTCTTTTATCAATAGGATAGCCAGATTGACTATCATCATCCATCCATCTCCCCCGTCCTTGCTTATGACTCCCTTTTGTACAATCAGGCATATAATTCATAGCATACATCATAGCTTCATTTAAAAGGAAGCACTCTATAATACAACCCTCTGGGTCTGTTTGATTCACCACATATCCTTTATATGTTTTTATCATACTGACACACAATTTGTAAATTAACTTTTACAAGTTAATAAATAAAAAATAAAATTAGAAGAAATAATTATATTTACTACTCAAATAGATACATCCAACGGTACCTAACAGGTCCACAAATCTACACCTCCTCTGCCAGATGCACAACAAGGTGTACCATAAATACGAAAAATAAATGAGAGAAGTACTTTTCATACACACATAATGTTTCAGCAATACATTCTCTCATCTTGCTTAGTTCTAAACGTTTGATGGTCTTCAAACATACAACATTAAAATATATTGACAAATGTCGAATGGTAGCACGTAATGGCTTGTGGGCTTTAAATGCATGCATCAACAACACCGGTAGTAGCTACTACATTAAAATGTGATAATCAAGAGATTTTAGATTTTTTTAGTTGATTGTTTTCCAAGTTCACCTTATATTTCCAATATTCACTATACCCCATGGGAACCTCAAATTGCATAAGGTTTTACAAACCAATTTTCTCCTTATTCAGGACAAGTTGTAAGGACCTTTAGGATATGTCTCCTTCCCATTTACTTCTATAGGCCACAACTTCCTCTTAATTTGCTTCTCCTTTGGGTCTTTCCGAGCCTCAAGATTATCTTTTGTCTTATCCTTTGTGTTCATAATTGTTCCAATTAAGATTTCTGCCATGTTCTTTTCCACATGAATCACATCCAAATTATGACGGATAGGCAAATCCTATATAAAAGATAAATATTTCTGTTAGTAATTGATAAGTCTAGTATACAATATAAATATAATTTTAAACAAGAATTAGTATAATGTACCTTCCAATATGGCAAGTAAAAAAAGATCAATCTCCTTTACCATGGAGTGAAATCATGCTCCTCTATACTCTTCCTCTTCTTGCCTCTCTTTCCAAACTGTGTCTCATTCACTTCCATTCTGCTTAGTACGTTAGAACCACTCAAATGCCCGGGAGGATTCCTATGTTTTTTATACCCATTAAATTGTGAGTTTTGGTACCTAAAAGGATGAGTCATATTTGGTAACAATTTTCTATGCCCCATAAAAAAATAATTTCTTTCCATTTGTTTGCCACTTGGACGCTGTCCCCTCACTACATACAGGACAAGCATACTTGCCTACAATCCTACAACCTGATAAATGGCCAAATGCTGGGAAATCATGTATAGTCTATAACAAATTTGCTTTCATTGTAAACATAATATTTTTGTAGGAGACGTGTATTTTGATTCCAGTGGACCATAATTCATTCAACTCTTCAATCAATGGTTGTAGATAGACATTAATGTTATGCCCTGGGCCTTTTTTTTCTAGGAATCAACAATGTTAAGATTGTGAACTCTTTACGCATACAAATGGATGGAGGAAGATTATATGGAACAATCATAACTGGCCAACAAGTATAAGCATTGTTATTGCTTCCAAAAAGATTGAATCCATCGTTGCAAGCCCCAACATACCATTACATGCCTTAGAGGCAAAATTAGACCATTTCCTATTGATTTGTTTCTAACATGAAAAATCCACTGGATGGCGCATGATTGATTGGTTTGGTATAGCACTTGCATTTGCATGCCATATCATACTCTCTGTAATCCATGGCACACTATACAATCTTTGCAACCTTGGTGCTAATGGAAAGTATCTTAACTTCTTCCAAGGCTTATGCTTACTGTTTGGCTTTGATTTATCATCCGGCTGCCATCTACTTTTGCCATAGGTAGGACAATTATCTCGATGTTCATGCTCTTTCCCGTATAGTATGCAATCATTAAGGCATGTATGGATAATGTTACAGTCCATATGCAATGAATCAACCATCTTCTTAACAGTATATGTGTTTTCCGATAAAGTGTTATCTCTTGGGAGAATCCTTTTAAATAATTTGAGTAACTCATTGAAACTCACATTAAACCATCGATGTCTGGCCTTCATGCTTAGTAATTTAACTGTAACTGATAATTTTGTATCCTCAACTTGATACAATTGGTACAAGGGTTGTATCGTATCTTTCATTAATTTTTCGTATCAAATATTATCTGGTGAATACTCATGAGTGTCACCATCTTTTTCATTATTAACTTCATTAATCCCTTCAAATAGGATACCACCCATTTGAGATAGTGTTTCACCCTTATCACGAACAAGCCCAAATAAGTCATTCACTATATCAACCATACCAATGTTTGCATCATCATTTTTGTACTGGCTCCAACTACTTTATGTCTTTGGGGATGGATTTCTCCATGATGGATCCATGTTGTGCATGACTTATCTATCCCATTACATATTAAACATGTATGAATATCATTTATTGTTTTCTTCCCTTTGATTACATTATGACATTTCACACAAGGACAACAATACCAATCCTCCCCCACTAATGTAGGCACATTAGCTCTTATGAACCCAATGAATTCCCCAACTTCTTTTATATATTCAGAAGATAACCTTGATGCCTTCATCCACTCCTTGCTTGGAGTCATATTTTGAAAATTATTTTGCAACTTTTTCAATTGAACCCTTCATTATAAAAAGCATTCAGAGATCAGATTTCATTTATAGCATATTTGTTTGCACAAGAATGCACCTTTTTTCAAATAAAATCACCCCATCAATGAAAAAAGTATTTCAAACATAAAATATTTGGTCTTACAAACTCATACGACAATTGGTTATAGGTGATTATTGTAATAAAGTAAATTTTTTTCAAGAAGCTAAATTATATAAACAGGAGGTGGATAACAAGCATAAAAAGGTGAAAATATAGATTAAAAAATCAATTGGGGCTAGTAAAAGTAATTATACATCGAATATAATTCCAATGATAAATCTAAAATAAGTTACAAACTAATGGCATGTATGAGGGGAACTGTGGTACCTATGTTGCCTAAAATTTCTCCTCTACTTGAAGGAGATCTGATCCTTTGTCTTTCACCTTACATTGTACTAGAGATGGTTGGTGCTGGAAACATCATGCTAATATTTATGTTAGACCTAATTATATTTGCCAAAGGAAAGGAAGTTTATTACTATTTCTTTTCTTTTTTATTTTTTTGGTCGTAGTAGATGAGAAAAATAGGTAAATGAATCATACATTTGATGATTAATTATATAATAGTTCAACATTGTATCATTCTTTTCTAACTAGTTCACTTGATTCTCTTAATATCTTTTTAGCATTAAATCACTACATCAAATGGGGTTAAATCCCACACTAATTTAAAGTGAAAACCCATAGATTTAAGCACTTGCTTATATCCAATAGTTCTCAACTCTTATTAAAAAAAACCACATGTTATTATGTGGGAAAAATTTTTAATAACAACAATGGTTTTAAGCACTTGTTTATTATGCTAAAAATCATAGTCTTGTACTCTTGTTATTTTAAACTGAAAAGTTTAAAGAAAAAACTTACCCAAAATTAATTTTGGTTAAATCCCTCTCGCTCCTCTCTCCTTCCGCACGTCTTCTGCAAAAAGATTACTGCACCATGCGGGATCAAGGTCTCTAAAACAAAAGAAAAGATAATAGCAGCAAGATCTAAGAGAAAGAAGGTTTTCACGCCGTGCCTTCTTCTTCATCTGCACCTGCAAAGAGCGGATAGGGAAAGAGAACTCCTAAACCAAACCGAAAAACAGTGTCTTTCTTATATACGAGACCACACCATCATTCCCTATTCAAAAGAGGCACAGGGAGGAAAGAGAGAACTCCTCTTCATTTTCTTCTTTTAGGTTTGAAGGTCTAGGTTACAGTACTCTCCTCCTTCCCTTAATCGACACCAAGACCAAATTGTTACAACCAGTATGTAAGTATTTCTCTTCTTTCTTAGTTTCAATCTTCCCATCTTTATCTGTATACTATTTACTTTTCATACACAATCTAATTTAGCCATTTTACAGGATAAAGCACTTTCTATCATGTTGTCTTCTTCATAGTCATTGTGATTGGTTCATTGCACATCAATATAAAAGGAAAAAAAATGGGGCAGGAGGTTTTTGCAAAAGATGGGTTTTGTAACAATACAACAATATGCACTTTTGGCAATGTTATTTACTGACGCTTTTAAAATTTCGTCGTTAAAGGATATTATTTACCGACAAAAAATATTTTCATCGGTGAAAATAAGACTTTTACCGACGTTTTTAATAAAAAAAGTATTTTTACCGACAAAAATTATATGCATTGGTAAATGTCTAATTTTCACCAACAAAAATATTTTTTGCTAGTAAATATTGCAATAATTTTTACCGACGTTTTATATAAAATGTCGCTAAATATCAATTTTTCAGACGTTTATTTAAAACGTCGGTAAATTTTCAATTTTCACCGACGAAGATATCATACGTTGGTAAATATTACTTATAATTTTACTAACGTTTTATTTAAAATGTCGCTAAATGTCACTTTTACCGACGTTTATTTGAAACATCGGTAAAAGTATAATTTTCACTGATGAAAATTATATGCGTTGTTAAATTACATATTTTTGTGCTTATTTTTAGAAAAAAGAAAAAATTTTTACCGACATGTAGTTCCGTTGGTAAAAATCGAAACGTTGGTAAAGTTTTTTTCCGATGAAATTCTGTTTTGGTGACAAAAACGTCTCGCAGTGAGAATTGTATAAATTTTCGTGCCATCCACTTTTTCCTTTTCCCTTCGCCCTCCCCCTTTTCACTCCTAATCTCTCTGTCTCTCATTCCCAATCTGATCGACCAATCGCTTGCTGGGTTCTCTCTCCCTCACTCTCAATCTGCTCTGGGCGCTCTAATCTCAGTCGTTGGGTTCTCACTGCTCGCTCGCTCTCCTGATCTCTCTATTTGTCTCGCTCGCTTTCCTAATCTCTTTGTCTCGCTCACTCACTTGCTCTCTCCCCTGATCTCTCTGTCTCACTCACTTACTCGCTCTCTTGATCTCTCTGTCTGGCTCGCTCGCTCTCTTCGGCTAGCTCACTCTCTCTGGCTTGCTCGTTTTCTCTGATCTTAGCTTTCCAATTTCTGATCTCTAGGTCGCTGTGTTCTCTCTCTGGCTCTCTCTCTCCGGTTCGCGCTCTCTCTCCAATCTCGGCTCTCCAATCTCTAATCTCTCGGTCGCTGGGTTCTTTCTCTCTGGCTCGCTCTCTCTGATCTCAGCTCTCTCTCTTAGTCGCTCTCTCTCTGTTCTCTCTCTCTCAGTCGATCTCACCCTCTCTCGTCTCTTTCGTTCGCTCTCTCCGGCTGATCTCATCCCTCTCGGTCTCTTTCACTCGCTCTCTCTGATCTCTCCCTCTCTCAGTCAATCTCACCCTCTCTCGGTCTCTCTCCTAGTCGCTCTCTCTACACTCTTTCTCTCAGTCGATCTCACCCTCTCTCGGTCTCTCTCTTAGTCACTCTTTCTCCCTGCTCTCTACTCTCTCTCTCTCTCTCAATCGATCTCACCCTCTCTCGTTCTCTCTCTGTTCTCTCTCTCAGTCGATCCCTCTCTCTGCTCTCTCTCAGTCAATCTCACCCTTTCGCGGTCTCTGTCTCAGTCACTCTTTCTCTCTACTCTATGCTCTCTCTGTCTCTCAATCGATCTCACCCTCTCTCGGTCTCTCTTTGATCTCTCCCGCTCTCGGTCTTTCTTTGCTCTCTCTCTGTGTTGCTTTCTACTCTCTGCTCTCTCTTCCTCAGTCGATCTCACCGATTTGATCTCTCCCTCTCTTAGTCTCTCTCCGCTCTCTCTCTCTCTGTTGTTGCTGCCAACCAAGGTAAGGCTTTTCTAGTTATTTTTTTTCTTAAACCCTTATAATTTTAATTTTATTTGAAATTATGAGACTTGCGAAGTACGAGTTTTAGGGGCTGTAGAGCTGGTGTGAGAATCAATAATGAAAATATCATAAGTCACACTACATTGAATTAGCTGAAAATGCAACACAAACAGGAACAAGGAGAAGAAGAAGAAGACTACATAGCTCTTAGTCTCCATTTTCATGAGTAGTTCTCTCTCCAATTGGAAATGTGAGATGGATGAGAGAGAAGTGGGTTTTGCAGTTTGCAGCAATTGTGCAGCTGCCAAAGGGACTGCTGCTCTTGGGACCTTTCAGCCACACCCACACATTAGTGTTATATACTTAGAGAAAATAAACTTGCCATGGAAATAAAAAAACACTAGGGAGGGTAAAATGGAAAAATACACAAATTTCTTATGCCTATGCAAGAAGATTAACTTACTTATGTAAACATTTTAGTTCATGTTAGCTGCACTTTTCACCTGTATTGGTTGGTGAGAGAGATTGTTTGCTTGGGAGTGGAATCTTTTAATCTTTTTCAGTCATTGTAGCTGTTTACATGGTTGTCACATGCATGGCCTCCTTTTGTCATTGACTAGTGTGTTTTTGGCTTGGAGAGGGGCTGGGGTGGAGTAAAGAAGGGATATGAAATTAGAGTATTGTAGTAATGGAGCTACAAATATGGAAAGTAACAAATGGCATGCATACAATTTCATAAAAACAGAGGTCACTGATCATGGATGATGTCAAGTTTTGATGTTTGATGGGTGCCAATTGTAGGCCAAAATGTTCACAAATGTGTAACATTTGTGTAATATAGTTAAAAGCATTATTTAACATTATGAGTCACCCTATTGAGAGTTTGTTCTAAATATTTCTAATTGCTTGTGATTAGGTCGGATATAGACAGGAGTTGGATATTACACTATTAGAACTGATTTAGTGCGGAGTACATTACCGGGGTGAACTCATTTATTGATTTTGCAAAGGCAAATTCGAACGAGTCAGCGGTCATTAGGTGCCAATGTAATGATTGCTGTAACCATCGGTAGCATGACTATGGAATCGTGAGAAGTCATTTGCACATTCATGGAATGATGGTCTCATACCAACGGTGGATAGCTCACGAGGAACCTATAGTTCAACCCGATGATTCGGATGAATGCAAGGATGCATCGGAAGAGAATCAGGATGAATACAATGAGTTGATAGAGGACCATCATAGGGGAACTTACTTGGAGGAAGATACTCAAGAGAGGGATGATGTGCAGGATTTTGAAAGATTGTTGCAGGCTTCCCAGCGTGGTCTGTACCCAAGATGCAAGAGCTCAAATACTCTGTTAGCGTTTGTTATCAGGATATTGCATGTGAAGGTCGAAAGTGGGTGTAGCAATAAGTCGTTCGACAAGGTCCTGTAGATTTTTAACGACTTCTTACTCGAAGGTCATGTGGTGCCGGCCTCAGTTTTTGAGGCAAAGAAATTATTACGTGACTTGGGCATGGGGTACAAGAATATAGATGCCTGTAAACACAATTGTGTGTTGTATTAAAAGGAAAATACTCAATTGGATAAATGTCCAAAATGTCAAGAGCCTAGGTACAAGGTCAATGATGGTAAGAGAAAAAAGATCCCTCATAAGGTGCTCCGTTACTTCCCATTGACACTGAGGTTGTGCAGATTGTATATATCAATGAAAACAGGCACAGATATGAGATGGCACAGTGAGAAGCGTGTTGATGATGGGATAGCGAGGCATCCGGCTGACTCCGTGGAATGGAAAGAATTTAATAAGAAATATCTAGAGTTTACTCGAAAGACACATAATGTGAGGCTGGGGTTAGCCACTGATGGATTCAACCTTTTGGTAACTTGAGCACCTGCTATAGCAAGTGGCTGTCATACTTATGCCTTATAATTTGCCACCATGGATGTGCATGAAGGAGCCATTTTTTATGATGTCATTACTAATTCCTAGACCAAGCTCACCAGGAAATGAGATCAATGTATATTTGAGGCCCTTGGTTGATAAGTTGAAGGACTTGTGGGATAATGGTGTATCCACTTTTGATGCCTCCACTAAACAGACCTTTCAAATGCATGCGGCTGTGATGTGGACTATAAATGACTTTCCTATGAATGGCAACTTATCTGGATGGAGCACAAAAGGTTATAATGCTTGCCCCTCATGTAACGACGGCTCGTTAGGGGTGAAGTTGAAAGATAAGATTAGGTATATTGGCCATCGAAAATACTTGGAACTGAACCACCAATGGTGTAATAACAAGGCCTTCAACGGTCAACCTGGTCATGAAAAGAATTCTTTGGATTTACCAGTGCAGAAGGTATTAGACCAGCTAGAAGAACTAGTGCCGGTCAAGTTTGGTCAAGTTTGGCAAGAATAAGAAAAGACTGCGTGACTCTAGAGAACTAAATTGGACAAAGAAAAGCATCCTATTTGAATGGCCCTACTGGAAGTGCAAAAAACTTCGACACAACCTTGATCCTATGCACATTGAGAAGAACATTTGTGTAGCTTTGGTTGAAACAATTTTGGGCATAAAGGGCAAAAACAAGGATACGGAGAAAGCACGTAAGGATTTGAAAAATATGGGCATCAAGCCAGAGTTGTATCTAGTGGAGAGGGGCGATGGATCCAGCTTGAAGCCGCATGCCTCTTACACTTTGGAGTCAAAATAGAGAGATGAATTTTATGAAATTTTAAAGTCGATCAAATATCCAGACGGTTATGCGGCGAACCTCTCGAGGTGTGTAACCTCAAAAAATGATAAATTATACAGTTTAAAGAGCCATGATTGCTATATCCTTATCCAACGCATCCTTCCTATTGGTATGCATGACTTTCTGAATAAGGATGTTTGTACAACATTGTTTGAGTTAAGCTCTTTTTTCCAAGACCTCTGCTCGAAAACACAGAGACACGATGATTTGAAAAAAATTGGAGGAGCAGATAGTTTTAATACTGTGCAAGCTGGAGAGGATTTTTCCTCCTACTTTCTTTGATGTAATGGTTCATCTATCGGTTCACTTACCGCGCGAGGACATGCTTGATGGACCGGTGCAATATCGGTGGATGTATCCGATAGAAAGGTAATAGTTAATGACCATTGATTAATTAATTATTTATTATTGCAATTGCCTTGCATTGAAAATTGTAATTGTTATTATTGGTTGTTTAAAGGTCTTTGAAGACCCTAAAAGGGTACGTTCGCAACCGAGCTCAGCCAGAAGAGCGATCGCCAAGGCTTACATTGTCAAAGAGTGTCTTACTTTTTGTTCAATGTATTTAAGGCAGACTAATCGAGTTGAACGCTATGATTATAGTGGCGAACGTGGACCGGGGATGTCAGTATTCACTCAAACTGTCCGTCCAATCGGACTGATGGCAAGGGCACATGATCCTTCACAGGCAGAACGTGACATGGCTCATTGGTTTGTCTTAAATAATACCCCTGAAGTGGAGCCGTATCTACAGTATGTGCTTCAATCTAACCATAATTATGCATTGCTTGTTAACTCTTTGATTTATTCTTTACTTTTACTTATTCACTAAATGCTGCATTAAGTAGGGTACACAAGAATTTAGTATAAATTCAAAAAGGAGGAGAAATCAACACGCAGGTACAGCAAAAAGAATTTGCCAAATGGTTCAAACAACATGTAAGACATATAAAAATTATCATTTTAATTGCTATACATTATTGGATTATACTTCAAATGACATTAGCGTAATACATTTGTCTTAATCTGCTTATGTAAATTAATCAATTGCAAACTAGTGGGTCACCTGAAGCCACTAATGAGATTTGGTCATTAGCAAATGGCCCTAGATCACTAGTGAATCTGTATTAAGGGTGTGATTGCAATGGTGTCTGATATCATACTAAAGACCGTGAGAATTGCCGTGGAAGTCAGAGTAGTGGCTTGGTTGTGAATGGGGAATACAAAGGAGAAAAACATGACTACTATGGATACATCCACAAAACCTGGGAGTTGTCCTATTTGCACGGGGGTAAAGTGGTTTTATTTGAATGTGAATGGTATAACACTTCAACCAAGCACAAGATAAACATCGAAAAACATGTTACAAGCATTGATATGGGGTGTTTCACAAGGGAAGAAAGCGGCAAAGCTGAGGAGAGGGTTGGGTCATAACATCCCAGTTCTGATCCCTAGCTCAAGCCATAGGCCAGAGGGGGAACATGCACCATCACTGGTTAACCATCTTAGGTTAGCCATTAGAGAGATGGCCCCAGTCCGACCCCATGGCTAGAAGAAGCTTGATAGTGGGATCAACCTTGCCGTCATTGGTTTAGTTTAGGTAAACTATAACGATAATTATCAACCAAATTGATCATAGTTGTGCTCATCATTACAAGACATGAATTATATTTTTTTATTACTAATCATTATATGGCTCTCTTAATTGCAACAAATATTTGATATTGGGGACTACGAGGGCGATATGCAGCTCAGGGCAGACATTGACCGCCAATGCGGGATTTTGTATAGGAGTTGGAACTATGAGCTGCATAGCCACTATCTCGAGCTGTTGAAGTAGGGAGTTCCCCGACCGAAAGACCACCCGGCAGATAGTTGTGATCCAACCGACTGGCAGTTGATGATCTCGCAGTGTTGGGAATCACAACAATGGAGGGTAACATTTAGATGTTATCTATAACAATTAATTATATTCCAATGTAATTTTATTAGTTATGAAATGTTGAAAAAAACTAATGTATTATTGTTCTTCTATGTAGGCAAAGTCCAAGAAGGCTCAAGAGAGTTGCACCAAGCTGCCATACAATCATACTAGTGGCTCCAGGTCATTTACATCGAAGATGTCTCTGATGGTACTAATTATATTCATATGAAGAAATTTGATTAAGTTTATTAATTTATCAATATGTAAGTTCATATCTAATACAAGTTAATTTCAAATGACAGATGACACAAAATGCTGGTTAGGCACCGCCTATTACTCAGTTCTTCCACGACACCCACTACGAACAAAAGAGTAATTCGTGGGTAAATGACATGGGTCGGCAGAGACATGTATGCTTGCTCTTTAATTCAACTTTTATCAATAATGCCACAAAAGCATTCTAAATTGTCATATTGATTTACACCACAGGAGGCCTTGGTGCAGCGGACTGAGGAGCAGTTGCAGCCTTCTGTCACAGCTCTGATGACTGAGGAACAAATTGCTGTTGATGTGCTTGGGAAGAGGTTGGGTTACTTAAATGGGTATGGTATATACACGAGGATCTTTTCATCTTCCACACAGTCTCAGGTGCCACATCCTGAGGTGATCGCCCTGCGCAAGCAGCTAGCTGAGCAGGCTAGGAAGCAGGCTAAGCAAGAAGGAGGACATTTGCACTTAAGGCCCTCGTTCAACAGCTCGCAGTTGTGGCAAGGATAGATCCAACAATCTGCCTCAACATCTCTAAAGGGACCAGTTCCGCTGGTGATGGCACAGCTACTGGAGAGCATGATGCGACCCCTTGGTTTGTATATTATTCTCTTGAAATTTTTAACATAATAACTCGTTGAAATTTATAAATACTGAAAATGTAGGATTTCAACACCTACAAGTAGATGAGTACTTCTCATGAAGAGATTCCTATTCAATTTTAATTCCAACTGAATTAGTAACTATTCAACACCTGCGGCGGTTATTCTATGCTTGAAATTACCAATTCTGCCTTTGACTTCATTTCTAAAATGTGATGTCTTCCTAAGGTTTCCAATTCTCATGGAAGCTTCAGATTTCAAAGACTCTATAATATCTAATTCACTCTAAGACCTATCTAAACATCCACATGTAGAAGAAGGCTAATCCTCTGCATTTGGTGTAGCAGAAAAAAAGAGGTGCCTTTTGTATTCGCTCTTCTTCTGCAATCTCATCTCACAAACACATCAAAGGAGAGCAAACAGCCTTGTTCAGGTAGAGAAATATGGACTGCGTATTCGGATTGGTGGGTAACGGATTCACAGTGGTAGCAGCCGATACATCGGCCGTTCACAGCATCCTCGTCCACAAATCGAACGAGGACAAGATCATGATCCTCGACTCTGACAAGCTCTTGGGCGCAAGTGGAGAGAGCGGCAACAGGTCATGTTTCTCATCTCTCTTTTTCAATCTCTTTCCCTTTCGATGATTTTTCCTTTCTCCTCGACAACTTCAGATGAATCTATAGGGCCTCTTGGCCTTAAGGTTCTGTTGTTGTTCAATTGAAATTAGAAAGGTGGAATAGGTTTCTGTACAGAAAAAATGGCATGGATGGCCCTTCAAAAAATTTTATTGCACGGAGTTTGGTGCAAATAAGATTATTCCATGAAGAAATAAAGCAAGATCTGGGTGTTTGAACCTTAAGGGATACAAGCTGGTAAAAGTTATTCAGTTGAGTATAGAGTACAGATGAAATTGGATGATTGAGATCACGCTGGGAGTTACTCAAATAGGAACATGTTCTGGGATGCAAACACAACACTTTTGAGATTTGAACTTCAAGGTTGGATGGTCAAATTGGTTGATAGATTGAGATGACTTAGATTTATGGCTTTATGGCTTTATGGCTTTATGGCTTTATGGCTTTATGGTCAAATTGGTTTAAGTCATAATATGGCTTTATGGCCATATTAGATTGGTTTAGTCATAATATGGCCATAAAGCCATAAAGCCATAAAGCCATAAAGCCATAAAGCCATAAAGCCATAAAGCCATAAAGTCAAATTGGTTGATAGATAGATTGGTCATAATATGGCTTTATGGCCATATTAGATTGGTTTAGTCATAATATGGCCATAAAGCCATAAAGCCATAAAGCCATAAAGCCATAAAGCCATAAAGCCATAAAGCCATAAAGCCATAAAGTCAAATTGGTTGATAGATTGAGATGACTTAGATTTGAACTTCAAGGTGGTCAAATGGAAAATGATATTAGATTTTGCCATAAAGCCACCTTGACGAGTAACTATAGTCTACACTGCAAACTTCAAAGGCGGAAAGTGAATCTAAGTGAAGTCTGCTAGGACAAGGTACAGGGTTGGTATTTTGTACTCATCTTTAATGAATGCATAGCCATAGATATAGATAGCCCCAGTAGTTACCTAGTGATTGAAGCATGGGCTTATATGTTATCTGTACTGTATTTACAAATATATGTTGTTCTCTCATTATCATCATCATGTTAGCCTCATAGTATAAATCTGGGCCTCATAGTATAAATCTTGGCTGGGCTTTTTGAGTCCTGCCTAAGTTTATACAAGACATGGCCATATTCATATCTTTCTAACTCAGTGCATGAATGGGAGGTCCATGTGTATGTTAGCACGTGTGTCCGTGCGCTTGTTTGTGATTGAGCAGTGAGCACACTGGACTCAATGATTTACTGACAATGGGAAAAGTAATGTACAAGAGAAAGCTATATGGGTATCAGTCATCACTCAAAGGGAATTTCAATTATACTAATCTTCGACATTTGTCCCCTAAAAAGCACGTTAAGACATAGGGTATACTCTGAAGCTAATTTTTTTTCTTAACATTGATTTTGTTATTCCAAGGGGAATTTTCACTCGCTGACTTTCCACATGTGGATGTCCACATTGTCATGGTAATGCGGTGAAATTTGGGAGATCATCATCATCACCATTTTCTAGTGTGAGACATTCTTACCCATACTATTGTTGTTTTTGGTAATAAACTTATATGCAATTTGAGGACTCTATAAGATTGCATGTGTAAACCTTTCTCCTTGGTATGAGAGATTCATTGTTGAATCATGTGACCTTAGACAAAGACTAGCCTAGATTCGAAATCGAGACCTACATTGGCTGTTCTTCCTCTAATGTTGTGCATGATTTGGTGATTTGTGTTCCACTTGCAAGTGACTCATGAATGTGATTTTCAGAAAATTTCTTGAGTTACCATTATTTTTGCAAGTAACCAGAAGTTTCAAAAGTGACATGAATATCTATCCCCATCAAGCATGCATAATTTTCAGCCAATTGCACCTAAGGTTTTTTTTTTCCTTTTTGTGAATAATTTCTAGACAATTGCAAATAACTTTCTTTCTCACAATTTTCTCTATTGGTGTAAGTCCCAACATGTAGTTAAGGCAGATTGGATGTGTGAAGGGTTGTTTTCTTGGTGTGCAATCCTGCTTTTGACAGTCTTGCATCATAGGCTCACATATAGGAAAACTAGTCAACTCCTCACTACTTTGACAGTTTTCTTGATCTTCAATACAACTACTAATTCTACCAAGAGTTCCTACAAATGACGAAAGCATTTTCTTGGGTGCAAAATGTCACAGAGACAAACACAACCTCAATAATTATCCAAACTCACAAGCTACTTCATTTATCTGTTGATTCCCCACCATTTCACTTAAGGATGAAGGCACAATCCTGTTTTAGTTGTAGCCTCTAAAACTAGATTACTCATTGACAAGATTCTATATATATACATGTTTATCTTAGATTTGTAATTTAATTTATAGACAAGACTCTAATGTTGTTCTTGTCATTGCAGATTCAAGGACGCTTTGGGGTTGATTGCAGACTTGAGGGGATATTTTGTTATCTTCTTTGTTTATTTGTAATTATATATCGAACATTAGTATGGGTCTGTATTATTGATATATTGTAATATTTGTTATATGAGATGGATGATTTGATGAAAAGTAGTGATTGCAGCAGTTTATTTAGCAATTTTTGTATGTATGCATTTGTTATGTTGGAGACAGGTACATGAATAGTTTTATGTTTGATATAGATGTATGAACAGGTGTATATGAAAAATATATAGGAAAAATAAATATTGTATGTTTAATTAGGAAGACTTTTGCCGACAAAAAAGAGAAATTAAAACATCGGTAAAAATTTATTATAAATTTTTAACATTATATAATATTTACTAACGTTTTGTAACGTCAGTAAAAACTATTTTAAAGGTTTTTTAAAAAATAATTATTTGTCATCGTTTTTTTTCATCGGCAACATGAAAATAAAATAATGACTTTATAAAAACTGATATTTTACTGACGATTTTTTTCGTCAGCAAAGGTTGATTTTAAAAATTAATAAGGCTTTACCGACGTTTTTAAAGCATTAGCAAAAATGAAAAAAAATTATTAAAAATAAAATCAGCATGCCGACGTATTTTTTTTTCGTTGCTAAAAGTTAAGATTTAGCGACGTAACTTAAACGTTGGTAAAAATTAATTAAAAATATTTAGTAAATTTGTTGAATTATTTAGCGACATTAATAGCATCAGTAATATTTTTTTGCTGTAGGTAAAAGTAAGATTTAACGACGTAAATTAAACATAGGTAAAAGATTAATTAAAAATATTTATTAAATTTGTTGAATTATTTAGCGACGTTAATATCTCGGTAATGTTAGCTTTTTTCCGTTGGTAAAATGATTTACCGATGTAATTTAAACGTCGGTAAAGATTAATTAAAAATATTTATTAAATTTGTTGAATTATTTAGCGACGTTATTGTAGTCGGTAATATTATTTTTTGCTGTCGATAAAAGTTGGATTTACTGAAGTTTAATTTACGTCGGTAAAGATTAATTAAAAAATTTATTAAATTTGTGGAATTTTTTGGCAACGTTATTATTGTCAGTAATATTATTCTTTTGCCGTCGGTAAAAGTAGACTTTACCGACATTTAATTTAAGTCGGTAAAGATTAATTAAAAATATTCATTAGATTTGTTGAATTCTTTAGCGACGTTATTTTCATCGGTAATGTTCATTTTTTTCGTTGGTGAAGATCATTTTTACCAACAGATTTATTTTTCATCGGTAAAGGTTTTCGCTGACGAAGTGCTACTGAAGATCGGACGACGAAATTATTTTCATCGGTAAAAATTTTTACCGACGTTTGAATGTGATTTAGCAACGAAAATTTTCATTGCTAAATATGCAAAATGTTGTAGTGTAAGTTTTCTCATAAGAAGATTGGTTTTCTCAATGGTGATACACTTCGGTTTGAAGTTTACATGATTGAAGAAGAGGATCATAAAGAGGGTTCTGCATTAGATCCTTGTTGGAGAAGACAGAGAAGACCTAAGCAGGTTTCGGTGCTCTATTGCATGGGCAAAGCTGAGGACTCTATTTGAAAATATGGCCATCGACTTGGGTTGTTTGATCAAACCTTGGCTGTGACTAACCACAAAGAAGAAGAGGAAGGCCCACCTTTGTGTTTCTCAGTCAACTGAGAGGAAGAATGCAGAGAAAAGGGCAACCGCTTGATGTTGTTGCACCACGCCGTTCACCGCTTCCTCCATCGTCGCCGGCGTGCTGTCACTGCAAATCGGCGGAGGAGGCTTTCCCCATTCGCTGCCTTACCGGTCCTCTGTCCACCGCTGCCAAGGAAGAGAAGCCAAGCTAGAGGGTTTTCATTTCCAGTTGAAAAGGCCAGTTGCAAAAATATCATGAAGAGTCAGCGTGAAGGAGACGAGTGACCTGGTCTAGTTACAGGTAAGGTCCAACCTGACCCATTACGCGGAGCCCAGTCCGCCAGCTGCACCAGTCAAACATTTTATTAAAAGTTATTAATTTTTAATAAAATATAAATAAATATCATCATATAATTATATAAATCATAAAAGAGACATAATCAAATTATTGAACGAGTTAAATTATTGAATCTTTATTTTTCAAAAGGGAAATAAATTGAAGAGGGATAGGGAGGAGAAGATTAAGAGGAATGAACATAGTTAAGAGAAGGAAAGAGGGAAAAGAGAAAGAAACGGAGAAAGAAAGGAGTCCAGGGCAATAAGAGAAAGAGGGAGAAGTGAGAAAACGTTCCCTTTTTTTTTATTGGTGATAATTAGAGACCCCCAAATCACAAAAATTTAATCTTAAAGATTTCTTCCTACAGGGTTAGGGTGAAGAGCAAAATCTCCCATTTTTTACTAGAAAATTGAAGATTCTTTTCTTTTTTTTTAAATGTAAGTTATCCAAACACTTCTAACTGAGATAGTCAGAACATTTTCTTTAAAATAAAAAAGATGTTATACTTTCTTGTGTATCCGAACAGGCCCTTAATGTTAACTTTTAATAGTAGTCTGTCCAAACTTAAATAAAGGGCCCATCTCTTTTAAAATAATAATTAAGAGCACCAATATCTTTCATTCACCTATATCTTTATAATTTTCTTCGATCATTAGATGAGATCCCAAGGCATATTTTCTATTTTCATTTCCATCTATTAGGTTATCATGTTTGGTTGTATTCCATTTATTGGGTTAGTTTTCAAAAAATCTTTTGCAAATTCAATCTAACACAAACACAAACCCTCCAAATGCAAATAAGGCAACATGGACATAAGAGAACTGATATAGGCATTGATTAATGAATTATTAATTCCTATTTAATTAGTTCAATTTCTAGAGAAAAAATATTCCAATTAAAACATTCACAATAAAAAAAGTAGAAAAATACTAGGAAAAATAATTAGGAAAAAATTTCTTATAGTATGTGTAAAATAATCAACATTTCCTAGGCAATGAGTTTATCCTTCAAAACTAAAATAGTAATCCAACCTTAAACTCTGAAAAATCCATCCCTAAAAAAATTAGAGAAAAAAGAACAGGTTTATAGTAATCCCCGTCAAGAATTATTAAAACATGAACCCAAATCCGGCAAAAACAAAAATTGAAGCCAACCCAAAGTAAAAACTCTATGAAGAAAGATAAACAAAAAAAAAGAACAAGATAAAATAAATCCAAGAAAAAGAGAGCCCTCCTAAAAAAACCTTCAATATGAATAAATCCTTAAAAGGGGTTTAAATCCTTGTAAAGATTTGATTTTTACACCACCCTTAAGCCCTCTAAATATAAGCATTCTATAACTAAAACGGTATTGAGAGAATCAAGTGAATCAGTTAGAAAAGAATGATATAATGTTAAACTATTATACAATTAAGCATCAAATTTATGATACATTTGCCTATATTTCTCATTTACCACAACCAAAAAAATAAAAATGAAAAGAAATAGTAATAAACTTCCTTTCCTTTGGCAAATTTATTTAGGTCTAACATAAATATTAGCATGATGTTTCTAACACCATCCATCTCCAGTAAAATGCAAGGTGAAAAGAAAAGGAGTAGATCTCCTTCAAATAGAAGAGAGGTTTTAAGCAACACATGTACCGCACTTCCCCTCATACATACTACTAGTTTGTAACTTATTTTAGATTTATCATTGGAATTATATTCGGTGTATAATTACTTTTACCAGTCCTAATTTTTTTTTTCTAATCTATATTTTCACCTTTTTACGCATGTTATCCACCTCATGTATACATAATTTAGCCTCTTGAAAAAATTTTATATTATTACAGTAATCACTTTTAACTAGTTGTCGTATGAGCTTGGAAGACTAAGTATCTTATGTTTGAAATAATTTTTTCATTGATGGTGAGATTCTATTTGAAAAAAAAGTGTATTCTTGTGAAAAAAATATGCTATAAATGAAATCTGATCTCTGAATGCTTTTGACAATAAATGGTTCAATTGAAAAGGCTACAAAATAATTTTCAAAATATGACTCCAAGTAAGGAGTGGATGAAGGCATCAAGGTCATCTTCTAAATATATAAAAGGAGTTGGAGAATTCATTGAGTTCATAAGAGCTAATGCACCTACATTAGCGGGAGAGGATTGGTACTGTTGCCCTTGTGTGAAACGTCATAATGTAATCAAAGGGAAGAAAACAATAAATGATATTTGTACACATTTAATATGTAATGGAATAGATAAGTCGTACACAACATGGATCCATCATGAGGAAATCCATCTCCAAAGACATAAAGAAGTTGGAGCCAGTAGCAAAAATGATGACGCACACATTGGAATGGTTGATATGGTGAATGACTTATTTGGGCTGGTTTGTGACGAGGGTGAGACACCATCTCAAATGGGTGGTATCCTATCTGAAGGGATTAATGAAGTTAATAATAAAGAAGACGATGACGCTGAAGAGTATTCACCAGATAATATTTGATACAAAGAATTGATGGAGGATGCGATATAACCCTTGTTCCAATTGTATCAAGTTGAGGATACAAAATTATCAGTGACAATTGAATTACTAAGCATGAAGGCTAGGCATCGATGGTTTAATGTGAGTTTCAATAAGTTACTCAAATTATTTAAAAGGATTCTCCCAAGAGATAACACTTTACTAGAAAATACATTTACTGCTAAGAAGATGGTTAATTCATTGCGTATGGACTATAACATTATCCATACATGTCTTAATGATTGCATACTACACTGGAAAGAGCATGAACATCAAGATAATTGTCCTACCTGTGGCAACAATAAATGGCAGCTAGACGATAAATCAAAGTTGAACAGTAAGTGTAAGCTCTGGAAGAAGTTAAGATACTTTCCATTAGCACCAAGGTTACAAAAATTGTATAGTGGGCCATGGATTGTAGAGAGTATGATATGGCTCTCAAATGCAAGCGCTATACCAAACCAATCAATCATGCGCCATCCAATGGATTCTTCATGTTGGAAACAAGTCAATCAGAAATGGTCTAATTTTGCCTCTGAGGCACGTAATGTTATGTTGGGGCTTGTAACAGATGGATTCAATCCTTTTGGAAACAATAACAATGCCTATAGTTGTTTGCCTGTTATGATTGTTCCATATAATCTTCCTCCGTCTCTTTGTATACGCAAAGAGTTCACAATGTTAACATCATTGATTCTCGAAAAGAAAGGCCCAAGGCATAACATTGATGTCTATCTACAACCATTGATTGAAGAGTTGAAAGAATTGTAGTCCATTAGAATCAAAACATACGACTCCTACAAAAATACTATGTTTATAATGAAAGTAATTTTGTTATGGACTATACATGATTTTCCAGAATATAGCCATTTGTCAATTTGTAGGAGTGGAAACAAGTATGCTTGTCCTATATGTAGTGAAGGGACAGAGTATAAGTGGCAAACAAATGGAAAGAAGCTGTGTTCTATGGGGCATAGAAAATTTTTACCAAGTATGACTCATCCTTTTAGGTATCAAAAATTACAATTTAATAGGTATGAAGAACATAGGAATGCTCCCAAGCATTTGAGTGGTTCTAAAGTACTAAATGGAATGGAAGTGAATGAGACACAGTTTGGGAAATGAGGCAAGAAGAGGAAGAGTATATGAGAGAATGATTCCACTCCATAGTCAAAGAGATCAATCTTTTTTGACTTGCCATATTGGAAGGTGCATTATACTAATTCATGTTTAAAATTATATTAATGTTTGCTACTAGACTTATCAATTACTAAACAAATATTTATCTTTTATATAGGATTTGCCTATCCGTCATAATCTGGATGTGATGCATGTAGAAAAGAATGTGGCAGAAATTTAGATTAGAACAATTATGAACACAAAAGATAAGACAAAAGATAATCTTGAAACTTGGAAAGACCTAAAGGAGATGCAAGTTAAGAGGAGGTTGTGGTCTATAGAAGTAAATGGGAAGGAGACATATCTTGAAAATTCTTACAACTTGTCTTGAACAGAGAGAGAATTGGTTTGTCAAACCTTACAATTTGAAGGTTTCCATTGGGTAAAGTGGGTATTGGAAATATAAGGCGAATTTGGAAAACAATCAACTAAAAAATCTAAAATCTCATAACTATCATATTTTAATACAGCAACTACTACCAGTGTTGTCGATGAATGCATTTAAATATCACAAGCCATTACGTGCTGCCATTCGACTATTATCAATATATTTTAATGTTGTATGTTTGAAGACCATTGAACATTCAGAACTAAGTAAGATGAGAGAATGTATTGCCGAAACATTATGTGTGTTTGAAAAGTACTTCCCTCCTTCATTTTTCCTATCTATGATACACCTTGTTGTGCACCTGGCAGAAGAGGTACAGATTTGTGGACCTGTTAAGTACCGTTGGATGTATCCCTTTGAGCGGTAAATATAATTATTTCTTTTAATTTTATTTTTTATTTATTAACTTGTGAAAGTTAATTTACAAATTGTGTGTCAAAATGATGAAAACATACAAAGGATATCTGATGAATCAAACATACCTAGAGGGTTGTATTATATAATGCTAATGAAGCTATGATGTATGCTATGAATTACATGCCTGATGATACAAAAGGGAGATAAACAAGTATGGGGGAGGTAAATGGATGATGATAGTCAATCTGGATATCCTATTGATAAAAGAGGAAAGATCTACAAACTTAGTCATGTGCAATACTAATAAGCACGCAAATGGGTATTAAGCATGTCTACTAAGAATGAAAAGTGGCAAAAGTATAAAAAATCCAAACCTTATATTTTCTATGCTATAATTTATTTGTTGTATTGCATATTGATATGGTATCTTCATATACAAGAATTACAATATATACATACAGATTCTTCAATCTAACGTTCAAAATTGGAGTACTATAAGAGATGAAACGGCAATCGATTACATTCCTTGGCTTAGGCAATAATTAGAAAAGAAGAAAGAAGTGTCATAAAAAGGCTTGCTGATGGACCTAACTTTGGAGTTATTTCATACATGCATATGCAATAAATGATTATGTTTTTTATACAGCTGATGCAGAAATGAACAAAACAACACAGAACAGTGGGGTATCCATGACTGCTCTAACTAAATTCAGATTAAGTGCTCAAGACAAGAACATTGTATCTGAGGAGGTTACTTACATGGTATCGTGAAACAAATTCTAGAATTGGGTTTTCATTATTTCAAAGTAGTAGTATTCAATTGTGATTGGGTTTGTATAGAAGATGCAAACAGTCATATGGTTGGGTTGATCCAAAAACAAATTTGGTATATGTTAATCTGAGTCGATTAATGAGAAACACAAAAGAAGTTGATGAACCGTTTATCCTTGCATCTCAAACCACTCAAGTTTTCTATTGCAAAGATCAAAGTCGCCCTAAGGATGAGTGGCTTGTGGTGTTAGATGTTCCAAAAAGATTGAATAAGGTTGTGGATTGTTATGAAAATCCATTAGTCTTCGTAGGCAGAATGAATGTAAATGATTGAATGGTAGCATTACAAATGATATCTTAGAGGCCAATGATATCAAAGATGTTAAAGATTAAGTTGGGTTGCAGGTGATCATGTCATGTTAAAAATTATATTATTTTCATGTATTGTTTCTATTGTGCATATCATATATTGTTCAGTTTTATGTCTTTTATTTTTTTAAATGCACAATGTTTTCATACATAATACTACATTTTTAAATCTATGGTGATAGGAAAGTTTTCATTATAGTTTTAATGACTGTTACGTATTTACAACAAGTGCTCTTACTCATGTTGCTTTTAGCGCTGATAGTCGACCAATAGGGCCTAACTCGGTGAAATTCAGCACGGATATGGGATATATAATAAGGTCAAATGTCTCACCCAACTATACCAACTGAAAAAAAATGCCAAATACTTTTAAAGATCAAGTTTGAGATCTCATATATGTGAGTGTTTTTGTGCAATTATCACTATTATTTATAGATAATAATTTAATGTGGTACATGCAAGAATTAAATTATGCTTCTTATTTTACATAGTCCTCATATGAGGTTTTAACATGCTGCAAACAATATGTATTGAGGAGAGGGATTGGAAGTCATTTCTTCATCGCGAAGTATATGATAAATATGTCACAAATGCAGAGAAGAAAGCTTATGTCCCCTCACATGTTAAAGAGGAAGATTGGAAGTCATTTGTGGACATAAAATCAATGGAAGAGGCTCAGGCCTTAAGGGAGAAAGGTAAAATTGCTAGGTCCGAGATGATTTGCCTTCATACTTCTTAACGAAAAGGATAGGCTAGGGTGCACTACAACAAAAATCATTATTTGCGACACAACTATTTGTCGCAAAAACTCACAAACTCGTCGCTAAATTAATTCTGCGACGACGTCAAATTCACCGCCATAACGTCGCCTATTAAGCGCCAGTGAATAGTTTTACCGATGAGTACACATACTCATCGCCAAATATCAATTTTCTGTGACAAATAATATCATCGGTAAAAAAAAATGTTTTTTCACCAAATGTCTCTAAGACGTCGCTAAAGAATTGATTAAAAAAATGGTGAAATGAAATTTTGGCGACAAAATGAAGTCGTCACTTAATTTTTTTCCGACAAAGTTATATCATCGCTAAATAGTGTATAAATTGCCATGAGTTATAATAGGCGACAAATTAGTTTCGTCGCACATAGTTTGTAGACATTATGCTACAAATTAATTTTGTCGCCCAATATTAAACCTTACCACAAATTCTCTTAGGCGACAAATTATTTATGTTAAAGATAATATACCAAAAAATATTTATTCTTGTTAGGCGACAAATAAAATTCATCGCTAAAACAAATATATTAATTTGATAAATCATTGCCTACCACCTCAAAAGCCTCATTTATTTTGAGTATAATAAAACCTGCCCATTCAATTAAAATAAAATGTTCAAAAACACTTGTCCATTTAACAAAAATAAAATGTACAATAAAACGTGCCCATTCATGAACTCAAATAAAATGTACAGTAAAACTTGTCCATTCAACTTAAATAAAATGTGCAATAAAACCTGCCCGTTCAACTATAATAAAAAGTACAATAAATTTTACTCATTTAACTAAAATAAAATATACAAAACCTACTCATTCAACATAGTATAAAACATATAACTATCAAATCCAACCCACAAATTTAGCCACGTTGTCATTACTAATTCAAGTAAAAATGTGGCATCCAAAATGGTGTAAGTACAATATTTTTCTGAAAAACAAAATGATCTTCAAGGAAAATAAAAGCCTATAGTCCCAATCTGTGGCAAAAGAAAAAAAATGTTAAGAATTAAACGTGGAAATTAAAAGCAAAGTAAGTGAGACAAAATAAAAGCCTGTAAAAATATTAGCATGCAAATAAGGCAAGCACGTGTAAAAACATCTAACTTTAGTTTATACAGTTAAATACATATAGACCTCCCGCAAGGCTGCACTTCCTAAAAGGCTTTTTTGGATTTTATCTTGCATACTAGCATGCAAGCATGTTTACTGGCCTGATCATAATCTGAACCTTTCAAAATCATGAGCCACTTTCCTTTTGAGAAATTTGGACATTATTATTCATAGATTTTGAGAAATTTGTGGAATCTACAAAAAAAAAATCCAAACACATCTAAAACCATTGGATGTCCTCATTTGCTTATATGCAAATGGTTATTTTGACAAGCATAGTGTGTCAAAACCCATTTTCCTATCACAAGTGTAAATGGCAAACGATCGCTTAACGCTTAAGCAGTTTCATAGCACCCATGTACATGTGGCAAACATTCATAAATGGTCAAGACTCGAAGGATCTAAAGCTAGAAATTCCAAAGCACGAGTGGCAATCTTAAAACAAGATCCATGCACATAAAACTGAACATCCATCTGCACAAATACTATACAAAAGATTCACGCAACTAAAACACCGATAAAAGCACAAAACCTATGCACAAGCAAGGGTAGAGAAATAACAGCCATCATTTGGGAAGCTAATTGCTTGTTTGGCATCATTATGTGAGAACATTTCTTTGTTCCCATGGAATGAAAATAATGAGAATATGTTTGGTTGCACTTTATTGGTTGTTTCCATGGAATATTTTTCAAAATTTCATAACATTAGGAATGGAAAGTTTGGAACAACTAAAAATCGTTTCTCTCCTTGGGAGAAGCCCCACTCTTAGTAAACTCCCTAAAACGTCTCTCCCATTTCTCCTCTCCACCCCTCCCATCTCTTGACTCTCCCTAACATCTCTCTCCCATCTCTGTCATCTCTCTGTCCCCCTCTCTCCCATCTCTGTCATCTCTTTCCCCTCCCCTTCTCTCTGTCTCCCTCTAATCTCTCTCCTTGCACCTCCTTTTAGCTACACACAAAGTTGTCCCACTGGTCACTCCATCTTTTTACTCTTTAAAACCTTACGAAGAATAATATATATTAAAGGGGGTCCATCAGTAGCATCATCCATTTCACAAAGAAGGAAATACATATAGACTCAAATCATCACCATTTCTCTCCCTCCTCATTTCTTCAATCATTCCTGTTTCTCTTTTATCTTTGAAATTAATCAAAACTATAACAAGACTTGTGCTGGAAAATCATTCGATCACATGCTCAAATGGGTGAAGAGATCTAGCAAGCCAAAACAATTATCTGTTGAATTCTCTGTTCTTTGTCAATTAAACAATCTTGGGTGAAGCTTCCAATAGTTAAGGTTAGGAATCTAGCAAGCTTGTAGTGTCCAGCCATGTTTATGAAAGATGTGATAATCCTGATTCAAAATTGCTTTGCAGGATCTAAAGGAGATCCTTCTAGTTGTTTGCTAATCTCTTTTCTCCAACTTAGAATGAAGAAGGTTTCACATTTCAGTAGGGTATTGGTGACAGAAACTGGTTCCTGATAAGAGAATCGATTTACCTACGGTTAGAGAGGGAGAAAAAAAGGACATCTTTTAAAACCTAGGTTACATGTCACAAAATTCTGCTTATAAGAAACATGTTATAGGCTTAAAAACCTTTCAAAAACATGTATGGATGTAATTTGGAGGTCCATGTTTACCGATTTGGATCTTTGTAAACCCAGTGCAGGGAAGTCATTTTATCTGTCAGATAGCTTTCGTGTGTTTGAATCACTAGAGTTAACCTATAAGTGGCAGTTATTTTGTTCTGTTCCATAACCATATAAACCAAGTTTACAAGTAATAAGATTTATAGGTAAGCTGACTGCAGAGCAACCGAGTCATGAGGATCCAAACCGGGCCTTAAATAGTGGGGCTAGCTTTTCTGCACAAATATCTATCCTCCTCTTACTTCTTACACATGAAAGGAAATGAAGTAACATTTGGAGAAGCATGAAGAGACAGATCAATGATATTTGTCAACTAATGTAATATCATTTGTTTGATCATTTATGAAATCCTAGGAATTCTGGGCAGAATTCCCATTAAAGGGGCTAAAATTGAAAGGAATAAACGTAAAGAATTCCCTTGCTTTTATCCTAGGAATAAAGGAATTCTGGGCAGAATTCCCTTGCTCTTCACTTCTATAATACTCCCTTGTTTAGAAACTACTACTATGAATTCCTAGAAATTCAATACAAAGCAAAAGCAAAGGGCTCCCCGCTGACGAGGGTAAGGTTTCAGAGCACATCCAAAAAGGCCTTAAAATCGATGATTTGGTCAAAGATCCTACCGATTGGTTGAAGCAAAATTGGAGACTTTCTAGTTTCTAGATTTGATAAAAGTCAGCAATCTCATCTGTTTAATCATAAATAACCAAAGACACAATGTAAAGAAGAAGAAGAAGAAGAAGAAGAAAAAGAAGTAGAACTCACTGACAATAACGAAAAATCCGAGAAATCTAGGAATCCAAAGGGAAAAAAGGGAACATGTCAATGTTGCATGAATGATAAAATGTATATGTTGTGTACACGTACTAGTTTAATTCTGGAAACCAATCAATCACAACTAAACAAAGCCAGAAACAAAAAACTAAAGAGTAAAGCACCATAAAAACGCAAGCAACACAAGAAAAAGATAGGAAGACTGGTTAGATCATTAACAAGAAAGACACCAATTAGGATAAGCATAAAAAAGAGAGCATACGGGCCAAAGTTTAAGATAAAAGCCACAACAATAGATTGCATATTAAAAAAAGGTAGGAAGACAAAAGGAAATTAGCCAACCGCTGATAAATGTATATGTTGTGCACATGTAGTTATCTAATTGTGGAAACCCCTCATTCACACTAAATGGAGCCAGAAATGAAAAAACTACGACTGTAAAGCACCCAAGCAACTCAACAAAAAGGTAGGAAGACTAATTAAAGACCATTGCCAAGAAAGAATACCAACTAAGCTAAGCATCGAAAAGATAGCATATAGAACAAAGCTCACGATCAAAGCCAAAACAATTATACCTAATTAAGATTGCAAATATCCATCTAAGAGATGTCATATAACAATCAGAATTTCATATTTATATAACTCATTCCAGCGCCTGCATATCTGCATCATCAACATTTAAGACTTATTCATCCATTTAGGGTTGGCATTGTGAGTTCTAATCTCCTCCAAGCCCTAAATATGGGGGATAAAATAATAATTACCAACATAAGATGAATGTTTTAAGCAATAAAAAATTCATCAAAACAGCCATCAAGAATAACCAGGCATGACAACATAATACCTTAAGAGTATGAATGAAATAAAATTGCAAGCGGAAAACTATGGGGAAACAATGTAGAAGGACAACAACCCGGGTGAGAGAAGAACCAGGCAGCAATCAAATTGAAGAAAACAAATATGATATTTACTTTTTCTTAAAAATTTGTCTTACAAATTTGTTAACATTGCTAATCTTGTGCTCTTGTTACTGTTATTTCCCTCTTGTCTTCTAGTTTTGGTGTTTATTAACCAAACGCTGAATTTTATACAAGTCAGCTATTTGAAGCGCACATTATTTCTAAGCCATTTGCTCTTTCTTTGCAGGTTAGGACCCATTCACTAAAATTCCATAAGATGGTCATGCAAAACTATGACAATCAACCCACTATGACAGTTGACTCATACCACAAGCATAAAAGAGCATTTTCATTTCACTTACAACCTGTGGTTTTCATTTTAAATACATGTACAATGTTTTCAATTTCTTTCTTTGATCATGACAAGCTTATAAACACAATTCTCTTCATGCTCTCAAATTAGACAAACTACTCTTCAAGAGCAAAACAAAGAAAGAAAAGAATGAAGAACACAAGACTTAAACATTGCCCAAACCGTAAACAATACAACTAAAATATTATGTACTTTTTCGTATATATGGTGTAGTCCAATACTTCTTTTTCCTAATTTTGAGTGTAAATCATGCAAAAATAATGATAAACTAATCATGCTTATCATTGGTGTGTCTTCTACGAAGCATGCTACATATTAGTGTAAAATGGCTATGAAAGCACTTAGATAAATGGTTTAAAGTTATTGAATGCACTTCAATTCAATCAGAGAAGAATTAGGGACACTAACCAAGAAGTAATCACTCATTTTTCTATCACCATGTCTGATCCCGTCACTCTTGCCACCAACCGCATCATCTCCTCCATTTGTCGCTGCATGGCTATTTGATTATTCTTCATCTGCTCCATCTCTTGAGATCGAGTTGCATTTTCATTTTGCAATCTCTCCATCATAGCCCGCAATGCCTCACGCTCAGCATCCTCTAAGATGGACTTGGTGCTCCTAGCCATAGACATGGGCTTTGGCCCGTTTCCAAACCCTCTCAAGTATCCGGATCGGCTACCAAGGACATTGACTGCTATTTGCTCTTGAGTCAATTGCACTGCACCCTCCTCTGTACGTTTCTCCCGCTCTATTACAAGTTTTTCCTACGAGTGGAAATAAGTTAAATCATATTGCAGTTAAATACTTAAGTTAAGCAAAACAAAATCAAAACCCAACTTTCCCTGTTAGGCCTCGAGTAAAGCTATACTTACATATATTTCCTGACATTTTGGATCCATCCACATCTCTTTCTTTTTATTGTAGTGCGACTCCTTATAAAAATCAACGATGTGGGGCTCCTCTCCAGTCTCAGGGTTTGCCTACTTACATAAATTCCAATGTTAGTACATAATTAAGATTTCATGATAGGTGGTAACAAAATCAAAATTACACAGCCACAAATCTAATAAACTATAAGTTAAAACAATTCACCAAAGCATGCATTGCAGCTTTGAAAGACTTAAAACCCATGCAATGATTGTAAGGTAAACTCTTCCGACTTTTTGTATTCTTCTTAGAGCGTTCCTATATACAAGGAATAACAATTGAGTTGAAAGTTTTTGTTATTGTACGTGTTGACTAAATAGAAACACAACATATCAGAACTAAGGATTAAAAACATAGCTTGTTACCAGAAATTTCCCATCTTCGTAGACATTTTCTATCACCCAAACCCAATCATCCTTGTCAATGCCTGAAAAGGGTATAGTCTTTGGATCGATCTCCTTCCTCAAACAATTCTTATAATGAGTGTGCATCCAATTATGCCAATCCCTGTATTTAGCTTGAAACTTATGCTCAACAGCTACCCGAACATCTTCATTACTGTTGTAATCCACGACCTTATACTTTGTCCGAAATTTAGATTAATATAATTATTTAGAGACCCTTTATATATCATACAGTTGTCAAGTTTAGACATACAAATACGCGAGCCTTGATAACTTGCCTAACATCAGCTGGAACTTCTTTCCATCTCCGCACGCCCCTAACTGGGGCGAAGTTTCTAACCTATAACCCAATCTCACTCACAAAGTCAGAAGCATTTATCCCTATTGGCACATTATCCTTGAACTGAACCAATAGTTTGCCCCCCGTCTTGGCCCTTGCACGCTCTAAGCGAAACCCTTTGGTTGGGCCCTGTCCCCATCGGGATGTAGAACCTACAAATTTCACATAAAACCTAGTTAGTACCAACAATATATGCACTAAAACATGAAGCTTACACTATTAGATTTGATATCTTACCAACACTATTGTAGTCCGTATGAGAACTAGGTGTTGGTATACATGGTGATGCAATCACATCAGCTAATGGCAAAGCGAGGTCAGTAGATAGTGATACAGATACCGGTGTAGATCAAGGGCGAAGTCAAGAAGCAGGTGCCATGTGTGTGACCTGCTAAAACAAAATTATTTAAAAACATAATAACTTAGTTAGATTACCACTATATAAGGACAATTCATTATATGGTGAATTGTTACATAATATTACCAACATCCATGTGCTAAAAAGAAAAGGTAAAACAAAATAAGAATGATCTTAGCTTTGATTATAAAATAGTGATTCTTATACAAATCAACATTAATTAAAAATCAGAATATGCATCAGAGTCATCTATACTATGTAAATCCTTTTCCACTTCATCACAATACTCCTCTAATGTCTCATCTTCATCATCGCAGATAAAGTCATCATCAACCACCATATCTTTTCGACTGTTTTCCATTGTGAGTACTGCACTCGTAATAATCTCTGGATCAAGATCAGACCTATCATACCGTGGTTGATCCATCCTATTTGGATCTTCAATGACAATCGGGACAACATCAGTTGTTTTTTCCTGCTGGGACACATCCTCTTGAACAAATGGTCCATTATCACTGGATTCTACATCATTTAACTCTGATATATCCCATATTCCTCGATGTTGAATCCACTGGACAATTTGCCAATGTGGGCCTAATTTGGGTTCATTCACATAAAAGACTTGTTGCACTTGACTAGGTAGTACAAGGGGATCATTCTGATACCACCGACCTCTTACACCGATTGATGTAAAATGTGCATCGGTTTGTATAGTTCGCCCACTGCCAAGGTTAAACCACTCGCATTGGAACAAGACAACTCGATATCCAAAAATATAAGCCATTTCCCACACTTTACACAAGTAGCCATAAAACTCAGTAACTTTCCCCTCATGATCCCCGTTTACCACCAGCCCACTGTTCTGACTTTTACGTCGGTTGTCACAATCTTTAGTGTGAAATCGGACCCCATTACACATGCACCCTGAGTAGAACTTCATTAATTGATTTGGACCATTTGCTAGTGACTAAAGTTCATCTGTAGCTTTTGTTAATTGTTGACTTCTCAATTCATTCATTTGCATGACCAAAATATATAAAGAGAATCATATCACAATGAATGGATTATGTTTAAATTGTGTATACGTGAGGTAACTATGTATATCTTACGCGTTTTTGAAACCACATCGGAAATTCTCGTTGCTGTCGCTGGTCAATATCACAACTACTTTGCATCATTAATAGGTTCTTGTGCTCCCTAATTAGAAAAGATGTCATTGGTTAGTAATAAGTTATAAGCATCGACACAATCGAATACATGCAATGCTCATGCATAATATATGATCACATACTCTAGATATGGTGCCACCGCTGGGCTGTTATACAATATAAACCACTGAGCCATATCACGTTCCTTCTACGACACCGTAGGTGCATTTTTTATTTGACCGAAAGGATGAACATTTTGTGAGAATACCCCTAGCCCTGGCCCACCTTCAACACCATCATCATTTGTTCATCCCGATTGAATCCAGTTTCTACCTCTTGTAGATACATTGAACAGAAAGTAAGGCATTCCTTTACAATGTAAGCCTCAACAATCGAACCTTCAGGGTGAGCTCGATTTCGAACAAACCGTTTTAAACTTCCAAGTTGCCTTAAAAATATATATATATATATATTTGTTAGCATGCAACTATAGCAAAGTATAACTTTTAAGTTAAATGAAAGTTGGTTGTTACTACCTTTCAATAGGGTACATCCATCGGTATTGTACTAGCCCGGTTAGCATTGCCTCACGAGGCAAGTGAATGGCTAGATAGACCATAACATCAAAGAATGCTGGTGGAAAAATTTTTTCCATCTTGCAAAGTATCAAAACAATTCGGTCCTGTAATGCTTCCAAGTCCTTCAATCTTAATCTCTTTGAGCAAAGTTGCTCAAAGAAATTGCATAGCTCAAACAATGTGGTACAGATATTCTTAGGAAGGTGCCCACGTACTCTGATCGGTAGAAGTCTTTGTAAGATAACATGGCAGTCATGGCTTTTCAATCCTGATACCTTACCATCCTTAGTGCTTACACACCTCGAAATGTTTGCTGCATAACCATCAGGAAATCTGACTGATTTCAAGAAATCACAAAAAGTTTCTCTTTCCTTTAGGGACAATGTGTAAATCACAGGGGGCTTTTCATAGGACCCGTCAGCACACTTGCGTAGGTGTAATTCTTTTCTAATTTTCATACCTTCCAAATCCATACGACCTTTTTCCGTGTCCTTATTTTTCCCTTCTATGCCCATCACTGTTCCAAGAGTGTTGTCACATATATTCTTTTCCCCGTGCATGACATCAATATTGTGTCGGAGTTTCAGTTTCTTCCAGTAAGGTAGTTCAAAGAAAATGCTTTTCTTTGTCCAATTCAATTCCTCCGAGTTGCGCTTTCTTTTCTTATTGAGTGGGTGCTTCCCAAACTTGACATTCGTCAAGCAATCCAATTGCTCTAGTATCTGTTCCCCTGACAATTCCACCGGCTTCGTTCAATTCTCTGACTTACCATTAAAAAGCTTACTCCTTCGCCATGTGTGGTTCTCAGGTAAGTAACGACGAGTGCCCGTGTATCCTATCTTACTTTTCAACCTCTGTGATGATGGATAATTGTTACAAATAGGGCACGCCATATAACCTTTAGTGCTCCATCCCAACAAGTTACCATATGCTGGAAAGTCGTTTATGGTCCACATAATAGCCGCATGCATTCGGAAAGTCTCTCCTTTAGATGCATCATAAGTTAATACACCGTCTTCCCAAAGCTCTTTTAACTCATCTATTAACGGCTGCATGTAAACACCAATCTCTTTTCTAGGTGCATGCAGTCCAGGAATAAGCAACGACATCAGACAAAGTGGTTCTTTCATACATTTCCGTGGTGGCAAGTTATAAGGCATGAGTATCACAGGCCACATACTATAGGAGTTGCTCATATTACCAAAGGGGTTGAACCCATCCGTAGCCAGCCCTAGCCTAACATTGCGGGACTCCTTGGCAAATGCAGGATATTGCTGATCAAAATCTTTCCACTCTATACGGTCAGCGGGATGGATCGAGAATTCCCCATCATCCACATGCTTCTCCTTGTGCCACCGCATATCTGTAGCTATCTTCCTTGACATAAATAATCTCTGTAACCTTGGGATCACTGGGAGGTGTCGCAACACCTTAACAGGAATTTTTTTACCCTTGCCATCATTGTGCTTATATCGAAACTCTCCACATTCTGGACAATTTTCAAGATTCTCATTTTCTTTCCTAAAAAGCACACAATCATTCTTACAAGCATGAATGGATTTGTATCCCAATCCCAGTTCACATAAGAATTTCTTTACTTCATAAAGGGAACTTGGAACCATCTCACTCTCTGGTATAACATCCTTCATTATCATCATCACCATGTTGAATGCCTTGTTGCTCAAGTTATTCAACACCTTTATATGCAACATCTTAATGACAAATGATAACAATGTAAACTTTGTGCAACCTAGATATAACTCACGTTGGGCATCTTTCAATAATTTTTTAAATTTATGTACGTTCTCTCGCCCAACACTATCAGTACCATGACTAGATCCCAAATCCCCCAAATCATTGTCCATAAAAACTCCCCTATATATGTCTTCCAGAAGTTCAGGCAACTCATCACGAGGGTTGTCTTCCGTGTCAGAGATTTCACCTTGAACACTTCCCCCCTCATTGTCTGAATTATCATCATGTATGCCCCTGACATTCATTGGCATTGGCTCCCCGTGGAGCATCCATGTTGTGTAAGAAGTCATGATCCCGTTAAACAATAAATGTTCTTGGACGATGGGGTAAGTATGCAATTCTACATTCATGCATCTTAAACATGGACACCAAATCTTACTTTGCTCTCCCATTTGTTCACTGGCAAATTTAATAAACGACCTAACCCCATTTGTATACTCTGGTCGAAGTTTATTCCTGTAATACATCCAAGTCTTGTCCATAATTGGTGACCTACAATATCACAGGAAGCAATTATATCAATGTTATGTGTATACTATAAAACTGTGGATGTGTTTGTTATAATCTAAATTTATTTCTTATTCCTATCATTGTTATGAGAGTAATGCAAAGAAGAATTTCTACTTTGTGTCAACTGAATTTATAATCCAGTTTGAAGAATGTGTAGGCCTTGAGTTCATAGACATGAGACAAACAGATTATCGGGCAGAGGACCCCAATCATAATCCTCCTATTGACAAAGGCAACGATTGATGTGCAGAAATGGATAATGAGATGAATAAAAAGGAATCAATCTCCTTACATTTAGCAGTAGAGAATGAAGGCTCATATGAGCAAAACCCTCTGGCAGATTTGCAGCGAAGATGAATTTAAAGAAGCTTTCTTTTGCTAGTATTAGTGAGAGTTCTGATAAGGCCTTCTTTGATAGTAGGAAAAGAAAGGCAGGGTTGACTGCCAAGCGTTTCTTATATTGAAAAAAATTTCTGATATGGTGCATATCAGTGTGCAGCTACAGGAGACAACATATCGTTTAGTAATTTCTGATATGGTGCATATTAGTGTGCAGCTACAGGGGACAACAGATCGTTTAGTAATTGCATTTGATGTCTTTTACCAACATGCATTTGATGTCTTCTACCAACATGCATTTGATATCACCAACATGCAGATACAAATTCAGAAAGCCTTCTACCAAATGAACTGAAACCTCTAAATTGGAAATGAATCGTTTAGTAATTGCATTTGATGTCTTGGAAAATTTGTTACAAGGGAAAGGGCACAGCTGGTGAAGCCTCTTTCTCTCTGCAATAGCCTCATTCTAACCCTATTTCACAAATCGTATAATACAGTCCAAAATACCTAGATTTTTCCACAACCCTAAAACCTCAAACCCACTACCGTCCCAAAGATCATTTCCTAAGACCTATTCACAGCCAACCCCCAAAACCCCAAACCCACCACCGTCCCAAAGCCCAAAGCCCAAAACCATCAATCGTTCTGTATCTCCCCCAGCAATCGACACCCAGCCCCAACTCGGTGTGGAGAGGAACCAAACAAAATAGAGAAACAAAGAGTATTTATTCCCCAATTCCATTTAGAACAGAGCGTCAAGTAAATCAAAACACTTATCTATATGTCCACTGTGTGGTTAGAAAGATCACAAAATGCATTGAAGTAGACAGTTGCAAGATTGAATTTGCATAAAAACTGAAAAGAAAGGTTGCAGATATTGTAGAATTTCATTTATGGAACACATGCAGCTAATTTCAGAAGAAAAAGAAAATCAAAAAGAGGAAAACTTTAAAATTTCAAGCAAAACTTTGATAGGGAAATGCCTTCATGAACTGTCATCCACTAAATGGAAAACGAATCGAAATTTCCAAAGCAAGTATAACTTAATCATCACCATCACAAACAACAAAATGAAAACTAATTGGATATGATTTTGAGTTTTTACATCAGCATCATCAGCACTACCTTAGCCTTATCCAATCATATGGGGAAACAACAGCTACATGGTGATGAAATTCCAGATGCCATCAGTAAATAATACATTGTGATTGAATACGCAATAAAGCAAATCCCGAAATGCAATTAGATACCCACACACCACAAATTGCATATAAAAGCATATCATGCAAAACACACTAGATTCAACTACTCACCAACAAACCTAAAACCCACAAAAATAGCCACTAAACAGATGCTCACGCCTCTCAAATGCCATACAGCTTACTTCACTAATCAAAATATCAATCAATTCTTTAAAAAAAAACCCAATTAAATATAGCACTCCAAAATTAAAAAAAATAATACTCAAAATTAAGAAAAATAAATAAGCAAACAAACAAAACTGAAAAATAAACCATTCAAAAACAGCCCCAGACCCAAATGTCAATCCAAAGCAATGCAATTCATCAAACAGAAAACATTACTTTTTGTGAGTAAATTATCAAAATCAAAGAACAAAATTGAACAAAACATTCAAAAAGAAAACCCCAATCAATGTAAAGATAAATTTCATAATAAATAAGAAGAAGTCCAAGATTCAGAATGATTCAGCTCAAATCATCCCAAAATTTTCAGAACCCATCCGAGAAAATCCACCCAAACCTCCAATAAATAAGCAAAACCCTCAAAATCCTGCCGAATTGCTCCAAAATCCCAATTCTACAGAACCAAAGACAGATGCCTAAATCCATCAAAACCACTCAAAACAGGAAAATAACACAGACCCACAATCCCAATCTCAATTAAAACCCAAAAAAACCGCAAGAACGCACTCAAATCCATTTTCAATGCAACCCATGAATCCCACATTGCCCACGAAACAATCAAATTAACCTCCAAACCCCAAACCCACACCCCATTCTGCAAAACCAAGCAACACCCAGCGCGCAAGAACCAAGCTTTCTCACGAAAAGTTACCAGCCAGACCCAATCTCCATCACTGATACCCAGAGACCATTGTCCCAAAACCCTGGAACACATCCACACCGACCAAAGCCTACCACTGACAACACAATTGGGCAACCTAATCGAAATCCCATCTCACCACTGCCCAAAACCCAACCTTTGCACACTAGTGACCCACCACCCCTCTGTTTTGTCGAAATCCAACCACACCAAAACCCCATCTCGTTGTTCGATGCCCATCTAAAAACCCTCAAACCTGCCTAGCTCCTGAAACCCAAACCTAAGAACCCATCTACTGGCCAAGACACCCCTCCACCCCAAAATCTAGAACAACCTCCCCACCCCCACATCGCCCAAAACCCCCACATCGCCCAAAAGAGAAAAAAAAAACAAGTGAAGTTGTGGAAGAGGAGACAGAGAAGGAAGAAGCATACCTGCCGCTGCTCAAGAAGTGTGGAGGTGAAATCTGGAAGAAGAATGGCGAAGCTGTGGCTGTCTCAGACCCAAGAAGAATGCCGCTGCTCAATTCGTTAGGGTGGAGTTGTCTTAAACCCACTACTTATATAATGAAAATCGGCGACAAATTATTTGTCGCCAAATGCTCTTGGAAATAATCTGCCAAGGCTCCAACCCAGTGGTGCCAATTCACTAAATTTTGTGAATTCCGCGACGAAATTATTTCGTCACGGATTATTTTTAGTAATTTTGCGACGATAAATTTTTTGTCACGGAATTTGTTTAAGAGTGTAGAGTTCTAATGATATACCGACGAAAAGAATATGTCGCCCAATAAAACATTTCGTCGCAAAAACATTTCCCCTTGATGGCGCCAACTCCATTTTTTGGCGCCAAACTTTTCTCGACAATATTTAGCGACCATTGAAAATTATCATCGCTAAATAATTCATGTTTTTTTTTACGCGACGACATAAATATTGCGTCGCAAACAGTAACATTTAGCGATAAATTTTCAATATGTTGCTGAATTTTTGCCGCAAAAAATGATTTCTGTTGTAGTGATGGCAGATGATATGGTAAGTGTAATATTTATATCATGTTTAATTTATGTTTGATTTTTATAAATAGTCAAAATTTATATCTTGAATTATTTATAAGAATAAGAAAATTCGGTCAAGGAGATCACTCGTACGAACCTCTTTTTAGGAACTCATACTAAGAAGGATGGATCAGTTACTAGCCCAAAAGTGGTGGGGAATTTTTTTATTCAAATGCATTTTATATGATTCAATATGTTGTGGATGATATTTTATTTTTATAGGTATGAATATCTTAGTGTTACACTTATTTTTGTGTTTTTGTATCATGCATGAAGTTTAGCTTTGGAAATATTATAGTTGAATATAAATTAAGTTTATAGTTTATATGGGCAATGGAGTGATCTTATAAGGTGTTTTATTTATTTATGAGTACCCAGCAGGTTGTTAAAAAAATTTAAATGTCCTCCAATTAAGGGGAGACTCTGCTGTAATTTTTAAAATATTTTTTGCTTTAAATTTTTTCTTTTACTTATTATTTATCATACATTTATAAGATGCTGTTAGAAGTCTTCATGAAGTTGATAGATCTCTTACACAAAAAGATTTAAAAAATGACCCGGTTGCAAAGGTATTATTTATTTATTTTTCTTATTGATGATAAAGCCTGACAAGTGCCAATTTAGTATTTGTCTAAATATTGACATTATTTTCTTTTATTTTTGCATAGATCATTAGTCTTGATTCTCGAGGACGTGAGCACGGCTTAGGCATGGGTATTTCTATGACAAGTATCTATTATTCCGCTCCATTTATAAAAGTATTAGTAGATGAAAAGTTATCAAACGAGAAAATTGAGAGAAAAATGATAAAGTTGATGGAGGAGACAGGTGTCCTAAGGAAGGCCTATGTTTTGGCAATATGGAAGTTCCTAGCAAATAGAAAAAGAATGTTATTTAAAACAATTACTATTCAAAATAAAGTATGATAGTGTTTAAGTAGTGAAATCCAGATTTTTTTTAAACCTGCATTTATAGAACTTGTGTTGCCTTCTACCTCCATTAGAATACCTATGTCTCACATGACATATGTCACTTAACATAAGCAATTCATGGTCAACAATCAATAAAATGAACAAAAACTATATTGAATGGAATTTCCAATAATAAGCATGATCATAATCAAGGCACCATAAACATAAGTATAAGCATAAAGTACATATTAATAAGTAGATAACACTATCAAGCATGAAAAATTGGAAATCAAAAGTAAATGTGTCCAACTTTACAATTCATAGTTCATTTCTTTTTAAACATTTTCTAAATTTGCATTTTCACCAACAAAGGAAAAAAAGTGACTAGGATCTTCAAGTGCATCTACATCTTTTGTTAGTCGCTTTGGGGCTATTAGAACAACAAACCATGCAAGCCTTGTTTGATTTTTGGAGTAGAATACTTGACTTGCTTGAGATGCTAATATGAATTGCTCATCACTTTCCTTATCATTTCCTTTAATTTTCTCTGTGTTTACCATTGTCAAATTTGTCTCGGGATCAACAATGCACCCATTGGTCTTGTCCTCTACTTTGAACCAGTTATAATAAAAAACCGTTTGATGGAAATCAATGTAATCCAGCTCAATTATCTGTTTGACAACCCCATAATAAGTAGTCTCATCTTCCTTGTAATTCTTATCTCTAGTACTTGCCGTGTATTTAGTGATGGCTTTCATTGAGACCCCACTATTTCGTCTTGACTTATTAGTTTCGTATTCGAATGAACACGAAACCATTAACACGATATTTATTATAACATTTAGCCTTAAACATTAAACCATTTGCTAGTCGCTTCAAAGTTGGCTCGTCATTGACAGATTCCATCTGCATATAAAAAGGGAAATTTCATAATACTTGGCATATATGAGCATGCATACCATTTAATATTTCAAATTGAATAAATAAATAATACCTTCTTCCGTAACCAACTAATGAAATCAGGTTCATCATTTTTAGACACATTGCCCTTCTTTTTTTGTCCCTTTGAAGATATTGCTCTTATATATATTTGATATTCCCTAAATCAATAATAGGTATATTACTATGTATATCTATCAACATTTTATCTAATTTCTACAACTAATATGTTATTATATAAAATTTAACCACTCACATTTTCCAGCTTGCAATCTTATCATAACAATGCAAAATCCATCTACGAACTTGTTGATGTTGTATATTACTTAAGTAAACAATGTTGCCTTTATCCAAAGGCTCTTCATCACAGTCACCGTCATCATCAAGAACCTGTGGCATGTCTTCTTGTGATTACCTTTATCACTATCTGGCATGTATTCCATACAATACAAAATAGATTCCTCTACAATGTAGCACTCTGCAATGCCTCCTTCAGGGTGTGCTGCATTTTTTACATATCCTTTATAACTTTTCATTAACCTATTGAAATATGTTAAATTAGCGTATATTATACAATTAAAAGAAAACATATTTAAAGTTAAAGCTTTACTGTTCAAAAAAATACATCCAATGAAATCTAACTGAATGGCAAGCTAATGCTTCATCAACTAGATGCACCATGAGGTGAACGTTAATAACAAAAAATGAAGGTGGAAAGAACTTCTCTAAAATGCACAGTGCCTCGATAAGTCGTTGTTTGGCAATAATGATATTATTTGCACTGATGGTCTTCGAACATAAGATATTAAAAAAGTTGCAAATTTGAACAATAGCACCTTTCAATATCGTATGCTCTGAGAAAGCATGGTGTAGCAAAATAGGTAATAATTGTTGCATTATCACATGATAATCATGTGACTTGAGCCCCTTTATCTCAAAGTTTTATAGGTTCACTAGATATTTAAATCTTGAGCTATACCCTGTCGGAACCTTCAAGTCATGCAAAGTATGACAGAATATTTCTTTTTCCTTACGACTTAGAGTGAAGGGTGCTTTTGGTTTAATAGTTCTACCATCCAATTCTTGTAACCATAGTTCTTTCCGAATGTTCATGCTTTTTAAATCCTCACGTGCACTTTTTTCATCCTTTGTTTTATCTTTGACATCTAAGATTATCGAGAAAAGATGGTCACCAACATTCTTTACAATATGCATCACATCCAAGTTATGATGAACTGGCAAATCCTATCAAATCATATTTCAGATTATTTTTTAACTTGCTATTCATTAAAATACAAGTATATAAAATATAATGCAAAACTATGAAAATCACCTTCCAAAATGGTAGGTCAAATAGGATTGATCTCTTGTACCAAGCAGTTATATGTTCAGTTGACTCATCAATATAACTTTTTCGTTTTTTCCCCTTTGATTTACCTATATCCATTTGAATATTTCCTACCTTCTCTTCAACTTCTAAACCACTCAATCGATGTGGAGGTCTTCCTTCTTCCAATTTATTATTAAAAGCTAACTTTTGGGTCTTAAAAATATGATTAGTTGGAAGAAATCTTCAATGACCCCGATAAGAGTACTTCTTGCCACTCTTGAGAAGTTCAGCAATGGTTCCTTCGCCACAAATGGGACAAGCATATTGTGCATGTGTTACACAACCCGATAAACTCCCATATGCAAGAAAATCATGAATTCCCTAAATCAACATGGCTCTAAGATTAAAAATTGTCCTCGAATGAGAATCATATGTTGACACTCGATCAAGCCATAACCCCTTCAACTCATCAACCAATGGTTGTAGGTAAACATCAATGTCTTTACTCGGTCCTTTTGGACCTGGTATCAACACTGTCAACATTGAAAATTCTCTTTTTATACACATTAAAGGGGGAAGATTGTAGGGCATTAAAATAACAGGCCAACAACTGTAAATGCTACTGAGATGTCCAAAAGGGTTAAAACCATCAGTCGCAAGTCCTAGATGGATATTATGATGTTCCTATGAAAAATTTGGCCACATGTCATTTATTACCATCCAACTTGAAGAATCAGATGGATGCTACATCACACCACTATATTCTTTCGATTGACCATGCCAAGTCATTTGCTCCACAATCCATGGCACACTGCATAACAAAATTTGAAAAATAAATAATTATCAAACTTAATACCCATACACAATTAAGATAACCAAGAAACTATATTTAACCTTAAAATCTAATCTGTATAGCCTTTGTAGCCTTGGTGTTAAAGGAAAATATCTCAAAACCTTTAATGGGACTTTAACACTTTTTTTTTTTTGCCAAGTAATCTGACCTCCATCGAGATGTATGACATATTGGACAATTTTGCCTATCTTTATAATCTTTCCAATAAAGAATGCAATCATTTCGGCATATATGTGTAGACTCGTAGGTCATTCCAAGCGAGTTAATCATCTTCTTAGCATGATATGTACTTTTTGGCAATGTGTTTCCTAGTGGGAGTAACTTCTTCACCAATTGAAGTAGCTCATTAAAGCTACTATCTGACTAACCATTTTGTGCCTTCAAACTATAAAGCTCAACAGTAACTAATAATTTAGTGAATTCTCTTAGATAAGAAGGATATAAAGGTTGCCTTGCATCATCAAATCAAGACTTGTATGTTCTTGTTTCATGGTCTTCATGCCCTTTAAATTCTGTATTTATTTCATGAAAATCTTCATTCCTTACGAGATCGTCCATGAGAGAATCTGTATGTTCCCCAATTCTTCCAAACACATCATGTATAAGTTCCTCCATTCTAGGATACATATCATCGGGGTGAATTCTAGACTTTTATATTGTTGGTTTCTCATTAGTTTTTGAGATACTCTCTCCATGAAAAATCCATTATGTATATGATTGATCAATACTGCTAATGAGCAAATGCTCATGAATCAATTCAAGGGCAATCATTTCACGCACATTTCGACATTTAGCACATGGACATGAAAAATGATTAAATCTACCACCATTTTTCTTTGTAAACTCAATGAAATGAACAAGCCCATTTAAATACTCCCGACTTAATTTATGTTTGGTCATCCACATTTTATTACCTGGTAATGACATTCTGCAATCAATAAGGTAAGATATCATTACCTATGAAGCATTGTCATATACTTAAAATGGAGATCTAATTAACTATTCAATTTAATAATGATTGTATATGAAATTTAGGAAAAGATATTTATCAAAGACTAAAAATATACTTTTTTTTAATCTATATGGCCTAATATGATGTTAGGATAGCACTTAGAAAGCCAATATGACAATGCTAACTGCTATCTTCATTCTTTTGTTGAAAAGAGAATGAGTCATCTTCCTCCAGGAGCTGAAGACAGCACCATCTTCAAGTAGAAAAAATTTAGCAAAAAAATTGTGGAGATGTTCATTAAATGGAACACATTTTCAGAGCAACAAAGATAGATACTTAAATAATGATTAAAATGTAAAATAAAAACATGGACTTTATATTAATGAAATTAGAACAACATTGTTGATTGTCTTGAAACCTTATCTCTACAAAATCTAATTGTGCAATCAAAACTGAGAGAGCATGATTTCATGACAATGAGGAGCGAAAGCCTTTTCAATACCAGGGACCATTTGCATTTGCATTTGCATAAGAAGATAGTAGAGACTAATGGTAAAAAAAAAAAAAAAACATTTGACTACAGCTTAGTCTAGATCTGTCCTCTTTATTAAAATATAAGGTGATATTTTCTCATGAAGTGTGAACATCTCTAGAGGAGGAACTCCATTATTCTTGAAATTTATGGACACCAAATCAAAAAATCGAGGGCCAATGGGAAAAGGTCAAAGGAGTCCTCTTGATGTCAGCTTCCTTTATGAAGCCAAACCAAATATGTCCAATTCATACTGTTATCCAAACTTTAATGGACGGAGAAAAGTTCATCCCCAACTAACTTGCCACAGGTGTTGAGAAATCTCTCTTTTTGGCTCACAAATGAAGTCTAAATCTTTTGACTATTAGTTATATAGACAAATTCTATGCTCCCATTGTCATGAAATTATTCAAAGTACTCATTTGAAAATCATCGGTGAAGAAGCATGATTTCTCTAATTGCAATATTAAAAAAAAAACTAAGAGAAAGGTCATTTTCTACAAGATACCTGAAAGAGATGTGGGTTGAAGAGACTGAGAGAACAGAGGAACTCAATACAAACTGCGCAAAAGCAAGTTGACACTAATAAAAATTTTAAAAATGAAAACTTCATATATGCATGCAAAGCCAAAAGAAAAAATCAAAGTTCTCATTAATTATGATGTTTGAACTTATTCTCATAGAAGAGATGAAAGAGAGGATTTTTCATGGTCATCAGTAGAGGAAGAGGAGGCTTCATTCTGTTTCAGCAGAGGAAGTCATATCCATGCTCAATATTCTGACCCATTGGTTTATGTGATTTTAACAAAAATTAGATTTGAATTTACATAAAGTTATATTACTCTTAAAAAGAAGAATCAAGTTTAAGAGTGGTAGTAAAATAATCAGAAAAGAAAAAAAATTCACGTGTAAATCTAATTTTCACACCCCATGCATAAATTATAAAAGAGCTATATTATCCACCTACTTGCAAATTCTCATCCAAATGCCTAAAATTAACTTTCATCCTAAGTTTACACTCCACACCATTTAAGTCGTTGAGAATCTTAAACCTTAATCTAAGGTCTAGATGGTTATAACAGACCCACATGAGATAGCAAGTGGAGACAGGGCTTGATAGGCATTTCGAGATTTAAAACAACATCAAATGAATAGAAATAAGGACTTTTAAGTGATCCAACATTTATTTTTCACAAAGAATTTTTATAAGTGATTCGGATTATGGGGTTGGGGGGTTTTGGGTGTTAGGGGTTTGGGTTTGTGGGAACGACTGGCACAATGGATCCTGATGCCATGATCGAGAGAGTAATCGTAATAATGACTGGCGTAAATGATGCTTTAAGCAACCCCACATAAGCAAACCCAGTATTCAAATAGGAAGAAGATTCGTTCAGAGCCAACGATCTTCTAATTCCATCCAAAACAAGGGTAAGAAGAAGCGCATGACCCACATCAACATTTAAAAAAAAACCAACAAATCAATCAAAACAGAAAATTTACAGCATGAACTGAACTGAACTTATTCCTGGAATTCTTTTGCTATAAGAATCCATCGAAAGAAACAACAACAACAAACAAACCCTAACCCTAGAATCCATTCCTAATTGTTGGATTGAGTGAGAGAGATAGAGAAAGCACAGTGTGAGAAGACTTACTCGGGTTTGCAGCAGAGAGAGGGGGAGGGGGGGGGGGCCGAGAGGAAATCCTTTGGATTCAATTTTTCCTACAGTTTGGGGAGGAGAAATTACAGGCATCGATTTCTAGGAAAATCCATGAGAGTCCTTCGAAAGCGTGGGAAAGAGATGGAGAATCACCCTCTGCTGATGGCACAAATAGGAAAGAGTGAATACTGGGGTGAAGAGGGAAGTAATAGTTAGATGGCGCGAAGAGGGGAAAACTAGGGGTGGAAACGTTTTCTCTTTTTTTTCTCATAAAGGAATATGAGGAGTCTGCGCTGAGCTCGAACAGTTTTTACCTTTAGAACGGTCTCAATTAGTTGCAATATTCGAACTGCTCAAAGCCTTTCGAGCCTGACGTTCCAGATACACATTTTGGTGTAGTGACATTGACACTTCACTAGTTCCAACAAAAAGAGGGAAAAAATTAGGGTTTTATAGCAATACATTGAATGGAATGCAAGCAAATTAAATACATTTCAATGCATTATCAGAAGATAACTTCTACAATGATAGACATAATGTTAAACAAAACAAAACAATTGAAGAGAGCAAAATACATGCAAGAAAACCTTGGGGGAGAAGACAAATAATGGAAAAAAGGAGGTCGCTAGATGCATTGAACAATGCTCTCAGAAAGATTGCAAAATCCGTTTTAAGCTTCAAGGCTAGATATTGATAATGAGGAAAAACAGGAAACGAATATTGCCAGAGCACACACGAGAAATAAAGAAGCAGAAATGGAAAAACTCTTCTTCGCAGTGGGGTTTTAAGGCCTGTGGAGTGACGACGTCGTCACTCCATGAAAACAATTAAAAAAATACAAAAATAGCCCCATGGCGCCTTTTTTGTTTCCGAATTGCTGGTGAGGTTAATTTTGTTTAGTAGCTCGGTAAGGTGATTTTTTCAGTAATTTCCTCTTTAATTTTTTTTCTTTTTCTGTTTTAATGAAACTTTTGTTCCAGATAAAAAAGAAGTGACCTTACACTGAGTGATATTTTTGACAGAGTTGTGTAGCCTTCTCTCACACACATATATATAGCTTTTTTAACTAAAAAATAAAAATAAAAATAAAAATGATAATAAATAATTAAGTAATGAGTGAGTCAAGACTCGCAAGTGAGAGACTGCCCGAGTCCACTTACTGGAAAGTACTGGACTGCTGATATTTATTACAACAGTTGACCGATCAGGGTTAGAAATCTGACCCCAGATTAGATCCTGGGTTTAAAATGTGTGGTTAAGAAGACACTTGTTCCGTGCTGTATCAGCCACAGCAATCAAAACCTGACCTGACCCCGACCCCCCCACTCTTTATTATTATCTTATTTTTCTAGCATTACTGTTCTCTTCTTACCCACATATACTCTCTCTCTCTCTCTCTCTCTCTCTCTCCATCATCACTTCACCTCACCTCATCCCATCTTTCACTTCACCTCATCCCATCTTTCATCTTCTTTCTTTCTTCTGCAATCCCATCTCATCTCATCTTATTCTTCCTTCTTCCTCTGCTAAACCTCCTAAAACCTCTAATGTCTCTTCTGCAGACAAGAACAGCAACCCAGCTATGATCATGGAGCTGACCCCAATACAGACCACCCCACCACCTCCCTCTTCCTCCTCCGCTGCTGCAAAACCCAGAACTCCGTCCACCTTATCCTTCTCCAACGGCGGCCTCAAGCGCCACCAACCCCACTACCGGGAGTGCCTCCGGAACCACGCAGCCACCCTCGGCGGCCACGCCGTTGACGGCTGCGGCGAGTTCATGCCCGCTCCTCTCTCCTCCCCCTCCAACCCGTCCTCCATCAAATGCGCCGCCTGCGGCTGCCATCGCAACTTCCACCGCCGCGACGACGACTTCGACAACGTCGCCGACGACGACGACGACGACGACGACGATGCAGCTGAATTCACGCCCCCCACCACCAAAAGGCGCAGCAGTAGCTCCCACTCGCCACCCCACTTTGCCTCGGCCCCCCAGATGCTGATGGCCCTCAGCGCCGGGCTCTCCGGAGCCGACGCCGACAACATCCCGTCGACGCCCAACCCCAACCTTTCGGCGGGGCGGAAGCGGTTCCGGACGAAATTCAGCAAGGAGCAGAAGGAGAGGATGCATGCCTTCTCGGAGAAGCTGGGGTGGAAGATGCAGAAGAAGGACGACAAGGCCGTGGAGGAGTTCTGCAATGAGATTGGAGTTGGGAAGGGCGTTTTGAAAGTCTGGATGCATAACAACAAGCACAACTTCGTCAAGAGGGATGGTTTGATCATACCCTTGATTACTACTACTACTACTAGCACTAATGTCGACAATAACATCAACGCCAACAACAATAATAATAATAATGGAAGCAATGCCCATCTCATGAATGGGTCTTCTTCTTCTTCTTGAATTGTTCAAAATCAAGAAGAAGAGCTACTTCGGTCTCTTTCTCCTTTCAGAGGGTTAAATGGAAGTGGAAAAAATTTTTGGTTTCTAATTCTTTACTGCTTTTCATGATGTGGGTCTTCTTCTTCTTCTTCTTCTTCTTTTACTTCTTTTTCTTTTAATTAGAAATTCTGTTAGGCTAAGCAAGGTTCCAAGGATATTTTTATGTGATGGTAGAAGAGGAGAGATTTTCGTCATCAAGTGGTGAGTGGAACCAAAAAAGTCAATTGAACTGAATGAATATTTGAGATTCAGAGTCATCAACCAGAAATATTTAAGTAACTTGCATCACTTGGGTCTTCTGGTCAGGCTTCTTCTTTCCCTTTTAAGAGTAGGTATTTGTGAGTGTCAATCACTAGCCGGTGGACTTTGATGTTTAGTGTGTATGTATTATTGGTGTGATCTGTATGTTGCAAGGCAGAAGTTGTTATTTGGTTTTCTCCTAGTGTATGATTAGTTAATTTGAATTCTATGAAGCTCTTGTAATTTAAATTCATTATGCATCACTATCTCTGTGGATCTCGATGCATTTTTTTTTACCCATTCTGAAAATTACATGCAATTGTAACCATCTCCTCTTTATGTGGTCTGAGTCCCAAATAATATACATGTTTAGATGCGCTTGTTGTTTTTATATAATGTGATGCGTCTTTCTATTTTAGAATATTGCATGATGCTTAGGCATTGGCTCTATGTGAGTCCAACACAACAAGCTGACACTTAGGAATTTAATTTGGCGTTTGTTAATCTTACATTTGAAAAATGTTGCTGGATAGTACGATCCTTGCTGGATATTATGATCCTGATGTTCTCAATTTTGTGGTTTTGGATGCTATCCAAAGGTTGTAGAAGCAGTTTCTGAGTTTTCTTAATCATAAGTTTTAGATCAATCTTTTGTTGGCCATTGTCCAAATAGGGTAGTATTGATCATTGGTTTTTATAGAAAGAAAAACCCACATATTCTTGCGATTCTTCTTGTTATTGTTTTTAGCATAGAATCTGTCAAATTGTAGTAATCCACACTATTTGGACAAATCTTGTAGAGAAGTCGAAATGGTCTGCATTATGTGATGTATTAATTTTATTTCTTTGTTTTCATAGGAGAATGTGAGATTTCTTAGGATTAGCATAGATGATATTGTAGTGAATCATATCTCTATATATTTGATTTTTTTTGAAACATTGCATGATTTTTAATTCGATGGTAATTCCAATTACAGTGTGTTGGATTAGCTTAATAACTTGGTTTTGATTAGTTTGAATTGAAATACAAACATGCAGGGTGCTTTTAATGTATTTATTTAATCCCAAATACTGTTTCTTTGGATGGTTTGTGTATTTTACCAAAGTCTTGTGTTGTGTAAGATAAGGGAACTATTTTAGGTGTGTGTTATGATGCATGGTCATGATATGATCATTGATCTCGAGATTAAAGTTGTAGGTTGGTCAAGCATTTTTTTAAAATGCTAGATACGACTTGAACTCACTCTTGCTCTCGATGATGGCATTTGTTGTCTTTAACTAGTTGAGCTCCAGTTTGGGACTGTTGGCCATATTTTAGATAATTAAAGAAAATTGTTTTGACCATGCATGAGTTAATGAATTGTTCTGTTTTAAGTGCTGTTCATTTTGCTTTCTTAAAATTGTCAACAGGTACCGGCAGATCATAGAGCAGATATATTCTAAACAGATTTTTTTTTAATTTTTAAAGAGACAACTGGGCATTGTGGAACTCTCTGTGGATCTGCATAATGTATTTAATGCCCCTGACTAACATCATGGGATGATGTTCATCCTGTATTCATTTTGCATGTATACACAAAATTTGATGACTCATAGCTTGCTTAGTTTAGACATAGTAGCATCTAAATTTCTTGAAGATCTAACCTAAATCACTTCATTATGGTATTTGTTGATGCACCTTGGTTTTTTGATCTGTTAAATTCATTCAATATGTGGATGTTGAATTTTCTGGGTTGTTTTATTTTATTTTTTTAATGATTTCTAAAATGCATTTTATGCTTTGAAACATCAGTCTTCCTCCTGTTGGTGGGATATCTTAATAATCTCTTATTCCACTCACTATTTTATGAAATTGTATTTCAAAACTGGACTTTAGTAAGTTTACTTTGATTAGTAACTTTTTGCTTTCTGTATGCTATGTTCGGTACTTAAGCTATAACAAGATGGGTACAGTAGCATTTCTGCCATGTATTTACCTATCCATATCTATCAAAGAACATTTTTTTCCAAGATAATTTATGTTTAAAATTGTCACCTTTCTTAAATTAGTTGCCTAAAACAGAACAAATCTGAATCTTAAGTTCACATAGATTTGATTTTATGACTATAGAAGTTGGACTTCTTACCATCATGATATAAAGAGACTAAAGATTAAACACCATGATAATCATATGGGTCTGAAAAATTTTTTTGCTGGTTTTTGAAAATCTCAGAATCTCTTCCGCTTAGAAAATAGATTATTGAGTGGGGCTGCCTCAAAAAAAGTACTGTTCTTATTTGAAATTGCTTATGTTTTTTAGTAGTTACTTTTTTTTGTATTTGATACAATAATATTTGGCTTTAGCTGATACAGTGTCCCAAACCATGTCTCTGACTTCTAAGTTCTATGTATTCCTCCAGTGGAGAAATATTTAGAACTGAATATGGTCAAAAGCCCCAGATATGGAATTTTTGTATAATTTGACAGTGATTACCTTGTGGAGTGCACTGGCTTAAGCCTGGCCAAAAGGACTTTGATGTCCTTTCCCAGCCAAGCTAAAATATATATATATATAGAACCATGGTTTTGTGAACATGTACATAAGTGTCAGTTGTCTTTAATGTTGGAGACTTGTGGTTTTGTTTAATATATATATATTTTAATGTAGTTGTCTAATTTGTGGCCATGATATGGGTTTGCAATTTCATGTTTTTCTTTAATTTGAGATTTTATTTTATGCATTTCTTTCATTGTGAAGGTCAAAAGCTCTAATGTGAACTTCTTGTGCATTGAATATTTGGATGTATAAATTGGTGCTTACATCGAACATAAAATTTCTCTGTAGAATCATGGTTTTATTTGGAATACTTTTTTCCTTCGTTTTGTGATTTGTGTTTATTATAAGCATGTGCAGTTTCATGTTTTCCTGAAATTTGGGCTTTTATTTTGTCCAATTGTTCCATGGTGACTGTGATTTGAACTTGAATGTGTGAGTTGATTGTCTGTGAGATTGTGGAAAGAAGGAAATATTTGCAAAACGCTTGTGGGGTCCTGCTCAAGCACCACTTATGTTCAAGTTATTGATACTGCTCTGACGATCATTGGGAGAAAACAGGTAATGACATATATTTGTGAATGCCAGTCTTCTCAAGCTATGCTCAACAAAGCTAGTATAAAAAAACAGATCTGGTGTTAACCTCTAATTTCTCTTTCAAGTGGAGAAATTAGAGCTGAGAATGGTCACCCCGTTGTGGTATTCTTTTTCATTGAATCTTTAGATAGTACTTACTTCTGAGCATACATATATACATAGAACTTATTTCTGAACATATGTATGCATGTTCATATCTGGGTGCTGACAAAATTTTATATATATATATATGTGTGTGTGCGCATATTTTTTTTCTTTTAATATTGTGGAACCATGGTTTTGTGAACATATTATTAGCATACATCATCATCATCATTATCATCATAAAATCCTTGTCCCAGCCATGTAGGGTCGGCTATATGAATAGAATTCATGTTTGGATTGTGACAATTGTACGCTGGCTATGAATCTATCTAATGTAACCCTCTTTCTTTACCTGGGCTTAGGACTGGTAGTAAATAAATTAGTGTTTTTAATATCTTGGAACTATAGTTCTGTTTGGGATCTCTTTTTTTATGTCCTGTAATCTTGAGTTCAAGGCTATGAAATGGGTGTGCAGTTCTTTGCTTTTATTTTGTGCAAGTCTTTCATTGTCACTGCCAGTGAACAGGGGCTTAAAATGTGGTCCTCTGTCGATACAGATGGAAAATTCCGGGAAACAGGTTTGCACTACAAAACTGTTGATGTGTTTGGTGTTTTGTTGTCATTAGATGTGGGTTACTTGCTTTCTTGCTGCTCATTTCTTTTGTCATTTCTGGATAACCTTCTACTGTTATGAGTAATGTGAAAAGTGGTGTGATAGCTACTGGGAGCATTCTGCATTAAATGTATTTTTAGTGTGTATCATTGCAATTTATATTTGCATTTGAACATTCTTATATTTCATATGTTTGCATGAGTTTGTCAATGCACCTATTGTTGCTTCAATAATATGACAGTTTTTACATTCTTGCTACATATATTATTGGTGAATTTAATGTCTGAGTTGGAACTAGCAGTTCTGCTAGTTGTTTTGTGACATTTAGATGCACAATAGGCTAGCATGGTTTTGCTTAGGAGGGTTTAGTGGAGATCGCGAATGTTTTTATTCTTTTAGTCTTTTAATGCTTTTTGGTGGGGGAATTTGAATGATAGAAGTTTGTGTTTTCATTCCTAGATTTGGTTTGAGTACAAGTAGATTTCATATTAGGTCTTAATTTCTTCCACTTGTTTGTACTTGTGTCCTTCTAGGATGGATTGATTGGAATTGGAAGGAACAGAAGAAAATTAGTTGATTTATTAATCCTCATACTGAAGTGTGCACTTCATTGAATTCCTAGTGATTGGACATTAAAGGTTTAAAATGCACCATCTAAGGGGTTTTGGTTTCAAGGTTGTTGGATTGATCATTTTGGGGTGGGAACTGGAGGGGATGGTTATTGTTTTCTTCTCTTGAAAGGGAAGGAAACTCAAGGAAGGAATGCTTCAAGCCATCTACATGTGACAGGTGACAGAAGCTTTACTTTCACCCTGCTTTGGTTGGTAAGGAATAAGTAATATTTATTGAGTGGTTAGGATGGGAAAGATCAGTTAGTGGGTAGGCCGAGTTGGTAAATGCCATTGAATTCCCCATTTCAACCCAATGCCCTCATTCAATGGAATAAATAAAGTCCAACCGTTGTGCAGGATAGTAACCCACGTGATGGGGCCCACTTTAGTTAATGGTCTGGACAAAGCGGCGCATATATCGTGGAACATCTTGGTCGGGCATTTTATAATTACTTCTTAGGAATTGAGAAGCAGCCCGTTCTTGTCATTGGACCCCCTAGATTTTCCAGCCTCCCAAGTGTAATGATAATAAAATGGGATTCTTGTGGATTTGGTTCGGTTTTGGAGTGATTTGAATAAAAGAAATTCACACTGAATCACTTGCCTTTATTGTTATCTGGTTTCTACAAAACTCCGCAAGTGAAGATTTGGATCGGTCCCCACCCACCCACTTCATCTCCTCGACAAAACAAATATTTGCGTGCTTGTGTTGATAGAAGTATAAAACTTAATTATATTTAGAGACGTTTGTAGAGGTAGTATAAATATTTTTTTAATTGGATGTATATATTTAGAGATAGTGTGTTGTGCAAACTCTTTTGGCTCATTGTGAGTCCTATTTAGGGATGAGACAGGGGAGGGAAAGATATGCCAGCTTACCTAAAATATCAAGTTTGGCGTCAGTTGCTTATATTTTAATTCCTTCATATGGGTGTATAGTTGATTTAAGGGCTCAGTCCTTTCTGATGTGTATTGAACTATGGGGTATATGATTATAAAGGCAGTTGCAAGTTTTAGATTGGATTAAGGGTTGTCATCCCATAAAAGTGATACCCCCTGCTTGTGGGCTTTATCCAGTGGTACTTTTTTTTTTTTTTTCTTTCTGCCAGGCCAGCTTTGTTTGAAAAGTTTTAAGAGCAAGTCCGTCCATCGGGCTTTTTATGGCAGGTTGACCTCTGTTTTTCTTTTTTTAAATTTTTTATTGTTTAATATTATCATTTTAAAATGAATGCATTGTGCATGAGTATAAAGTAAAAACATCTGAGTAATGGCCAATGTTCGTGTGCTACATGGACTAATGGACATGAGTACAACTAGTTGAAAGCCTATTTGAATGCATGAGTATGAAGTATAAATAATTATCCATTGCTAGTTTGCTATATGAATAGCTTGCAGACTTGTAGGTGGGCGGGTTGTTGGGTTGGGCCAAGTTTTAAATCTAAGCTTAAGTTCAGCCTAAACACTATTCAGGCTGGGCCATCCCTCTTGATGATTGGGCTTGGGCTAGGCTAAAACCCGTTAGGCCTGGTTGGTTTGAATTGGGCAATGGGCTCATGGGCTAATTGATGACCTTTAGATTGGATGATAAATGGGCTTCACCCATAGGTCTAATAAAAAAATGCTAAGAGCAGTAGTCAAATATTTTTCCTTCTTAAATACTTCTCTTTAACCATTTCTACCAAAATCTTGAGGCTTTAATGGAGGTAAAATAAATACTTTTTAACATACCCTTTTTAGGTGTAATTCAGCATTTTTAGGAAAAATGCATTTTTTATCATCTAATAATTTCTCTTCATGTTCGAGCTTCTAATCGTTTTGCTCCAATGCCATATTAAAATTTTTTAACTAGTCATTCCTATTAAAACCTTGACACGTTAGTAGAGGTAGATAAATACTTTTTAATATTTGCCTTTGGATGGCGCTTATTTAATTAAAACTCTTATTTTTATTTGGATATTATGTGTGCGGTTATGTATGTACTTAATAAGGATTAGTCTTTGCTTGTTAAAATTGGGTAATTCCTTAGCCGGAGGCTAAAGGTCTGAAGGCTGGGTTGACAAGAATATCTTAAGTCATCAAAAATGAAAAAAATAAGTTATCTCGACATGTATGCAGACTATTCAATCCCTAATAGATGTTGAATTGAGAATGGCTAGAAATGGAGTAACGTATGTAATACTGCCTATGTGAGTAAGGAGGTGGGAGAGGAGGGTTTTTTTTTTTTTTTTGGTAGAAAATGAGAGTTCATTAAACAGAATAACCAAACAACAAAAGAGAGAATAAAGAAACGAACAACAGTCTTGCCCCTAGCCGAGAAGATAGTTAAAACCTTTTCCAACTTACATACTACCTTACAAGATAGCAAAATGTGGCAAATCTATGTGGCTGACCGTTGACAGCCCTAATGTCCAAAATAATAGGATTTATGTCCCAAATAATATGGTGGGAGAGGAGTTAATTCACTCTAAGAAAGAAATTTTTTATTCCTTTTTGTTAAAATGACTTATATTAATGAGGATAAGAAAAGCCCAGAAGGAAACAACAAGAGCAAGCGAATGGGACGAAAAACCACAGAAACCTAAACGCAGCACTGTGGAACCGATTCGACCAACCAAATTGGGTTAGACTTTGGACCACTCAGCATGAAGAATAATCTAGCGATAACTTAGCCAGTCTAGTGCGCCGCCTCATTTAGTTTCTGGAAGTGAGCAAAGGGTATTTTATCAAAGTCATTAGCAATCGAAGAAAAATCCACTGCAACTGATATTAAAACACAATCTTCGATACCATTGATTACCTGGATCGCCCAATGGCATCACATAAATGAGATAAATACACTATCTTCGATACCATTGATTGCCTATATCGCCCCACGGCATCACATAAAATTTGGCGCATTTTCACGGTCCACACGTTTGCTTTACTCAAGGAATGATTGTAAGCTGTACGTTTCTGATGGGGTTGGGATACGGTGCAGCGTTGCTAACATTATAATAACCTACATTATAATATTGTGCAACTGCCTCTCCACCCAATAGCTTCCCTACACGAACTCACAATTCTAAATATCTTCAAAGCTTCCAGTGTCTTCTTTTTCCACCTTAATGAAGGGAGTTTATTTTCAAAATTGCCCTCGCATAATTTTACCTAGGAAAAATAGCAAATTACCCATTATATTTTGATCAAATTGCAAAGTGCCCCCTCAATTTTAAAATTTTATACTAAATTATCCTGAATTTAAAACCGAAGTGCAAAACTAATAGAATTCATTTATTTTAATGGAAACCTCTATATAAATGCACACAATTTCTCAGTTGATGCACCCATTTAAGAAAAATTTTTTTTTTCCAAAATAACCCCACAAGTTCCTCCCCTCCCTCTTCCTCTTCCTATCTCTCTGTCTCCCTCTCCTTCCCATTCTCCCCTCTCTCTCTCTCTCTCTCTCTCTCTTTCTTTCCTTTTCTCCCTTCCCCTTCCTCCCCAATCTCCTCGCTGTCTCCCTATAGCATGGAGAAACGATCTCCCAACTGCCCCACCCCTTCCTCCCATCCCTCTTCCTCTTCCTCTTCCTGCTTCTCTCTCTCTCTCTCTCTCTCTCTCTCTCTGTGTGCACCCACTTTGTATAATAGTCCAGCTTTGCACTTGGTTATAACTAGTTTGTTTGGTGGTTATTGAAGATTTGATCTTCTTCGACTATGGGCACATTTTACAGCAACATTTTCTTTAAAAGGGACTTTGTGTAGCAACATTACCACAAAAAAGAATAAGTTTCTAGTGATTTTTACAAATTTGATATTTGGTGCAGAGATTTTCCAAGGATATGGTGCAGAAAATAATTAGAAAAAAAAACCCTACACTTTCGAGGATTTAAGATTACAAGGAGATGGGGTTGGACAATTATTTTTCTGTAGATCTATGTGCAGTCATCTCTCTCTCTCTCTTTCTCCCTCTCTCTTTCTCTCTTCTTTGCTTTAGCAATGCAGCAAACAAAAGTTGAAGAACCCACACCTAACTTTCAATTCATTGGAGAGAACTCAGGGACAAATGCCATGATAGAAGCAAGAGTTGGATACTTACGGACAGATCTGGTAAGAGTGCCAAAAGAACCTTGCCACTTAAATCTTCAATTGAAAGCGATGATTCAGAAAACCCAAAATACCAAATTGATCGCGCTCGAAATGTGATGTGAAATGCAACGGATTCAAGTCCAACATTCACACACTTTAAGCGTTACGAAGAATGGAAAAAGTAATTACAGTTCATAATTAATTTCCCTTTGTTTACATTCAAATGCTCAAATAGCAAGGATGCATGTTATTTATAAGTTTTGAAAAGTTACAACCCCCTACCTCTAGTCTCAGATGTGATCTAAACTTGAAAATTGTAAGAAAATACATGAAAAGTGGCAAAAATGAAAAAAAGTGCAGGAAGGGGGTGACCATGGCCCATGGTCACTAACAAACAGTGGCTGAAATGGCCATTGTTTGTCTTTGTTTCTGTTATGTTTTGTTGTTGTGACTTTTTCAAGGTGCTGGAATTTGTGTTCTTCGACTTTTGGAGTGTTGAATAACTACCAAGAATGCTTAATTTGATTGTGTAATTGACTAAAACCTTTGGTAATCATCACTTTTTTGTTACGGGTTGTTTTTGTACAAATTCGGAAAGAGTGCTTTATACAAGCAAATTGAAGCAAAAGTTCTGTCATTTTGAACATATAATTTTCAAGGAATAAAATGAAGTTCAAAGAGGCTTGTTCACAACTTCTGAGATGGCCTAAAAACCCTCATAAGTGAGAAAACTAAATGAATATGGTTTCATCCTTTTTATGCTTGATGACCCTTGTATCCATCTTCTCTGAGTGATATTGTCACGCCCCGATCCTGGGAATTAGGGTTTGAGTGGGCTCCCAGGGCGTGGATATGTAATCTCATAGTAATCTGTGCCCTAAAGGATTGTGCACGAATTCCTACAAGGGAGATTCCACAGGAACGTGTGAGGTATGCCAACATACGTAGGAATATAATTCATCATAAACGAACTCCTGCGAAATACTCTGTAAGGATCAGGAGCAAAACAAGAGAAACATATCTTCAAATATTCATAGATAGATATAGATATATATAGTGCTTAAGACTTAAATACAAGTCGTACAGTCCAAACTGCTACTTAAAGAAATTGGGTACAAAAGGTTCAATTTGTGCATTCCCAAGCGTAAACTAAAAGTGTGACTGTAACATCTCCAGAACCGGCGCACTCCGTAGGATGACAAATAAAAGACATCGCCATCCTGCCATTCATCTATACCTCGAGGTACCGTTGGGGTATCCTCCGGGGGCACGTCAACAACCGGGTTGGGATTTGGTTCTGTACTTGCAATACCAAGGGTAATACGGTTAACAGGACGGTTAAGCAAGGACAGAGCATATAAACTAACATAATGTATCAAATGAACTTATTGATATACATTGGATAGGAGAGCAATAATAGTCTACTAGGTATAAGGTGCATGAGTAACATTAAGCGAGAAATCAAAATCAAGATGTAGTACATACTAATTGGCATCTACAAGGCTCTATTCTCCTAAGAGGGAGCATACATACATATGAGTCGCTAGGAGATCAAGCTAGCTTCCCGAAGAGCGCTGACAACTCCTCCGTAAATTAATGCAGTAGTGACATAATAATACCCCAAAGGGCACAAGCGAAGTGGTGCCGACTCGGATTCACCCCTTTCATACTTTCAATCATACCCGTCATAACATACATAAGGAATATCAATCATGAATACAGACGGACAATTAAACGAAGCATATTTATATGAGCTGTGAAGGCTAGAACTTCGGCTATACCCCTTTTTGGCTAACAAACACACACTCATGAGAAGCTCTGGCTTGTCAGACACTACTCATTAGAAGCTCTGGTTTGAATTGCCTCAGGGTTTGACTAGAGAGAGAGTGAATGCATGAACAATCATGTTGAGGCAAGGTATTTAACAATATGAATGCATTCGGATTGGATAAGGGTCAAAGGAATTACTAGCCTCCCCTATAATAAATAATTCCATGATCCCGAGGTCATTCAACTTGATGTACTCATAAAACGACCGGTGCCATTGTGTTACCGCATCTTGGTATTACCTTGTGTATATAAAGGACACCCCTTCTTATGCCAACATCCATGACTTGACATTAGGAGATCATCCGGGAATTTCTCATTCTATTTAATGAGTACTTACCTTTGGCCAATGTGGTGGTAGGAAAGGTGCCGATACTAAGGTCCTCCAAGGTCAGTGAAAGTTTCTACTATCCTAGATTTCACTGGGTTCTTATGGCTTAGCCGAGTGGCTCAGGTTTCCTCTAAGAATTCAGGTGCATTTATGGCTTAGCCGTATATTAGCCTACGGCTAGGTTACGGTGGGGTTATGGCTGAGCTGTAAGGCATTTCATGGTGTAGGCATGTGCAAGCCGTAGAAGGAAATGAGTTTTCAAGCTCTCTGGAAAGTCCGCCGTAAGAAAGCTTACGGCTTGGGCACGGGCTAGATGCGGCTTAACCATAGTCCATTTCATGGTGCAGCCGTGGGTAAGCCACAGTACAAAAGCCAGTTTTATTGCTTTTGAGACATTGAGTCGTAAACACTCACCGCTTAGCCATAGCTTCGCTGTACGCTTCAGAAAACCTGAAGTCGGTTCTGTAGCTCAGTTCCAATATGGGATCCATATAAAACCTAATTTGTGGGGAGTTCTTATGGCTTAATTATAATGTCCTTGAAGGTATTCATTACCCACACACCCTCTACTCCATGTTTACACCCTAACTCAATCCATACTACATTTGTACCTAGTTAAAACAATGAAAATGGGCTGAAATTTGAGAATTGAAAGAACTAACCCAAGAATCAATACTTAATCATTCATGTAGCACGTATGAACTCTAATACTTGCCTCTTAACAGTGTTTGCCCTTCTTAAGTCCTTCTTTTTGTGTGGCTAACGGAAAACCTCCAAATGAGAGTGGGTTCTCTACAAGTAAAACATACAATTAATGAATGGAACATGGAATTGCATGCATGTTATGTAATTCGGTCCTTAACTCTCTAATAAACCCAAATGATTGAAATGAAGGTAAGTCCTCACTTTAGTGAGCTGTAGCTTGAAGAGGAAGTACTTCCCAAAGAAGAAAATACTCCTATGAAGAAGAGGAAGATGGGTGAAGACTATCCCTAACGCATGCAAGACCCCTAACTCTAGTAGCTCTTCAAAATTTGAAGTGAAAATGAAGGGAATCAAGAAGAGAGGAAGCAGCTCCAGCAGTTGCAGGAAAGGAGAAAGAAGAAGGAACGTTGAGTTGTATCTTTTAAATGGAATTTTCCTACCTTTGCATGCAAACCCATTTCTTCGGGATAATTACAATTTAAGTCACATAGCCTTAGTTAGCCCAAGATGGATCCAAATCAAGTTAGGTCCAACATGAAAGATGGTCTACATGGAAAATTACGCAAGAGGCGATGGGTGAGGTGCCCATAAGATGTAAGAACAATTTATAAAAAGGTCCTCAACTACTGAAGTAAGGTTCATTCTCCACCCAGCTACCTATCCAAGGCCCAAACCCAATAGAATGTGTATTAGATTACCCTTAATAGGATTTAATTAACATAGAACATGATTAATTAATTAGATTAGGATTAGAGGGATTCAGGACCTTACAAATATGCATACTTTTTCTCCTTCTATGAACCATTTCTTACCTTAAGTTAGTGAGAAGGAGAAGAAGATGTGGACTTGTAGTGCTTGAAGTGCTTTGAAGCCTAGTGAATTCTCTTCGAACTTGCCTAATTTTGCATTAAATCCTTTGAACTTGTTGGAACCCCTCTCCCAAGTGCCAACACCTCCTTTTATAGACTTCAGAGGTGGTTTAGGAAGTTATAGGAGGTTGGAGTTCGAAATAAAGTGAAGAAAGCACTATAAGCTTTCAGGAACCGCTTCACAGGGGTCTGTGAGTGTGGACGCGGTCGCTGACAAGTCCAATTTTGGTTTTTTTGTATATGTGACCCGTTTTCACTTGTTTGGCGCCCAAACGATATCCGATCTTTACGAAACTTAGAGGGATACTTTCTAACATTATTTTGAGTGTGTCATAGAAGTTTCAACCTGTTTTTAAAATTTGAAGTTGGTTAACCCCCTTGTTGACTTTTCTTGAAAATGGGCCCTTATTTCTACTATTTGAGGCCCAAATGACCTCGGATTACCTTGAAACTTGGAAGGATTGGCGTCAGGAGAATCTTGAAGCATCCATCTGAATTTCATATGGTTTAGACTTGTGGAAGTAGGATTTTAACCAGTGACCCACTTTTGCATGTTCTAAGTCACCGTCCTCTTGCATTCCAGGTAGTCAGTTCGTTTTCTATCCGAATGATGTTCAATGGATTTGAAACCTTGTGTAATTGACTTTGAACAAATTTTGAGTCTTTGATCCAAATTTTATAAGCTTAGGCCTCTTAGAAGTAGGATTTTTAATCAGTGACCCCAATACTTGGGGGTTATGAACTCCTAGCTGACATGTAGTTGAAGTAGGGTCAAACAAAGTCCTCTCGACTTGAAAATTTGTAGAACCACTTCTAAGGATGTCTTAAGCTTTGTGTCCAAATTTCATCAACTTCAGTCACTTGGAAGTAGGACTTTGGTTAGCTCAAAGTTGACATGTTTGTTGACTTTGGGTCAAATGACTTCCACTTGACCTGAAATTTTGTAGAGTCCATCCTGAATATAATTTGAGCTTCCTCTAGGAGTTGCAGCTGATTTTGATATGTGGAAGTGTCTGTTGTCATAGTGATCATAAGGAACTGGAAGATAATCATTGTAGCTTAATTTTGAACAGAAATAAAGTCCAAATGCTTTGCAATTCTGAAGCATCATTCCTAGGCATAATTTGGAGCTGTCATGTGACTTTTTAGTCACTTGGGTAACTCACAAGCTTGAGTGTGTGTAATGACCCCTAGACTTTGAGCCGATGAATCTTGAATTTGAAGTTTGGTAAGTCGGGTGACCAAATGAAGTTTGTCAACTCTTAATTTTGAACTGTTGTACCTTGAGCCTATTTGAAGTCTTCTAAATGAGTTGCATTAGTTCTAAACATCTGGATGTAGTACTTGACCTATAATGTCTTCATTACAGCATTTATAATTTTTTATGGGTCAACACAAATTACTCGCTAAAAAAAGGAGTTGAGATGCAATCTAGTGAGCCATGAGTGTGTACTTGTGGTTGTGGATCCATGGTCTAATCATGTTTTAAAGATCAAAACATTGATCTAATGTATTACAGTAAGCATAGATCATTCTCGTAAAAAGTTAGATTAATAGATTCTAGCCCTCCAATATTTGGCACTTTTTTCCTGTTTAATTGTCCATTTGTTGGCTAGTGGATGAGAAGTAAATATTACTCAATTGGGTAGCATGTGCTTTGTTTGGTTGGATGGGTTTGTGTCACGCCCCCAAAATTGGGCCGAATCCAAACCTAGTCCTACGAGTGTGAGAATTAGGGCCAATTTAAATTTTTTTTGAATATACAACATAGGCTCCAATTTTGGGTGGATCAAAGTCTTTTATAAGGCAATACTTGTTGATCAAGTAACCAAAATCACATGCGGAACCAAGAATCCATATGTACTACGTAGTTGAAAATCATAATCAAATCATATAAACAATTCACAATAGTAATTAAATCAATGGTCAAGTACCCTAAAGTATATCAATTAAAGTTATAATTCCAAAACAAATGGATTCATTAGCAGCCTCCAAACATGGCCTTATTACAAGAGTCTCCTGTTTGGATCTAAGCACCACCACTAAGACATTCGAGACGATGTCATCAGCACTCCACTTAATAACTTTGCCATTTAGTGAAATCTCCTGCGTCTCATGATCTTCGGTTCGGCACCGACATCGGGACCTAAAAACCAAAGGTAGTAGGTCAAATTGATGTAATCTGACAAGAGGTAAACTACAAGTAACGATGTTAGATAACTGAGACAAATTACATTTTATAATTTAAACCAATATACCAAATGTCAAACTAATGCGATGAATACACAAACACGGGTATTCCCGCTAGATATAATAAATAGCACAGCTGTATATTATATCACATGCTACACGTTGGCCTGATGGTGTACGACCACCTCCAACTGTGGTCAGTCAGGTATATATATATATGTATGCAAATCTCAAAGTAATCATGCTATGAAACTCTCAACTCACAACAGTCAAACCATTAATATTTTAAAGTGATAAGGTTTCATAACTTAAAACTATATTATGCTCATGTGGTATTTTCAATTTCTTTGAAGGTAAGTACTATACCACCTAATAGTCATAGTTAGATAAGTATACCCATCGAATCAAACCTTTTTTCAAAATGACACTGTGAGCCACGATGCTATTGATCTACTTTCGGTGTCTATCATGAGATGCATCCCGAAACTCACATTCCCATCTCGAGTCTAATCCTATTTCATGTGTACATTTAGCTATCATTCCTTAAGAGCAAAACTCATCTTATTGTCAGACTCAAGTCACATACTGATTTATTTATTAATTAACCATTGGGCATGATATAGGGTCAAGTGATCCTACACCCCTAAAAGTCACTTACCTGGAGTCACTTACCTGTAGTGCAGTCCTTACGGCTAAACCTTTCAATTATGGTCATCATTTTTCACCTACTGCACTACCAAATTAATTAAGGTTTCTGGGCACTCACGGCTTAGCCAGGGACGTCTTATGGCTTAGCCATAGTTAAGATTACGGCTTAACTGGCTGGTCTTATGGCTTAGCCGTAAGTCCTCTTATAGGCACTTACAGCTAGCCACAAGCTCACGTAGCACAATCTCACTCTAGTGAGTTATAGCTTAGCCGTAGGCTATCCTACGGCTTAACCATAAGTGCATATGAGTTCGCCCCTTTTTGGGGTTTTCTTCTAAAACCAATCTTTTGCATACCAATACCAATTTACAAGTTTCCCAGTAGATTACCAATACATCTGATCCTTAATAATACCTCTAATCAACATTAAACAGCGGGAAATGAATAATTGAGTCACTAGTTGTAGTTTTCCACTTGCCTTGGGGTGCCAGCGCTCAAAATCAAATTGGAAGATGCAAAGGTTGATTTGAACATGAATCCCCACTCCAAACCCAAACTACTAATTAAACCTTCCTACAATCTCACATGCAATACAATAATCCTAATTTATTAATGTATGCCCTAGTGAAACAAAAGGATCTATTGGTGGTTTAAAGATAGATACTTACCGGGGTTATAGACACTATTAACATAGATAGAGAGAGAGGAAGACGGTGAAGGTGATGATGTTATCCTTAAGCTCTTGAATCAAGCCTTAGTTTCCTCTGAGTGTTGGTAGGTTTGGTTGCAAAAGAGAAAGGCAATGAGAATGGAGAGGGAATGAAACGATCGTAAGATTACGATGGCTTAGGGTTGTAAAGAGGATTTGTTCTAATTACAAATAGAGGCTTTTAGCCCTTCAGTGAGTTTTAGGTAATTTGGAAAAAGGGCTTTTGGCTCATCAAGAGGCAATAGCTAGGGTTCAAAGCCCAAGAAGTTTTGGCTTGCCCATCGCCAATGGGCCCTACACAAAAATTCCATGCATGTAATGATTCAAACTTCTAAAATGACCTATCAAACATCCATCTATCCTTCTCAACTCAACTTGAACCCGACAAACCAACCTGTCCTATAATTAAAAGATCTAGGGCCAGATAGTTCGATTACATGACCAAGGCTGAGCTCTTGTTTGGTAATAGGGAAGGAAGCGAGAAAGGTGTGAATGTAGAGGGGAGATAAAGAGGCAGCTAGGTTCTTTCCAATGGGTTATGGGTGATTTAGAGGTTGATGGGTTGAAGATGGTTCTTATCTCGGTCACCTCTATTTGATCTGAGATGGGGTTTTGTGGCCAATTTGATGATGCGCACTTGGGTTGAGAAGAGCGGTGGATGGTGATTGTGCAAGTATGTAGAGATGCTGGTTGAGTTTGGTGTGGTTAATAACACCTATGGTTGAATACAAACATTTGCAGTGGAATGTAACCTATCTAGTTGAATGGTGCCCATTGTTATAACCGCAAGTTCGTGGCAACCACAAGACCTATTTTGGGTTCTCACCCTTGGTGAACGGGGAGAGAGAGCTCATTGACAAGAGAGGAGGTGGGAGAGGGAAGAGGAAAATTAAGAAGGGTATTTTGGAATTTTTGAAAAATTATATGTAAATTGAGAAATTGTGTTTGTTCAAATAGAAGTTTCTAACAAAATAAATGGATTCCATCACTTTTGCATTTCAGTTTTAAGTTTAGGGTAGTTTAGTGCAAAATTTTAAAGTTGAGGGGGTTTGGAATCGGGTCAAAGTATAAGGAGGTAAGTTGATATTTTCCCTTTTATCTTTTGGCTCTTTCTACTTGAGTTCTAAAAAGGAACCATATTTACATTGTTTAATTGACACTCTAAAAATAGAAACACCACCCCACTTTAATAATTTTATAAGGACCCACATTATCATAAGCCTACCGTATAACCACACAATCCATAGGAATTATAACATGAGTCCATAGTTATAAATCATTGTAAATGGAGCTCATCTTTAAAAATTAAAATATGGGGCCCACTTTCAAAAATTTCAATATGAAGCTCACATTTAGAAATTACAACAACTTTTAAAGAAATTAGAGCATGCCCCCATTTTACGAATTTTAGAAATTAGAACATAGGATCCACCTTTATAAGACTAAAAACGGACCCATGTTTTATAGGATTATAATAAGGGTCAACCTTCTATAATTTTGAATATGAGGCTCACCTTTGTAGGATCTACAGTATGGAGTATGGACCCAACTTTTAGAAGGATTATAATAGGGGCTTACTTTGTATTATTGTGAACATGGGCCCACCTTGAATTATAAATGGGGTCACCAAGTGACAATAAGAGTTTAGTTTTAAAACAATAGCTTCCTAAAGCATGTTCACTGTTGCTAGAGGTGGCGGCCGACGTTGTGGTTCCTATAAGGGCCTCTATTTTCTAATTGCTAAAGGTAGGTTCCATGTAGTAGTTTTCAAAGGTGGGTTCTTTGTAAATAATTCCTTCTTAGATAATTTTTTTTAATCTGTAAAATAACTTTCATTAAAAAGTACTAGAAATAGAAGGAGCAAAAATAAAAAGGTACAAGAGAGGTGCACCACTCCACTTACAAAACAATACCCTCCTAAGGAGACAACTTATCAACCTCTTGCTTGGCTAAAGCATCTGCTATAGAGTTGCCAATCTTAACTCATGACTTAAAACAACATTCAATGTATAAGATAACCCATGGACCTCATTAGCGTGAAATTGAAATTTCCAAAGGAAAGCCTTTCGGTTTAACACTCAAGCAATGACATTAGAAGAGTTGTTTTTCACTATAAGAATTCCACAGAACAAGCTTGAAAAACATTGAAGAGCTTTCAAAAGAGCTAAAATATTCACTTCATTAGAGTTACATACCCCCCACATGCTTAGAAACATCAATAGTGTTAAAAATAATATTACAGAAATTAGGGCAAAAAACAGAACAATTATACCAATCTGTGAAGTTGAGAGATCTCAACTATTGGTGGAAATTAGAGAGCGTTTGTGGTAGCAACAATGGGTCGAGGCATGTCAAGTGATGCTCTCTTTTGGAAAAATTCCTCTCATTAGGTTGTAACACAGATGTGAAGGTTTTCACAAGAACCGCGCTCAAGATACAACAGCTTTTTCTATCTTCACTTGGTTGTGCACTAAGATTGTGAAGGTCAAATTCCAATGGATTGCATGCCTCAAAGAGTACAGAGGAGAAGAAAAAGAAAACATAGAAGAAAAAGTTATTTTTCTAAACCTAGGCAACCAATTAATAAAAACTTAAAATTTTGTTAAAACAAAATTTGAAACAGTTTAATCAAGCCATTAAATAATAGCATTTAAAAATAAATGAATTTATTTAATAAAAACGTTTTACAATAAATTAGAAATTTTCTTGGTTGATAGGGTTACTTTGATGATTGCAAATTGGGCTTTGGTTAGAAAGGAGTTCTCCAATTTTAATGTTAATGATATTTTGTTTAGTTGGGAAGCTTGTTTGGGACGTAGATCTACTAAGGTAAGGAAAAGTATTTCTTGGTCTTGTCCCCCTCTCTGTGTACTTAAATTTAATGTTAATGGAACTATGAGGGAAAAGCCAGGGCCAATAGGTATTGGTGGTGTGCTACATAACAATAGTGGTGAGGTTTTACTTATGTTTTCTAAACATGTGGGGGTATGTGATTCTAATGAAGCAGAGTTTTAGTTATTTTAGAAGCTCCTCAGTGTCTTTTAAGATTGTTCTATGGAATTCTTATAGTGGAGAGTGAATCTTCTAATGCCATTGCTTGGGTGTAAAATCGAAAGGCTTTCTGTAACGTCTTGTCCCCAAATTAGGGATTTATTTTCTATTTTCTCGTGATTCATGCTAATTGATTGTGTTTAGTATTAATTAGTTCTTTGGTAAGTTGAATGGGTGGAATTCTAACTTAGTTTATGTAGTTCATGGACTAATGATGATTTTAATTAGGTTTATCATACAACATTTCATCTTATTATATGCATTTATCATGAACATCTTAAATCTAATGTGGGCCATACCTACTTAGGACAAGCTACATATGTAGGGCTGTCTTTATGACCCTCTATGTAAATAAACTCAACTAGAGGACTTATTAGTAAATACCCAAGCTAACCAAGCAACCCTAGCTCTATATAAAGGCACACATCCCATAACTACAACCTCTTGTGACTCTTAGATAAGAACCCTAGCCCCCAAGCTCTCCCTACTCCATTTCTTAAACCCTTTCCAAGCCAATAGTGAGTGATTGAGAGACTCTTAACCCTCATTTGAGAGTACTTTCATCTTCTTCATCACCTTCACTTGCCCATTTGGTGTTTGGATTAGAGGAAAAAGTTCCATTTCATCATTCGCACATCTCATAATATGAGCAACACAATCCTTTTTGAAGTTCGAGTTATTAAATAGTGTCGTAATGAATTTTCCTAAGCTTGGCTTCACTTATTCATCCTCTCATGGCATCCATCTCATGTTTTCTTTTTCTTTTCATGTCATTTCATTAATAGGGTGCTATGTGAGCTAACAAATTTGAGATTTCTTGATTTTGGACTTTAACTGTAGATTTGGGAACAACATAAGGCAAGTTTAAGCAAGTAGCTAATGGCATGATGGGCTATATTATTTATTCTATAGCTAATCTTTATTCTAATGCATGATTATAGCTCATCTTCTCCATGTTTTTATAATGGAAATGTCTTTTGGTTTGAAAATGAATGGTATGTTTTAAAAATGGGTTTGAATGAATGGGAAGAAATGGAAGTGGCCCTAAAAGGGTTGGATTTGGTGTAATGTATCATGGGAATGAATAAGGGAAGTCAGGACCCAAACAACTTGAAAAGGCAAAACTTGCACCAACTCCGATCGATTAAATTAACTTTCTAGGTGGGTCCAATAGGACAGACCCTGTTTCTTTTCATAAATTATTTATTTATTTAATTTACTTAAAAACCTCATTTTACTAAACTTATTTTCAAGACTAATGTAGCTTGACTTGATGATATCAAGTATACTTTAGGGAACCTTAAGCTTGATCATGGGGTCAAGTATTCCATTAGAATGCTAAGTAAACTTTATGACAGTGTAGGATTTAACTTTTGGAATCCTTACACCTTATACGTGACCAACGAAATTAAATGGAGTAAATAAGGAGCGTGCTAGCTGTCATGCAATTTTTATTAGATGTTCCGATTGATTCTAATGTCATGCCCTTAAGTGTGGGTATAAGGATCAAATATTGTTATTCATATACAATGCGATACTAAGAACTTTGGTAACACCGACATTGGGCGTCTTATGGTCACACTGAAAGGGAAGGCTAAGGACACTGGTAACTTAAAACACTACAACAATTTACATCTTTAGCTATGAAAATTTTCATCGCCAAATAAGACCAAAACGTCGCTAAAAACATTTATAGACGAAAATATTTGTGTCGGCTGATCGTCAGTAAAAACTCATGAACAAAAGAGTTTACCGACGGAATCAGCCAAAATTACCTTTTCATTGTCGATAATTTGCAATTTACCGACGTTTTTTAACTTCGGTAAAATAATTTCATTTTTTTAAACCTTCATTTTTTTACCGATTTTTTTAAAGTCGCTAAATAACTTATCCCTTTTTCTAAATTCTCAATTTACTTTTATCGATGTTAAAAAGCATCTATGAATTCATTTTTTTTAAATTTTATTTTTATTTTTATAGACGTTTGTTTCACATAAGTAAAATCACTTCCCTGTTTTTAAATTCTCAATTTACTTTTACTGACATTAAAAAATGTCAGTAAATTAATTTCATTTTTTTAAAATTTAATTTTTATTTTTACCGATGCTTTTTTAATGTTGGTAAAATTATTTTCCAATTTTTTAAAATTTTGAATTTACTTTTACCGACATTACAAAATATTGGTAAATTCATATCATATTTTAAGTTTCTTTTTCCTTTTACCGACGTTCTTTTGATGTTAGTAAAATCATTTCCCCCTTTTTTTAAAATTTTCTTTTCACTTTTGCTGACATTAAAATATGTTAGTAAATTCATTCTTTTTTTTATTGTACTTTTACAAACGAAGAAAACATCAGTAAATGTATTGTTCTTTTTAAAAAAATTTCCAATTCAATTTTACCGATGTTAAGAAACGTTGGTAAAAATATTCATAATTTTAAAAAAATGTAAAAAATCTTTACTGACATTTTAAAACGTCGGTAAACCCTTATTTTTGTTAACAAAGGTGTTTTGGTATAAAAAAAGTTATATTTATTTTTTCAATATAATTTTCCTGTACAACTATTCATACACCTGTATCAAATATAAACCAATTTAAGTACCTATATTCAACATAACAAATGCATACATACAAGAGTTGCTAAATAAACAAACAATCATCGCTATTTTTCATCAAGTCATTTATCTCAATTAACAAATATTACAATTAATGATACAGTCCCATATAAATGTCTGATATACAAATACAAATAAACTAAGAAGAAAACAAAACACCTCTACAAGTTTGCAACTATCCCCAAAGTGTCCATCAATCTGCAATGACAAGAACAACATTAAAATCTTTTCAATGAATTAAATTACAAATGTAAGATAAACATGTATATATATAGAATCTTTTCTTAGGTTTCTTTGGCAACTTGTTTTCCAACCTAAGTATTGAGAATCCTATATTTTTGCATCTAATTCGTCAACCAGGAGTCTGATTCACAAGCCGTCAATTCTTAAAAGTTACTTTGGCCTCAAGTGAAGAACTCGTGAAGGTTTTTAAGCCATCCGTGGCCGTTTCCTATTTTCAACCTCCGGTGGCCTATGTTTGAGCCTAAGTGTTGAGAATCCAACATTTTTAGGTTTAATTTGTTAATTGGAAGTCTGATTCATGAACCATCAGTTTGTACAAGTTACTTTGGCCTCAAACAAGGTACTTCTGCCTATTTTCAATTTTTTCGAAGGTCATTTCCTATTTTTGACCTTCAATGGCATGTTTTCGAGCCAATTGTTGAAAAACCTAGGTTTTTGCGTTTAATCCTTTAACTGGGAGCTCAATTCATAAGCCGTCAGTTCCTACAAGTTAATTTAGCCTGGAGCGAGGTGCTTGTCCCAATTTCCAATCTTTTCGAGGGTTGTTTCCCATTTCGACCTCCGGTGGCCTATTTCATAGCCCAAAGTGTTATAAAACGTGGGTTTTTGTAGTTAATTCTCAAATCAGGAGTCTAAGTTGCAAGCTGCCGGTTCCAACAAGTTACTTTAGCCTCAAACAAGGTGCTGTGGTAGTTTTAAGGCCGTTTAATGGCCATTTCCCATTTTCGACCTCTGGCGGTCGGTTTTTTAGACCAAGTGTTGGAAATCCTTAGGTTTTTGTGTCTAATTCTCTAACTAAGAGCCTAATTTCAAACCATCAATTCTTACAAGTTATTCTGGCCTTGAGCAAAGTGCTCATGCTAGTTTTCGATTTTTGCAGGGGCCGTTTCACGTTTTGGACCTCTGGTGGCCTTTTTTTTAGTCTAAGCATTGGAAATCTTAGGTTTTTGCATCTAATTTTCTAACTGGGAGTCCGATTTGGGAACTGTTAGCTCCTACAAATTACTTTATCATAGAGCGAAGCGCTTATACTAGTTTCCTATTTTTCTGGGCGCCGTTTCCCTTTTTAGACCTCGGCGGGCAATTTTCGAGGCTAGGTGTTGGAAATCCTAGGTTTTTTAGTTTAATTCTCTAATCGGAATTCTAATTTGCAAACCATCAATTCTTATAAGTTACTCTAGCCTCGAGCAAAGTGCTCACGCTAGTTTCTAAATTTTGTGGGGGCCGTTTCCCGTTTTCAACCTCCGGCAGCTGGTTTTTTAGACTAAGTGTTGGAAATCCTAAGTTTTTGTGTCTAATTCTCTAATTAGGATTCCAATTTTGAACCATCAGTTCGTACAAGTTACTCTAGCCTCGAGCAAGGTGCTTCTGCTGGATTTCAATTTTGCAGGGGCTATTTCCCGTTTTGGATCTCTGGTGGCCATTTTTTTAGCCTAAGTGTTGGAAATCCTAGGTCTTTGCATCTAATTCTCTAACCAAGAGATCGATTTGCGAACCGTTAGTTCCTACAAGTTACTCTATCGTAGAGTGAACTGCTCGTGCCAGTTTCCTATTTTTCTTGACGCCATTTCTTGTTTTAGGCCTTCGGCGGGCAATTTTCGAGCCCAAGTATTGGAAATCCTAGGTTTTTTAGTCTAATTTTCTAACCAAGATTTCAATTTGCAAACCATTAATTCCTATAAGTTACTCTAGCCTCAAGCGAAGCACTCATGCTAGTTTCTGAATTTTGTGGGGGCCGTTTCCTGTTTTTGACCTTCGATGGCCAATTTTTGAGCCTAAGTGTTGGAAATCCTAAATTTTTGCTTCTAATTCTCTAATTGAGAGCTGATTTGCAAATTGTTAATTCTTTCAGGTTACTCTACCCTCGAGTGAAGTGCTCATACTAGTTTTTGATTTTTATGGCGGTGGTTTCCCGTTTTGAACCTTCAAAGGTTGGTTTTCAAGCCTAAGTGTTGAAATCCTAGGTTTTTTACTTTAATTCTCTAACCGTGTTTTGAATTTATGTGATGCTAGTTCCTACAAGTTACTCTAGCCTTGAATGAAGTGCTTGTGCTACAATTTACTCTAGCCTTGAATGAAGTGCTTGTGCTAGTTTTTAATTTTTGTGGGGGCTGTTTTCTGTTTTTGACTTCCAGCAGTCGGTTTTTAAGCCTAAGAATTGGAAATCCTAGGTTTTTTAGTCTAATTCTCTAACCGGGATTCTGATTGTAAACTATCAATTCTTACAAGTTACTCTGTACTCGACTGAATTGCTCATGCCAGTTTCTAATTTTTGCAGGGACCGTTTCCCGTTTTTGACCTCTGGCCGCCAGTTTTTGAGCCTATGTGTTGAAAATTCTAGGTTTTTGAGTCGAATTCTCTAACTGGAAGTCCAATTTATGAACCGTCAATTTATATAAGTTACTCTACCCTCAAGTGAAGTGCTTGTGTTGGTTTTCAATTTTTGTGGGGGCTATTTCCCGTTTTGGACTTCCAGCGTGTGGTTTTTGAGCCTAAGTGCTAGAAATCCTAGGATTTTGACTTTAATTCTCTAATAGGGATTCCAATTTATTTTCTATCAGTTCCTATAAGTTACTCCAGCCTTGAGCGAAGTGCTTGTACTAGTTTCCATTTTTTGCTAGGGCTGTTTCCTGTTTTTGACCTCCGCCGACCGGTGTTCAACCCTAAGTATTGGAAATCTTGAGTTTTTTAGTCTAATTTTCTAACCGGAATTTCAATTTGCAAACCGTTAGTTCTTACAAGTTAATCTAGCCTCGAATAAAGTGCTCATGCTGGTTTCTGATTTTTGCGGTGGCCATTTCCGGTTGTGGACCTCTGGTGGCCAGTTTTCGAGCCTAAGTATTGGGAATCCTATGTTTTAGTCTAATTCTCAAATCGGGATTCTAATTTACGAACCATCAATTCCTACAAATTACTCAGGACTTGAACAACGTGCTCGTGCTGGTTTTCGATTTTTACGGGGACCGTTCTAGTTTTGGACCTCCAACAGCCAGTTTTCGAGCCTAAGTATAAGAAATCCTAGGCTTTTACATCTAATTCTCTAACCAGGTATTCGATTTGAGAATTTTCAGTTCCTATAAGTTACTCTACGCTTGAGTAAAGTGCTCGTGTCAATTTCCTATTTTTCTAGGGACTATTTCATGTTTTGGACCTCTGGCAGGTGATTTCGAGCCTAAATGTTGGAAACCATAGGTTTTTTAGTCTAATTTTATAACTAAGATTCTAATTTACATACCGTCAATTCCTACAAGTTACTTTGGCCTCGAGGAAGTACTTGTGCCTGTTTTTAATTTTTACGGGGGTCGTTTCCCATTTTTGACCTCTGGTGGTGCCGATTTTCGAGCCTAAGTATTGAAAATCTTAGGTTTTTTAGTCTAATTCTCTAATCGGGATTCCGATTTGTGAATCGTCAGTTCTTACAAGTTACTCTGGCCTCGAGTGAAGTGCTCGTGCTGGTTTTCAATTTTTTTGGGTGCCGTTTCCCGTTGTGGAACTCTGGCTGTCAGTTTTCGAGCCTAAGTGTTGAAAATCCTACATTTTTAGTGTTTGTAAATTTCGACAAGTTATTTTGTTAAAATTTCAAGAGAACAATTTACTAACCAAGGAGTCGCATCATGATTTCTAGTCGGTGTGCCATTAACAGCAGAACTGGTCCTTCTAGAGATGTTGAAGTAGATCGTGAGATCTATCCTTGCCATAGCTGCCAGCCATTAAACGAGGGCCTCAAGTGCAGCCTGTCTCTTGTCCTGCTTAGCCTATATCCTATCCTGCTCAACCTACCTCCTAGCTTGCTCAGCTAGCTCCTCCCGCAGGGCGATCACCTCAAGATCAGGCTCCCAAAACTGTGTGGAAGATGAAGAGGTCCTCAAGTATATCCCATACCCATTCAAGTATCCTAACATTTTCCCAACCACATCAACAGCAATTTGTTCCTCAGTCATCGGAGTTGTGACAAAAGGCTGCGACTGCTCCTTAGTCCACTACACCAAGACCTCCTGCCGTTTAAATCAATAAGGGATTTAAAAAGCTTTTGTGGCATTATTTGTCAAAATTGATTTATTAGCAAACACACATGTCTTTGTTGAGCAACCTCATTTTCCCACTCATTATTCTTTTGTTTGTAGTGGGTGTCGGGGAAGAACTAATTTATAAGCAGCACCTGACTGACATTTTGTGTCGTCTGTCATTTGAAATTATTTTGTATTAGATATGAACCTATATATTGATAAATTAATAAACTTAATCAGATTTCTTCATATAAATATAATTAGTACCGTCAGAGACATTCTCGAAGCAAATGATCTAGAGCCACTAGTATGAATGTATGGTAGCTTGGCTCGACTCTCTTGAGCTTTCTTTGACTTCGCCTACATAGAAAAACAAAAGCACCATAGTACTTTTTCAACAAATTATAACTAATAGAATTATGTTGGAATATAATTAATAGATGTAGATAACATCCCAAAGTTACCTTCCACTATGGTGATTCCTAACACTACAAGACCATCAACTACCAGTCAGCTGGATCACAACCCTCTGCCGGGTAGTCTTGGGATCAGGGAACCCCGTACTCCAACAGTTTGAGACAGTGACAATGCAGCTCGTATTTCCAACTATTATATAAAACCCTGCACTGGCAATTCATGTCCGCCCTAAGTTGCATATAGCCCTCGTAGTTTCCGATATCAAATATTTGTTGCAATTAGGGGAGAGCCATATAAAGATTTGTAATAACAAAATATAATCATATATTGTAGTGAGGAGCACAAATGTGATTAGTTTGGTTGATATTTCTTGTTTTAGTTTACCTGAACTAAAGTAATGATGGCAAGCTTGATCCCACTATCAAGCTTCTTCTAGCCATGGGGTTGGTCTGGGGTGACCTCTCTAATGGCTAACCCAAGATGGTTCACTAGTGACGGGGCATGTTCCCCCTCTGGCCTATGGCTCGAGTTGGGGACTGGAATTGGGATGTTATGACCAAGCTATCTTTTCAGCTTCACTGCCTTCTTCCCTCGCTTAACGTCCCTTACATGGCTTGAAACCTTCGAGACTGGGGCTAATGCTATTAAGATGACAGTGTTAAATGAGTTAGTAAACGCAAATCATTAAATCAAGGTAAATTCAATATTTTAAAAGGTCATAATTTTCTCACCTATGCTGCAACCGACTGTACGAGGACTCGGTGGAGGCTTAGTTGGTGGCGGCTGCGTGTTCAGAAGTTATGTTAGAGGAGGCTGGGTGACTCCCAAATTAGGGGTGCTCTCTGCACCTCCAGACCGTGTAACTAGAAGATGGATCGGCTGGGGCTTTGTCATAGCCTTAGGTGTGCTCTCTACACGAGCTAACCCAAGTGTAGCTGCTATACTCCGAGTATGTCTATCCCTCTTCTCTCGAGGCATATTTGTAAGCTGGCTTAGAGCAAAGTGACAAGGAAAATAAATAATTATTAGCAAAAATCAATAATATTAGACAAGTGAATGTAAGCAATTTATATTTATTGGAAATGGAAATCATTTTAACATAATTGTTGATAAGTTCTTAAAAATGCAAATTTTCATACACATTTTGGACTATTTTAAGGACTTATTAACTTGAAAGAGCCTTCTTTAGTGTGATACCATGGTTTCAAGTATTTTCAATTCATTTTAGTATTTCTCTACATAATTTGTTTAAAAATCACACTTTTTGCATACATTCATGAAACTTGCCATTTTTTAAAAGTCTATTTTCAGAAAGCTTTTGTGAAAATAATTTTTCTCTTGAAATAAATTGAATTTTAATCATCATTAGTTCATTCATATAAAATTATGAAAAATTGTGTGCATTTTCATTATCATTTCATGAGAAATAGGCTCGCATTCATGCTTTTGTGATCTAGGAGTAAAATTGTCTTTTCACATGAATTCACATTTGTTTTGTAGGAAATTGATGATATGGGTCTCATTTGTAAAGAATTGAGGCAAGGAATTGATTTTCAAGAGAAATGAGAGAAGAATTGAAGAGAAAAAGAAATTGGAAGAAAATTTTAAAAAGTTGGCTTCATAGTTCCACACACACATGTACATGTGTAGGGTACACTTGTAAAACATCCAAGATAGGGTCCACTTATTTGTTGCACATTTTTAAGAGATTTTGAAGAGAATTTGAAGAATATCTCATCAAAGATAGACAAAGAACTCGACATAGGAGTTCTTTTTGGAGAAGGAGAAGATTTGATTAAAAAATAAAAATAAATATCCAACCAAGCATTCCATGTGCAAAAGAGGATTTAATTCAGATTTTTGGCTGCAAAAGAAAAGGAAAAAATGAAATCAAGAGGGTTATCTTCAAAGATCTCTTCAAGTTTGCAGCCAACAAGGAGAACTTTCCAAAAAAAGGAAAGTTGACAATGCAAAGAGATAAAAGGAAAAGTTCTACACCTCATGTGGGCCAAGTTTAATTCCAAGAGAGGATTCTTATTCCTAAATTATCTCTCCAAAGATCTCAATGCAAGGTGGCACATACAAGAAAGGAAATAAGCATCTAAGAGGAACTTCTAAACAAAGCAAGCAAGGAAAGAAAAGAAAAAAAATAGAAAAAAAATCCCCCAGAGCAAGTCATGCCCAATGCTTTGTATGGAGCCCATTTTCTTTCAAATTTTTTTTTATTTTTAAGATTTTAGAGTTTGTGAAGGAATAAGACTTGAAAAAGTATAAATAAGGTACCCCTTTCTCATATCCTTCATGGAAGAATTGCTCATCTCCCACCTCTAGAATTTCTATACTCTACCTCACCCTTTCTTGTTCTCTAGACCTCAAGTCATCAAGTAGGCTTAGCCCTAAAGCTACACCACCAACCTTGAAAATCAACTAGAAGGAGGAATTTCTTTCCATCCTATTATGTGTAATCTATTGTTTTATTTTTTTCATCATATGTAAAGGATTGTCATACTAGTTCAATAATATTCATTTTGATATTCTTCTTATTCTTATGGTTTCATGATTGCTTAATTTGTGGCTTTCTTGTTTAGATTGATGACCCAAATAGAAGAGCATACTTTAAGAAATTGTTAGGCTTATATTAAGATAGAATTTTAAGTGAATTTACCGCCTTTGACTTCAGTTGTTTATCACCTTTGACTTCCTGCAATTTTTATTTTCTTTTATTGCACTTTTAATCTTAAATTTCTGCCCTTTTAAATTTCTGCACCTTTATTTGAATTCCTGCAATTTTGTTTTTATTTTCTTGCACTTTATTTCAATTTTCTGCACACTAGGTTCTTACACAGTTTTGCTTGATAGTATTTATTGCTGTAGCTTACATTAGATTCATGCATATATTTTAAATTTTAGAATCATGTTTAATGGTGTTTGTCATGGAACTTCAGAAATTAGATTTAATGCCTAAAATTTATGTGTTCTAAAATCATGAAAAGCATTCCAAAATCTGAATTTGGCTTGACCAAATTTTGTACTCCATTATGTGTATGAATTTCTTGCTTTCACAAGATTTGTTTGTCGCCAAAAGTAGATCATAATTGAAGAATCAGATTTAAAACTTGAAAACACTTCAGATTTTTGTGCATAAAATAGTTTCAGAAAGGTTCATGATTGGACAAATTTTTTTTTTACAACACAAACTTGTATGTGTTCACAACAGTTGAGTATATGTGATTAAAACAGTTTGCAAGACCTGAAATCAGATTTAAATCATAAATAAGAACAGTCCAAAAGTGTGTAGAATATAATTTCACAATGGGTCATGTGCTAGACACAATTTCCAATCAGATTTGTGAAATTTTTTTCTTATTATGTGCTCGACTTTTGAGGAAATTCGGAAACTAACATAATTTGGTACTGAAGCACATTTGAATTTAGTTCATTAATGTGCTGAATTCATGATTGAATGAGAGACATTAGCCAACTTGTGAATGGAATTTAGTGGAGAAACTGTGGACTGTGTGAAAATTAATTTTCTATACTTAACTGAAGAGAGTTTCAGTTCTGAAAATTTATCAGAATTAGTTTTGTTAAGAAATTTTCGATTATTCTCCACTTGATGTTTGGGCTAGTTCAGAAATTTGAAATCAGATTTGTCGAATGCTTTAATTCAGTTCAGAATTTAAGGCTAAACTAGAATCTCATACCAAGCTATTTAACTAAATCATGTGTTGATATGTGTGATAAATTGTGGACTGTTTAGAGTAAGCTTAAAATCTGATTTTCTGCACAAAAAGTGAACAAAATTAAGTTCTAAAACTGCATTCATTTAGTAATAAAAATCTGTTTTCTGAATCTTTATTAGTTGCTCATTCGTGTAAAATACCATCACATATAGATTACATTCATGCATTGAGTCACTTGTTTTAGAAATTAGAATCTTCATGAATTTTTGCATCTTGTTTTCTTTAGGAATTTTAGATGTCAGATTTGCATTCTTGTTTTATATTTTTTCATCATGTATGATATTTTAGTGTAGAGTTATTTTTAATATAGAAAGTTGATGTATTGAAGTTGTTATATTGTATGTTGTTATTTTAGAAATTGTTTAGCTTTAGAAGATTACTAATTTGATTTTAGATTTCCATTTAGATTTCTTTCCAAAATTAACCTTTTTCTAATTTGAAAAGGATTTAGAAATCGTTTTTTTTAGAAAGTGTAGATTCTTAGCTTAATTTAATTTTTAACTTAGGAAAGTTTTTGTTTTCTTTAACTTTTGTTTATTTTGTTTCTAACTTTGTTTAGTTTTATTTTTAGTAAGTTTCTAATTTTATATTTTTTTATTGGAAGTTCTAACGTGTGTTTTGCTTTGTAGTAAATTTAATTTTATTTTTAGGATTTATTTTCTTTATGTGAATTGTGATTATAATTATTTTTTTAGGAATGTATGTATTTGTTGGATTTTAATTATGATAGTTTTCGAATTTTGTTTAAGCAGGTGATAAATTAAAAATAGTTTAAACATAGCTCCCCGTAGATTTAACCCCGTGCTTACTGGGATATCACTACATCGCAGCTCTGCACTTAGAGGTCACGAACAATTGTTACTATCAAAACTAACATTTTAAAGCGCACATCATAGACATTCACAGAAAGATTATCTCATCCAATTTAGATCAAGATGTCTTATCATCTACATGATCATCTTCGAGGGGAATGTAATTCTCGTCATTATCATTTCTACTAACCTTTTTCTTTCCTTTCTCGTTTGTCCCCTTAGGCAAACCAAAGATAGCATGAACGGTCGGTGGGAGCCCTAGAGATGTAGGTTTATCTGTATTCTGCTTAATTACCTTTTTTCTCTTTAATAAATAATTGGATGCTTGCACTTGACAGGACAACTCTCCTGGTTTGACCCATTTTTTTTCCTCTGTTTAGTATCTTTTGCAACTATGATATATATAAATAAGCATAAAATGTGAATATGAAAAATTTTTATACATATATGAATAAATCATAGGAGAAAATGAAATTGAAGATAGTGTCATGAATGTAAGGTAAGATCTTTATTAATTTACTTAATCGTTACACGTGCAAAACCTGAAACAAACTCTACATGTCATATTCCATGTTAGAGTCAAACTGACTATATACATCATTGTCTTTTTCATCTTTGTACTCTGCCAATGTTTCATCCTTGTCTTAGTCATTCTCGTCTACTAACTCATCATCAAGAACGATCTTAGGATCTATATCTTCCTTAGAGTATTAGACACTAGTACCATCGACGAGGATTGGGACAACAGACGTCGTTTCGTCTTGCTGAAATGCATCATTAGGCCCATCATCATTATTATCATCATCATCATCCCGCTTAGGTACATCCCATACTCCTGAGGCTTGACCCGTTCTACGACTCTCCATTTTTTTCCTCTACTAGTGTCATTGATGTAGAAGACTTATTTCACCTGACTTGGTAGGACAAATGGATCATACTTACACAAACAACCCATGATATCAATGCTTATAACATGTTTTTCAATGTTTATATTGTGCTTGGTACTAGTGTTGTACTATTCACATTCAAGTAAAACCACTTTACCCTCATGTAGATAGGACAATTTTCGGACTTTGTTAATATATTCATAGTAGTCATGTTTCTCCCCTTCGTATTTCCCTTCCACAACCAAGCCACTACACTGGTTCATACGGCATTTCTCATGATCTATAGTGAGGTATCAAACGCAATTGCAATCACACCCCTGATAAAGACTCACTAGGGATCTATGGCCATTTGTTAATGACCACATCTCGTCAGTAGCTTCTGGTGACTCTGGAATTCGCAATTGATTCATCTACATAAACAGATTAAAACAAATGTATTACGCTAATGTCATTTGAAGTGTAATCGAATAATGTCTAGCAATTAAAATGATAATGTTTTATGTCTTACAGTTATTTGAACTATTTTGCAAATTCTTTTTGTTGTATCTGCCTGATGTCTCCTACTCTTTGATTTTTGTACTAAATTCTTGTGTTCCTTACTCAAGGCAACTTTTAATGAATAAGTAAAAAGTAGAGAATGAATCGAGGAGTTAACAAGTAATGCATAAATATGGTTAGATTGAAGTACATATTGTAGATACGGCTCCACCTGAGGGCTATTATTCAGCACAAACCAATAAGCCATCTTACGCCCTCTCTGAGAAGGATCATGTACCCTTGCCATTAGTCTGACGGGATGGACAATTTGTGTGAAGACTGACTTCCTGGGCCATGTTCGCCACCATCATCATAGTGTTCCACTCGATCAGTTTGTTTTAGATACATTGAACAAAAAGTAAGACACTCTTTGACAATGTAAGCCTCTGCGATCAAACCTTCTGGCCGAGCTCGGTTGCCAACGTACCCTTTTAAGGTCTTCAGAAACCTTTAAACCATTAATGATAACAATTACGATTATCAATGCAATACAATTACACTAATACATAAATAATTAATCAATGGTCATTAACTATTACCATTCTATTAGGTACATCCATCGATATTGCACCGCTCCACGAAGCATCGATGCGTGCGGCAAGTGAACTGATAGATGAACCATCACATCAAAGAAATTAAGAGAAAAAATCCTCTCTAACTTGCACAAAATTAAAACTATATGCTCCTCCAATCTTTTCAAATCTTCGTGTCTTTGTGTTTTTGAGCAGAGGTCTTGGAAAAAGCTGCCTAACTTAAACAATGTTGTATGTCTATCTTCGTTCAGAAAACCACACATGCCAATTGGAAGGATGCATTGGATAAGGATGTGGCAATCATGGCTCTTCAGATAGGATAATTTACCATTTTTGGGGGTTACACACCTCGAGAGGTTCACCGTATAGCTGTCTGGGTATTTGATCGATTTCAGGAATTCATAAAATTCATCTCTATATTTCAATTCCAATGTGTAACAGGCATGGGGCTTCAAGCTGGATCCATTGCCCCTCTCCATTAGATGCAACTCTGGCCTGATGCCCATATATTTCAAATCCTTACACGCTTTCTCGGTGTCCTTGTTTTTTACCTTTATGCCCAAAATTGTTCCAACCAAAGCTACATAGATATTCTTTTCAATGTGCATTGGATCAAGGTTGTGTCAGAGTTTTTTACACTTCCAATAGGGCCATTCAAAAAGGATGATTTTCTTTGTCCAATTCAGTTCTCTTGAGTCATGCAGTCTTCTTTTTTTATTATTGCCAAACTTGACCAGCCCTAGTTCTTCAAGCTGGTCTAGTACCTTTTACACCGGTAAATCCTAAGAATTTTTTTCACACTCAGGATGATTGTTGAAGGCCTTGCTTCTACTCCATTGGTGGTTCTTTCCAAGTATTCTCGTTAGCCAATGTAGCCAATCTTATCTTTTAACTTCACCCCTAACGAGTTGTTGTTTGTTACACGAAGGGCAAACGTTATAACCTTTTGTGCTCCACCCAGACAAGTTGCCATATGCAGGAAAGTCGTTTATGGTCCACATCACAACCACATGCATCTGAAAGGTCTGTTTAGTGGAGGCATCATAAGTTGATACACCATCATCCCACAACTCCTTTAACTCATCAACCAAGGGCCTCAGATATACGTCGATCTCGTTTCCCAATGAGTTTGGTCATGGGATAAGTAATGACATTATGAAAAATGGCTCCTTCATACACACCCATGGTGCCAAATTGTAGGGCATAAATATGACAGGCCATATGCTATAAGAGGTGCTCATGTTACTGAAAGGGTTGAATCCATCAGTGGCCAACCCTGGCCTCATATTACGTGTCTCTTGGGCAAACTTTGGATATTTCTTATCAAATTCTTTCCATTCCATGGGTCAACTGGATGCCTTTTATCCCTTCATCAACACACTTATCACTGTGCCATCTCATCTTTATGGTTGTCATCCTTGACATATATAATCTGTGCAACCTCGGTGTCAATGAGAAGTAACAGAACACCTTATGAGGGATCTTCTTTCACTTGCCATCATTGACCTTGTACCTAAGCTCGTCACATTCTGGACATTTATCCAATTGAACATTCTCCTTCCAAAAGAACACATAATCGTGTTTGCAAGCATCTATGTTCTTGTATCCCTTGCCCAAGTCACATAATAATTTCTTTACCTCATAAACTGAGGCCAGTACCACATAACCTTTAGGTAAGAAGTCCTTAAAAATCTACATAACCTTGTCAAACGACTTATTGCTACACCCACTTTCTACCTTCACATGCAATATCTTGATGACAAACGTTAACTGAGTATCTGAGCTTTTACAACTTGGGTATAGGCCACGCTGGGAAGCCTTCAAAAAATTTCCAAAATCCTGCACATCATCCCTCTCTTGAATATCTTCCTCCATGTAAGTTCCCCTATGATGGTCCTTTATCAACTAATCCTATTCATTCTGATTCTATTTTGATTCATCCTTACTCTCATCCGAATCATCGGGTTGAACTCTAGGTTCCTCGTGATGTATCTACTGTTGGTCTGAGACAATCATTCTTTCAAGATGCAAATGATTTCTCACAGTTCCATAGTCATGCTTCTGATGATTATAGCAATCACTACACGAGCAAGTAATCATCGCTACCCCGCCCGAATTCGCTTTTGCAAAATCAATAAATGAGTTTACCCCCGGCATGTTGTCACAACCCGAGCCCAGGAGATCGGGGGTTAGCAAAAATCTAACCAGCGACACATGCACTCCCGTGCATATGCACTTAGACCCGGTCTAGATGCACATGTACAAGGGAAAACACACATGCGACACAAGTATGTGGAAGCTACAAGTATCAACATGTGACACGAGACACACAAGAAACAAAAGAACTGATATCCAAAGATTGATATAAAGGTCTGAACATACAACTTGGGATCCAATCACGATGTATAGAACATGAGTACAATCAATGACATAAAAAGAAAACAATATGCATGCATGCAGAGAATAGTCGCACTCTGGTGGAGTGATAACACACACTCCACAACTTGAAGAGACAGTTGGAGTCTCCCCTGCAAACTGACGACCGACAGAAACACGGTCGAGGGTACCTGAGCTTGCAACACCAAGGACAACTCATGAATATGACGATTCAGCAAAGTATAAGCAGTAACAAGTTAACACGTGTGGTTTCTAATAGAATAAAAGACAAATAATCATAACATGTCAATGTAGTAATCTAGGCAGTTGTGCATTCAAATTAACATATGCTTCGTGAATCAATGTGTATATAACATAACATGTACATACTAGGTGGCAACTACGCAGGCCATATGCTCCCAAAGTAGGGATCTTGTAAACGTGCTGAGAACACCATGGGCCAGATGGGTCTCGGTTTCCTAGGGTACGGATTTCCCAAGACATGTCCTTCTGCAGTAAGGCAATACAAACTATACCAAAGTCACCCCGTCGGGATCCTAAGGCTGAGGCTCAGTAGTGCCGAACCATATCGAGTCAATCAATATAAGAACATGCATATCATTACGTGCATAGCTTAACATGTATATCTTATCAGAATGTAACGTGCATGTCTTGTTAAGCATATATCAGGCAGATGCAAGAGATCATACGAGTTCAACTAATCAACAACCACATCAAACTGAACAGATCAAACAAACAATATAATAGATGCCAACAGAGTAGAAAGCATGAAAGTAACCAAGGATGAAGACATATCAACTCATGTGCATCAAATAGTAGGATCGAACATGCAAGATTGCTGTTCCACCCGGGATTAACCATGGACAGAGCTAGGAATATCCAATTGTGTGCCCCAGCGCAGAACGTGTAAAAGAGGGCAAGAACAGAAGTCAATATGCTATGCAATTAGATTATCTTTCAGGAATCACAATCTTTTACTAACCAATCCTATTCTAGTTATCCGATGTTTCTAACCGTGCACGATGATGTAGTTTTAAGTTGTCCGATGCACCATTGTCTAGTGTTGCAATGTATCCGAAATGTGCACCGGAGTCCCTTAAACTAACACCCATGGGGAGGTGCTAAACAACTGGATAACGTGCATGAATGATTCGCAGCCCTCGAGATCATTCATGTCATGCATTCAGACCATTGGACAAGTCTAGGTGATCTACATTTTATCATGAAGGCCATATCAGTCTCTTTCTTACGCCTATCCTTGTTATTCATTTTTCAGGGGTGATACGGCTTAGCCGTAGGTGAACTTACGGCTTAGCCGTAGGCATCTTATGGCGTAGCCGTAATCTGCACTGCGGCTCCACCGCAGTTCCCTTTACTGTTCATCCGTAATTACGGTTCACCCGTAATTTGTTCTACGGCTTAGCCATGGCTGGGCCGTAGAAGGTCTGTCAATTGCTTGCTTTCAGTTGCTTCAGAAAATGGCACCCTGAAATGATCTACGGCTGGGTCACGGCTGAACTGCAGCTTACCCGTAGGACAATATACGGCTTAGCCGTGTCCTGGCCGTAGAGGAAAACTGGGTTTTTCCCTCTCTGGACTTTAAGCCGAAGGTGACTTACAGCTTAGCCATGGTACACACGGAAGTCTTTTCTGAACTGATTATAGAAACACTGAAACGTAGGCAAACGGACTCAAACACATGTAATAGAGGGAAACAAACACAGGATGGGCTGTAAACATCATTCATAAGCAAGAATACTCAACTTAATCACAATCAAACACATACCCACATGGTTTAGCCAAGTTATACTTGTACTTGCCTCAAATGGGGTCTAACACACTCCTTGTTGTCCTTGGGCTCAATTCACATTTCCAACGAGCTGCTAATCGCCATGCATGCAAGGAAAGAAGAAAAGAGAACCATAAGTACATGTACCAACTGATACTGAGAACGTGAACGAGAAGGAAAAGGATAAGCAAGACAAGAAACTCCAACTCACCTTGAATCACACGAGGGATGCTCAAACATGGACATGCACGACTTCCTTCCCCAGCTAGATCAACGAAAAGGAAGGAGGAACGAGCAGCAGAAGAAAGACTCCTGAGAGAGAGAGAAACAGAACAGTGAGATAGAGAAGGAGAAGAAAAAGGTCGGTGGCTTATAAAGATAAACATAAAGCCAATTTGCAATAAAGTCCAAGCATTTAGGCTATTTCCAGTTTGAGTCATTGACGGGTCTAACGGAAACAATTGACATATTTGGCAAATGACGTAGTTACAGAAATCAACAAGCATAATAAAAGACACGCGTTAATACCAAAATGATGCATGAATGACGACATCGAACAAAATCAAATATTACGAAAAAGGGCTTATGTCTACCTAAACTAGGTCAAACTCAACCCAACTAACTATCCATAACCCGAAACTAAACAAAAACAATAACAAAACACAATTAGTAACCAAATCATCAAGAATTAGCCACTAATCCAGATCAAATCGGGTCGGGGTGTTACACATGTACTCCAAAATAAATCGGTTTTGATAGTGTAATATCCAACTCCTATCCATATCTGACCTAATCTCATGCAATTAGAGATATTAGGGATAGAACTCAAGCGTGAATCTTATAAATCGAGAAGATTGTCTTAATAAAAAATTATGCTTGTTAACCCATGAACAACCACTTCTAAATAGAGTATTAGATGCCCAGGAGACCAAAAGCTCAATGCCACTAAAAACTATGGTGTGATAATGTTTAGCATCCTTGATAAAGGAGTAAAAAACCAAAGTCAACAGCAACATTCAACATCCTTGTCTTCACTTTTGAGACAAGGATATGAAACTCTGAATCTATTTAATCTTCACTCACGCTTTCAATGAGGTATATGGATTTTTCCTATGTCTGAATCTCCTGCATTTATAGTTATCCCATTTATCATATATTGTTTCTGTCAACATTGTGTTGCATGCAATTGCAGTGAGGATCCTGATATATATTTCTAAGACTAGTCAAATCAAGGAGGTTGAGCATGTAACAAGAGAATCAAATTTCTTTGACCATGAGAAAACAACGACCTTTTTGATGGAAGCCAAGCCTCCTGATGCACGACCATTGATCAATGTGTGTGATCGATTTGGCTTTTATGTATTAAAATGAGTTTATGAATCTTCCATCTTTTGTGTTTATTGTACAAGTTTGATGTTTTTTATTTTATCTTTTCTCCCTTTTTTGTTAAGCTGTATTGGTTGTATAGGGGCGTGAAACTAACCTACACGATGAGTTATGTAATTAATTGCCATCTAAAACTGAGGTGTATGCTGAACCAATAAAAAATATAACTATCTAGCACATATATCTCAAGGCATAAATATAAAAAAAACAAACACAAAAGATGGAAGATTAAGAAACTCATTCTCCACCCTGGCATGTGACACACTATCAAGAAAAGAATTGCCAACACCATTATAAAAATACGCCAACTTAAGTAAAATTTAACCTCTGCTATGAGGTATGATTAAGGAATATGAATGCTTTAAAAAAATCTAGTGCAGTTGCAGCTGTGGTTGCTGAAGGGGAAGAGGGAAGAAAAATAAGAGCATTTGTTCCTAAATAGCCCTGAAATAATAGATTGAGCTAGATAGTGTCGAACCCAAAAACCAGATAGTTCTTGCTGTCTTGGCCAACAAGAAAGCTCATATATAATAAGTAAAATACTCCTAACTCTGAACCTTGGTTCTGGCTAAGCTAGACGACAGATCTGACTAAACTGTAATACAAAACAAAACCCAAGAGCATATTCATGAGCATTTCCCATTAATGTTCATATTGATTCCTTTGCTGAAAGCATTGTTCTCTTGATGTAATAATTGCTCATTAACTAGCTGGATGGGTACTAATCCAAAAAAATAAAAAGAACTAACTGGATGGGTAATGTGATTGGAGAAGCAAATGTTTAGGTAATGCATAAAAGAAATTTTGAAGCCAAGAGCATTACAGACAAAAGTGAGCTCTACTTCTTTTCTAAAACTATATGGTTAATTCATTCTTTTAATGCAAATCTTCAAGGGCCTTTAGCATGGTTGGAAGCTGTTGATACTGGGTTTAAGTTACCAAGCCAGAATCCACCACGTTTGGGCTGATTTGATGAATGACTTTGAATGCAATTTTGGTTCATTTTATTCATCATCAGAACAATGAAAGGTAAAAATTCAATAGCTTTCTTAATTGTATCCTAACTCACAACTGCATAGAAAGCTATCGATAGCATTGAATGCTGATACAGAACAATGGCACAAAGAGAGAGAGAGACTTGTGATTACTTTGTAAAGGGACTGACTTGGACATTTACACCACATTGTCAATGTACACTCTGGTTAGAACCACACATGTGCTCGTCTATTCTAAATACTAAGGCCTTGTTTGGCATCTCTAATCTTTTTCCCACAGATACATTCAAAATAGAGCTATTAAAAAAAAGAGCTATAAAAAAAGTGACTAGAATAAAAAATTGTGTTTGGTAATAAACAGATTTATTTTAAATAGACCGTTTGGTATACCCTCTATTTGCCTCATTTTAGAGGGCTTATCTCTTATTTAGAAGGGTAGTGTATGTCATTATAGAAAAATTAAATAGACTCATATACTTGTATTTCAACCTCCATATATCTTCCAAGAACACATTACAATATGGACCATAAAGATTATATTCAACATATCATTCAAGAACACATCTATTATCTATACACATATCATCATATCATAATACCCTATCATTTGGAAAATAAAACAATTGTCCATCATCACACATCATTACACACCACCACACACCATCACTTCACAACCCATTCAAAAAATGTAGCATGACATAAGATGAAGAAGTACATGCTTAAGAACATACATCTTGCCAAATGGCATCTGCAATTGAATTCCTCTTGGCATCTATCTCTATCCTATCTGTGACATCAAAAGTATAAGATCTCACATCTTCCTGAACATTAGTGTCATGCTCTACTTGGATATCTTCACTAGAAAATTGTGAAAAAAATTGATCCTCCATATCCTCTTTCTTAATGAAATTATGCATGGCCATTACAGCAATTACAAAGCTCTGTTGAACAAGAAGTGGGTAAGGACCCATCCGCTTGAGGATAGGAAATCGAGCTTTCAATACTCCAAAGCTTCGCTCGATCACATTCTTTAATGATGAATGTAATCTATCAAAATGCTCTTCCCTAGTACGAGGAATGGCAATGCCTTGAAAATCTGGAAGCCAATATCGAACATTTCGAAATGGAGAAAGAAACCCTCTCATGTTTGTGTAACCAGCATCAACCAAATAGTATTTACCTATAAAAAATTAGATACAAATGTTTAAAAGTAACACTTGAGTAAAATGTTGTCGCATACATTTGATGAGATTTAAAGCAATTTAAATGCTTTCTTACCAGGTAGAGCATGTGGAAACTTTAGCCTTTCATTAGAGATGGTGTCCAATAAAATCAGTTGATCATGAGCTGTACCTTCCCATCTGCATACTACATAGGTAAAGAGCATGTCAAATGAGCATACTGCCATAACTTGTTGCATACAATCCCCCTTTCCACCTCTATAAGGGATTTGTTTCTCTGGTTGGATAATGGCATGCACAAGGGTTCCATCTAGTGCACCAATACAATCCTATAAAACAATGTGAACAATAAAAAATTTATAATGTATAGAAAAAATAAAAAAGAAATGCTAATATTCTGGAAAGAGAGTAATACCTTAAAATATGGCTCAAAACGTGGATTTAAAAGAATTTCCTTCGGCAGTATATCCAATGGAGGCGGCTTTATCATGTCTTTTGCAAATAGCATCATTGCTTTTAATACTTGACGAAAGTGTCTATGAACAGTTTCCCCCGAGTGTTGAAATCTATCTTGTGTTATTCTGTTCGTATGGGCATGTGCAATGACCATCATGAACATGGCCAGCTGCTCCTCCACAAGTATATATTTGCTATTTTTCAAGAGCATCTTTTCTCGAAAATACATACATAAACACCGAAATACATGTTGTTCCATACGTAGTAACTGATGACAGATAATGGGGTTACTATTCAAAATGATTTGGACATGACCATGTTCGGTTATGATTGAGTTCCTACATGGTTCCTTAATCAAGTATCGTTGCCGCTTCTTATACAACAACATGATAAAAAATTATTATATTTCGCCATAAAATTGGATCCATGTGCTTTGTATATGTCAGACAAAATATAACCATTCATTCATTCATAATGAGTTTAACAAGTAAATATTCAACAAAAATATTAACAAAATATTCATTCATATATAGTGCAACATAGCATCCATGTTTCAGCCCTTTACAAAAGAAAAAAACCTGTTTCAACCCAAAATAATATGATGAAATATCCATATTTCCCAAAAAAGAAAGTTCGATGATGTTTCAACCCCAAATAATATTAAGCCATATTAACTAGCAACCACTAGCACTTTCATATGCATTCACATTCTGTTGTTCCATTTGAGCTTTGAGCCAAATCATCCTTCCCTCGTCTGACCTAAGTTTTATCTAGATAATTCTTTTCTCCTTAACCATAAAAGAATTAAGACCAGCCATATACAGTGGGCTATTGTCGTCAAATGGGGCATGGCATGTAACAAGTCAATGCATTCACTAATGGTATCTCCTTCAGGTTGAACAGGAGTAGCAGCTAACTAATTTGATGCCTTCACTGATGTTGCGATGTCCATTATGCATTTATCTATTGCATCATTACTTGTCCTTGATTGATTTCTAGAAGGCCTTGATCTCTTTCGCCTAATATTTGCCATTAGGGCATCTGTACCAATCTCACTAGCACTTGAGTTTTCTGGCATGGTGGACTGGGGGGTTGTTTGATCTGGGGATGGAGTGTCTTCATAACAACTCAAGTTAAAGAAATTTGAATTCATATCCATTGAAATATCTTCAGGCAAACCATCCATTGTCGGAGCCCATTTATCATCCCCTCTAGCTAAAGTACTATCAAATAAAGTAGCTATCTCTTCAGGAAAAGGAGGGGGCTTGCACTTAAATATTTTGGCATCTTTATGTGTCTGCAATAAAGTTCAATGATAATTGTCAAATGCTAGAATCCTATTATATTAACACAAAAACAACTACAACTTTTATATACCTTCAAGTATTCTGTCCATCAGTCCTGTGCCATCTCCACACAGCCTGTATGCCGATTGAATCCTATGTCAGTTTGACTAGTCAAGTGTAACCAAGCATTGTATAGTTTTCTCAGATGATCCAATTGATTCTTCAACTACTTTTGGTTGAAACTATGTCCAGTCCTGCTATTAAAATTTGCAATTAACACCTTCCAAGCTTTTGTGCTAAATTGTATCCTAGGGTGACCACCAGACTTCACTTGTTCCAAACATATGTTAATGAGGGATTTTCTCATACTATCTGACCAGTGCGCATGATCAACGCCATCAATTTCTTTTGTCTTTTCCTTATTCGCCATGATAACTATACCATAAGGTTGATTTAGGCCTAACAAGGAACTCAAAACAATACCATGAACTACTATTAAAAGAACTAGTTATGCCTAACAAGGAACTCAAAACAATATCATGAAACATCATTAAAAAAATCAATTATGCCTAAGAAGGAACTCAAAACAATACATTCATCTACCAATTTCTTATTATGAGAAAATTCACAAAAGATTTGGTATGGATGATCTCACTTCAGAAAATCCACAAAAAACCTCAATACCTTTGTAATTAATAAGCAACAACAAACCTTATCTAGCTAAACCTCAATACGACACATCTGGCAACAAGAAAGCCATAATACTGGCCTGAATGCTCAGTTGCTCTGCTTTAAAATATTATGCCCACTCAAAACAAAGAAATAAAAAAAAAACTAGAGAAAATTGAAAAGAGGTAGCTAATAGCATATATCAATGATACCTTGAAAAAAAACTCCCAACTGGGTTTGTTTGGGAACCTACCTTGAAGAATGTGATTGCATCAGATGATGTCTAGGAAGAATACTTAAAGGTATTTTATAGGATTTTAGTTTTAAAATTACTATGAATGTATTGAATACTCTATAATATTAATGCATGTTTGACACTCAATAACTACAGATTAATAATAATGCAAAGCAATTCCGCTACAAAGGATGTCCTATATTTGATGAGCTCAAGGTAATATATGGAGAAAATGCTGGAACCTTGGCTCAAGAAGCAGCAAGCAATGAGGATGTGGTCCACTAGTTAGGGTTCTTGACAATGTTGTTCAGGATATTTCAATAGATCTTGTTAAAAACAGAGCATATACAAATGGAGATAATGTGGTTCCACCAATTAGGAGTCAAGGCAATCATGTTCATTTTCCTGTAGGTCCTGCAGTAGGACTTGATGAATATGTTGACTTTGTTGAAGAGACGAATGTGCAGGATCATTCTATGACTTCTAGTCTTAGACAGTGCTCTAAGTCAACAAGTTCTTTTGCAGAAGCTTGCACAAGTGTCACTGAATACTATAAAAGCAAGCTTGCATGCCTGGGTAGAGGTGTAAAGAATGATAACCCATTTTCGATCAAGAATTGTATTGCATTATTATCTTCTATCCCTGGCGTGAGTAAAGAAATATACTTGAAGGCATTGAAAGTTATCATGACAAATCGAAATTGAAGAGAAGCTTTCATGTGTGTACCTGAAGATATAAGGCCACTGATGCTCACACCTTCAGAGTTAGACCAATATTAGGGTTTATTTTTAAATTAGGATGTTGAGATTTAATATCAGACGGTTGATGTGGACTTTGAATTTAGTTTGTAATTTGCGTTTGAACTGGATACTTGACTATGAGTTTGATATAGATGAATGAAGAGGTGTCTGATTTAAATTTCTATGGATGGAATGCATTTGAATTTAATTTGGATGAATGATAGTGTGTTTCACTTTGCTTTTAATTTGAACTAATATCATACATTTTGAAAAATCTTGTCAGTATACTTTATTCAAGTTAGATGGTAAATCTAGCGTTGATATATACTCTGATTGAGAGGAAAGCTACTTTGATGAGAAATTTTTTGATGTTCATTAATCAATATGAGAGGTATCTCTAGTCAATCAATTAGGAATTAAAGTGAAAAGTTAATGGAATTTGAGACACATATCCAGGCAGCCAATTAGGGATAGAAGTGACCCTTGACTAGAACTTGTTCACAACAAGCTAATGTTGTTGACTTTGGCTATACCAACATATCAAGTTGACTCAGTTTACCTTATGTCTTATATAGGGGAGTGGTTCACTTGATCATAGTATTAGAAGTGATGTTGACCTGCAGGGAAGAAAGAGTTATTTGATTTTCATCACTCACTATTACAGAATGTCATTTAGTGTTCTTTTTGGTGTGCTAAAGTAAAAGTTCTCACTTTCAATCTCATGCCACCCATTTTTTATGCAACCAGAGATAGATTTTATTATTGCTTGCATGCTTTACTATCTCATAAATATGGAAATGCAAATATGGGAATTTGACTTCGATTCGAGGATGGGGAATCAAGTGCTAATGTAGGTCCTTGGATAGATAGAATCAATGACAGCAGGACGATAGAGATTGCACACATATAAGATTAAAAAGCAGGTATCACCTCTGTACACATCATGTACCGATATATTCATCTACATGTTTAAATCCAAATACATGCAATTTTTTTTTTGAACGGTCATTTTTGGAAGGTTTTTGAAAGGTATCTAAAAACATATATGTGCATAATGTGAGTTGTCACAATGTGGTCATACAATTAAAATGAGCGACCCTACTAAAAAAAAGATGTCCAGCCAAAATTCATGTGGTAAGCATGCCTTCAAATAATTAAACTGCATAACAATCACTGAATAGTAAGCTTAAGCATCAACACCCAATTAAAAGACAAAAGAAAATTAACAAAAAAAAAAAAGAAGAACAAGGAAAATGACATGTAAATCAAGGCAGTAAAGAAGCCAAATGATGGAGATTCATTCTAGAATTCAAACAACAAACACCTATTCAAGGTGAGTTGTTGACATTACGGCTCCCTGTTTTTCCTCCATCCTACCCACTGTGCGATGGTAAATCCTCTGAGGAGCTGCTATAGGAGAATGATCCCCCAAGTACAATGCATACAACTAGGGCGAGATTGAGAAAAAAGGAGGGGTTCATTTTGGGGGTTATTGTGGTTAGGGTTTTGATTCAAAAATGAGAGGATTCCATCTATTTGGGTTTGGCAGTTCTTCATCATTGCTGCTTCCTCCTTGCTCTCTGATTAGGAATTGAAAAATAAAAGAAAAATGGAGTAAAAGAGGATGATAAATATACTTGCACCCAAGATCTGGAATCTTGTCTCCCTTTCCTTTTGCGTTTTTTCTTCGGTACTCAAGCTCTGGCTCCTGCTCCAATCTCTCCTTTCTATAGACGAGGTTTTATGGGATAAGAGTTTCGGTGCCAAATTAATTTCCGTTGAGGGTATTTTAGTCAGACAAAATGCCCTCCGCCTCTTTATTTTTAAGACCTAAAAGGTCTATTTTTGAGTTGGCCCAAATTGGAGTATGTGAATTTTAGAGGTTTTGCCTCTGAATACCTAAAGTGGGTAGAGGGAAAAGTTTTGTGCCAAACGCTCTATTTTCTGAAACTTCTGCCCATTTTAGACATTTAGAGAAATAGAGGCAAAATTTAGACCTACCAAACATGGGCTAATTCATAGTTAATACCAAGCCTTGGAGGGCATATTCCTTGTATGCTAGGGGAGTCTTCTCTTTTGTTATTTGTGTTTTTATCATGTAATGCCCTGTCAAACACTTCTCTAATCTATAGATTTGAAAGGGTTAGCATTAGCAGATTAAAGCACCATCTCCAGTATTGCTTAACAGTGTAATCTCATGTACTAAAAGTAAGTAGATAGAATGCATTGGGCATCATCATCAAGGGTGGCCATTTTGCCACACTTATTGAAATTTGTACAAAGCGTCAACCACAAATAAATAAATAAATAAATAAATAAATAAATAAATAAATAAATAAAGAAAAAAAAAAGAGCAGCAGAAACACAAATTAGATGGGATAACAAGATCATATTAATGCTTCAAACTTAGGCTCAAGCAGAAAATTCTCTTCACTATAATGCAAGGATCAGATTCAATTACACAAAACCTAGATGAATTGTTTCTTATTTTACCAAAAGAAAAGCAACGAAGGGACAATTACAAAAAATTGTTTGAAGAGACCCAATTCCAAAATAACAGAAGATTACCTAAGCTTTTCTAATTCTAGAATAACAGAAAATTCCAGAATACCAAAATAAATTTCACCGAGAAGGGGAAGACACACATACTTGAAAGTTAGAGATGATGGTCCTCTGGATTTTCACTTTCTTCCTTCCTTTCTCTTTCTTCATTCTTTTTTCCTACCCCTTCTTGGCCAGGGGTGAGAGAGAGGAGAGGGAGAGAGCAGTGTAGAGGCAAAGGTAGCCAACTAAAAACCCTTACCTTGCAGATGCAACAACGGCATAGGGGAAAGGGAGAGAACGGTGCGCAGATAAGAGAAAAGAAGGGGGAGAGAGTAGAGAAGAGAATAGAAAAAGGAGCCGAGTGAGAGAGGGAGAGAATTGGGGAAGGAGGCAAGCAAAAGAGGGAGAGAGTAAAGAGAGCAAAGGGAGGAGAGTGAGAGAGGGAGAGAATTGGGGAGGGAGGCGAGTGAAAGAGGGAGAGAGTAAAGAGAGCAGAGGAAGAAGAGCGAGAGACTGAGAGAGAGAAAGAGAGAGCAAAGGAAGGCGAGTGAGAGAGGGAGAGAGCATAGTGAGCCAGAGAACGAAAGAGAACAAGGTTTTAAAAATTTGGGGGCGAGGGAGTGAAATAGTGATTTCAGTCAGCATTTTGTGGACCTTCACTGATGATTTCTTTTCGTTGCAAAAATATAAAATTCGTTGGTAAAATGTTTTCTATTTTAATTTTTTCTAAAAGTAAGTTAAATACCTTTACCAACGTATTCTCCTTTGTCATCGGTAAAAATATAACATTTACCAACGTTTCAGTTAAAATTTCGGTAATAATTTTTACCAATGACAAATTTCATCGATAAAAGTAACTAATTTGTCAGCAATAATTTGTTTTATTTCAATGTTTTCTAAACAATTAGTTATAAACTACCAACATTTACTGACGTTCAAAGAAAAACGATGGCAATATATTTTACCGACGACAAATTTCGTTGCTAAAAGCTAAAATTCATAGGCAATAAGTTGTATTTTATTTTAATTTTTTATAAAAAATTAGTTATACGTACTAACATTTACTAACGCTTTATGTATTTACGTCGGTAAAAATGCAATATTAAAATAATATTTACCGACGTTCCCTTTAAAATGTCCATAAAATAATTTACCGACGAAATTCTTCGTCGCAAAAAGTTAAATATTCATCTTAAATAATTTACTCTATTTTAATTTGTTCTAAAAAATAAGTTATAATGTCCTAACATTTGTTGATGAATTTTAGTTTTTCCATCGGTAAAATCCTGGGTTTCACCGACATTTTCAAACCGACATTTTATTGAAAATGTCGGTAAAATGTTACCTTCATTTTTTTATGGCCAACATTATAGTTTTTACGTCGGTTAAAGGTTACTATTATCAACGAAATTTTAACCTGTCGCTAAAAAGCGTTGCCAAATGTGTTTCTTCTTGTAGTGAAATAGTTTGGCTTGTATGCATTCTTGTCTATTAAATTAGAAAGTTACGCATACTATTATGAATTACCTTCTTTTATGTTAATTGTTCATTTATATTTAGTTATATTCATTATGTCCATTATGCTCAGTTATATTCAGTTATGTTCAGTTATGTTTATTTCTAATGTTTAGTCATGTTAAGTATGTCCTTCACTTCTTTTTATTCTTTTTGTTTATTGTTATCCGTATTTAGTAACATCATGCTTTAGTTACCTTCATATGATATATTTATGACTAGTAGGTATGATAAACACGATTGTATGGTATGTTCATCATATTATTGATTTATAGAGTCGGCACCACTGAACTTAACTCTATGAGGCCCGGCGGGGCTGAGTATAAGTTTGATATTATAAACTATTGCAGTTAAATACAGATAGGAGTATGTTGATGCTCCACTAGGTAATCAGGTTCACTACCTCATTCTAGTCCCATTTTACCGCTCCCCATGCTGGGAAGATACTAATGACATGGATAGTCAAATTTGTAAGTACTTTTCCTGTTATATATGATTCTCATACACATGCTTAATTATATGCTAACATGCTTATATATATTTTCTGACCTCTTTTTAAATTATCATGTCCCAATTCTATTTGATACAGTATGTAATTTACTACTTACTTAGTTGTTATTGAGTTATCATACTTAGGGTACTACCCTTAGTGTTACAAAAGCAGATCCCAGCCTAGATCCAGCTATCGTCACGATCCAGAGGACCCTGTGCAGGTTCCTTCAAGATTAGTTGCGTGGACACTTGATAATGTCTTTTATTAGACATATTTGATAGAGCATCTCATGATTACAACATTTCAGATCTTGGAGATATGGATAGTCCATTTATCATGCTATCATGTTTTATTTGATAGATTTATGTTTATTTTCATATTGGTGACATATATTATTATTAGTCTTTGACATTCCCACACTTATGCATTTTATCATATGCACTATTTATTTAGTATGCATTAGACATGGGGACTTTTATATGGATCATGTTGAATCCATTATCTATTTATGCAGTTTATTATGAAATGTTTAAATAGGTATTCATTGTTCTCTTTACTATCACATGTGGTTCATGGGTATGACTAGCACTTAGGCTTTCTGCATGTTATATTATATTAAGTATTTTGTGCTTATTGATATTCTTCGCACGTTTAAATGTGAAAATTTTCCTTGTAGAATTCGTATTTGCCTTAGTGCAATACGGGTTACCGTGGGATTATATGGTGCTCATGCTGTAGGCCTGGCCAGCTTACTTTAATCTCGGGCCCAGGGCGTGACACTTTCCTTTGGAAATGTTAATTTCACGCTAATGAGATCCATGGCTTATTTTTTACATTGGATGTTGTTTTTAGTCATAAGTTAAGATTGACCAACTCTTTGGCAGCTGCTTTAGCCAAGTAAGAGGTTGGTAGGTTATCTCTTTGGGAGGGTATTAGTTTATAATTGAACTCGGTGCACCTCTCTTGTATCTTTGTATTTTTGCTCCTTCTATTTCTTTTATTTTTTATTGAAAGTTATGTTACTGATTAAAAAAAAATCATTCAAGAAGGAATTATTTACAAGGGACCCACCTTTGAAAACTACTACATGGAACCTACTTTTAGCAATTAGAAAATAGAGGCCATTTTAGGAACCGCAGTGCCGGCTAACACCACTAGCAATAGGGAACATGCTTTAGGAAGCGAATGTTTTATAACTAAACTCTTATTGTCACTTGGTGTCCCCACTTTATAATTCAAGATGGGCCCATGTTCACAATCGTACAAAGTTAGCCCATGTTATAATCTTTATAAAAGTTGGGTCCATATCGTAGCTCCTATAAAGGTGAGCCCCATATTCACAATTATACAAGGTTGACCAATTTTATAATGTTATAAAATATGAGTCCGCTTCTAGTCCTACAAAGGTGGCCCTATGTTCTAATTTTTAAAATTCGTAAAAATAGGGCATGCTCTAATTTTTATAAAAGTTGTAAGTTTTAAATGTGAGCTTCATATTGAAAATTTCAAGAGTGGTCCCTATATTTTAATTTTTACAGATGAGCTCCATTTACAATGATTTATAACAATGGACTCGTGTTATAATTCCTATGGATTGTTTGGTTATACGGTAGGCTTCTGATAACGTGGGGCCTTTATAAAAACGTTAGAAGTGGGCGATGTTTACGTTATTGGAGCGTCAGTTAAACAGTGTAAATACGGGTTCCTCTTTAGAAATCCAGTAGAAAGAGCCAAACGATAAAATTATACATGGGCAATTATAGAAACAGAATCTCTTTATGAAGGCTGAAAAAGAAGACATCAGAAGCTGTGAGGATATTTAGAATCGTGAATACGTGCAGAGGAACTATTGGGTGGAAAGTTAGCTGCACCGTGGCCCAGCCCTCTTGTGGGTTCAGAATTTCAGATCACAAGCGACGTTGTCATTTTATTTGAAACTAAAACCATTCACTTTGGCACCTTCAATCCCTACAGTGTCACGACTTTCTTGATGGCATCTGTGGTAGGCCTGCTTATAGGTAGCCTCAACACATAAATACCCCTCATAAGGAGATTTTTTTGCATAAAGAGAGTATGTATTAATCCTTGTAATACTCAAACTCCAACTGAGAGAGTCTAATCAAACTCTCCTTTCTAATTCTATTTTAACTTGAATTGGAGTTTATCACCCATCAAGCTAAATACTATAAATATATATGATAAAAGTGGTAGTAGAATATTAATACCAATAAGCAAAGTTTAGAAATAAGTCATCCATCACCATTCTCTCTGTTAAGGTATCCATTTTTGTCCTGAGATTATAAAGAGTGAGTCATAGTGACTCTCTAGTAGATAGTCAAAGATCTCTATATTGGTTGCTTAATCGAAGCCGATGCCATCATGATCTACACTTTTGCTACACCTAAAGCTATCATTTCTTACATGCGGACTATCAAAAGCTGTATCCTCCACATCCAGATGGAATTGGCACTGCTAGTCCTAATACATCAAGAATCAGCTATAGCCTATAGACTGTATTACCTATAAGCATGTGAATTGTGAATTCACTTAATAAGATAGGAGTTTTACCTTCTTGAGTTTTACTCTCTTCTTTGCTGGGAATGAATATGAGGTTCTCATACCATTGCATTCCTGGAGATGCAACACTATACTATTTGCTTATTTGTAGTTTTGTCCGCAGACTATGCAGTTGGTTACGCAAAAACTGCCATAAGGGAAGGTTCCCTCAAACAGGTGTACCATTCATTTTCTCTATATCACGTCCCGCTTCCATCTTTTCTTGAATAAAAAGGCTTAATAGGGTGTTCAAGGCCAGGTCGGACTGGTAAGGCATATTCAGGTCCAGCTAGGTCTTCAAACACAGGCCTATAACCGGCCCAAGACTGTGATGGGCACCCCAGTCTAGGCAGCGCTTTCTATCACTAGTTTTGGCAAAGAAGTCAAAACTAGTCTAGGCTTCCTTTTGCTGAAGCCTGAACCAGGCCAAATATTTACTCGAGGTCCTGCCGGAGTATCACAACCCAAGGCTCAAAACTGGCCCAAAACAAGCTGGGCCCAGTTGGCTCCATCCATTAGCATTAATAGCTAACGGGCCTTTTCATAGTGTATATATCACCGCGGTGCTGCGATACAATTCAAAAGGGTAAAACGGTGTGCAATTGCCTGGACGTTCTCCTGAAATTCATTTGTGGTTTCCCGAATCCCACTGCTTTTACTAGTCTACATGTTGGGCTGCATGCATGTGAGCGGCAAGCATTTTTGGGTGAAAGTAGGACAAACACTTCACATGTGCATCACTTTAGAGCCTACAGCAATTTCCCAAGACGATCCATGTTCTACCTTTTCCTTCCAATTTTAACTTCCTATCATTGGAGCTGGGTCCCACTTGTGATAGGATATAACATTGTATACATTATGTTTGCGTCCTCTGGTATTAGACTTTCTTATCACAAGAGAGTAACAAAAAAAAACATGCTAAAGTTAAAATACAAAGGTTGAGGTTGTTTAGATATAATTTAGAATATATTACAACATTAGGATAACTTGGTTGGATTTATTATTTTGAAAAGCAATGTTTTATGATCCTATAAAGTAATGAATTTGATCAGATGTGACCAGCTTTCCTACTTTCAATATAAGACGATCTAGCTCTTTGTTACCACATATACTTTTCTGTAATGAAGACATATATTGGTTTCATAGTGTTAGTCTGTTGGAAAAAAAAAAGGGATGCTGCCGGTAGAGTTGTTCAGACCAGATATTTTGCCCTGGGTGATCAAACTTCATGTATTTTTCACAAAGTTGGTTCTTTTGATATCCTATGGCATGTGATATTGCACATATTGTACTCTGCAAATTTCTAAGGTCGCGCAATATTGCATATCATCCTATGCGATATCTTAGGGTCATGTGATATCATACGATCATTGTATGAGTAATTCTGAAGGAAATATTAAAATTTTAGACTATCCGAGGGCAGATGTTAGGTCTAATGACAGCTATACAGTCAATATCCCCAAAAAAAAAAAAAAAAGAGAAGTTGAAAAGAAACTTGTAAGCTCATTCGTGAATTATAGGTGTAGCAATCTAGATTCTGAAACCTGTAAGCTCATTTGTGAATTATATGTGTAGCAATCCAGGTTCTAGCAAGAATTCTGCAATGTTCAGTACCCTAGGTATTTATTTTACTTATTTTAAATATAATTTACTCTAATTGATTTGTATTTTCGTTAATTAGGGTTTGTTAGAACAATTTTAGCTTTCTTTTGGGTTTTGGGTTAGTTGGGTAGAGTTTGTAGTTCCGTTAAACTTTATTGTCCCACCTGATCCAATCTAGACCCATTTTGGACCCAAAGACCCCAATTGGACCAAACCAAGCCCTTACTTGTATTTGCCGCACACCATAGGGTTTTTTTAAAATAAAAACCAAAACTTAACCCAAACCCTATTTCCATTTTAAAACACATGACAATAATTTATAAAAAGAAAAACTTAAACCCAAACTCTATTTACCTTTTAAAACAAACGACAATAACAGCCGGCGCACACCCCCCCCCCCCCCCCCCCCCCCCCTCTTTCTCTCAGTGCCCCTTGCCCCTTTTCACTAGTGCCTCTTTCTCTCCCTCTTTCCCATGATTAGCCAAACTAGCCCAAACTATCGGATACCCATCATTTTCTTCATCATCTTCTTTGTCTTCACTGTGATCCATGTTGGACACGCATTTAGACTAGAACGTATAGAAGGGTTGAGCCATTTTATTGTGCATTATCAGGTTCTGTAAACAAAAGAGAGACAGAGAGAGTTCGGGGGAAGAACCCCAAACGTGTGCTGGTAGAAACCTACCTGTGCACTGCTGCGCAGGCAACGAACGGCACGTGGCTAAAACCTGCCTGTGCACTACTGGATAGGGCATGTGTGGGCGCTTGGCAACAGCGCACAGATGGATTTCCTCCTGCCTGAACTTGTTGGGGTTGGAACTTGGCTGCAGCGCTAGTGGGTTGCCATCTACATGGGGGCCAGTGAGTTGGGGCCAAACACATTCTGTTGGTCTACACCTGGAAGACCCTTGTATTGGTCACGGAACGAGATGAACCTGATTTAGTAAATTATATCCATCACATCATCTAAGAACATCCAAAATATACTAGCTAAAAGTTTCTATTAGCTCAAATAGCTAGTTTGAAGCAAAATAAGTGGCTCCAATAGACTACTTATTACACTAGATATTTTACATTTTCTCATTTTGACTAGATAAATATAGCTAGCTGATAAGTACTTAAAAATGCATGTTTGTATATATATTTTCTTGTACAATTTACTAGAAAATCATCATTTTTGCATAGATTCATAAACTTGCTATATCTAGAATTTTTTTTTTGGAAAGTTTTGTGAAAATTATTTTTCTCATGAAATAAATCCAATTTTCATCATCAATAGTTTATTTTAGAAAACTCATGTCTGATAATGTGCATTCATGTTACTATTTCATGTAAATTGGACCCATATTCATGCATTGTTGATTCATAGTCAAAATTACCTTTTTAAATGAAATGTCATTGTTTATTTATAGATCATTTAAGAAAGAGGTCCCACTCTCCAATTGTTTTAAGAATTCAAATGTGAATAAAGAAAAAAAAGCTAAGGTGAAGAGAGTTTAAGGAAAGGAAAGTCAAAGAAGGAGAACTCAAAAATGAAAAATTAATGTCATTTTTCTTTGGGCAACATACATTAAAATAGTCATAACTCTCAAACCACATGTCAGATTTGAAGAATACCTACCGTTGGAAAAGTCTTGGGTCCATAGGACCCAAGACTGCACCAATCGGAGTTGAAATGACAAAGATATAACCTCAAAAAATTTACTGCATATTTTTAGGTGGGATTGCAAAAAGTTTAAAAATTTTCTCCATGTTACACACATTTAGATGGGGCCCAATCAATGCAAACTGAAGTACAATGAAGATAAAGACGAAGCCTACCATGTATATAAAAAATTCATCTTTAGTGAGGCTAAATTATGAAGATTTGGGAGAGTTAGTTTTAGAAAGATTGTGTAGAGAATTATTAAGCAAGGAAACAATTAAGAATCTCTCACATATCTTGCAAGACATTGGAAGACTTGTTAGCTAAAAAGAGAACTTACTAGTTGAAATAGATTCTTTTGCTACAAAGTAGGATCTGGAAAGAAACAAGGGGCTCTCCACTCCTATATAAGCAAGACTTGGTATCCCATACTCTTTATGGAAAGATCGACCACCTCTCTCTAGAATTACTACTACACTTTATCTTCTTCAACTCTTTCTCCCTCCATTGAAGTCTTCAAGGAGATTTGGCGCGAAAATCACACTACACCATTGGATTTTTCATCTAGAAGAGGCTTCTCATTCTAATATGTAATTGTTTTTATTTTCAATTTTTATCTTTTATGTAAAAGTGTTGCTTTTTCTTTTCAATTTTTCTTTCTTGTAACTTGATTTATGTTTCTTTACTTATTGGTATTTGAATTGACGACCCAAAAGCCCTAAGAGCATGATTCAAATTGTGAACCTACTTAGAAAAGATTTTTAAAAGAGAAGAAAACACTTACTAAACTTTTATTTTATTGTTCACCACACATTTAAATTCTTGTCTTCCATATATTTAAATTCATTGTCAATTACACACATTTACTTTTCTTGCAACCACACATATAAATTACCGCACTTTTATTTTCCTTGTTAGGAACTTTTTTTATACATTTTGATGGTTGGATTAATTAGGAATTATTGCATGCATTATCATATGGTGGGGTTCTTTATATGATTAAGTATTGGAGAATTCATTTTACAAAATTGAAAGAGAAGAAAAAAATGGTTAGATTTAAAAAATAATTATTGCTGAAACTTGAACTTAAGATACAGGCAACCTAATTTCTGCACAGTTTTAACAAATTGCATAAACACTAGCCATTGAACACTGACTAAATAATAAAAAAACTCTTTATTGAGTTGACTTTGCCATGTAGTATGCACATTAATATATAATGATCGGGGTATGTGCTTAACAATGAATAAAAAATTAACATTCAAATGAAATAGAGAAAGGATAGATAGGAATGTTGGAGTGTGTAGGTAAAAATGTGGCTAGCTAAAATAAAATTGTGGCCTTTTAGTTAAAATTTGACTAAAGAATATATAGCCTTGTTTATGATGCTCTAAGTAAGGGGTCATTTGAGCGGTTTGTCCTTACGGACTTTATGGTTTGCATATGATGGTACAAATCACCCACACTTGGATGAAGTGAGAATTAGGCTATGCACCACCGTGGTTTTTAAACAAAATTCCCAACCTTACATCATCTTGGTTCATGTGGAGTTGTCGAATGTGTGAATTAGTGTCACAATGTTAAAAATGCTTGCAGGTTTATTCCTTGACCATTGGGCTTGTGCTCTTTTACATAGTTGCATATATGTTAGAGATTGTACCCATGATTATGTTGTTTTGGTGTAACGTCCTAATCCCAACTAACCTTGATTTACACTAATTAATCTTGTTTTGCATTAATTAAAATGTGTTTAGGCTAATTTAACTCAAACTTTTAGGGCTTGGGTCATGGATAGGTAGTCGGGTCGGGTTTGAACCTTACTTCGGTAGTTAATGACCCTTTTGTAATTTGTTCTTGCATCATATAAACACCTCATTAGTTGCATCTTGTGTAATTTTTCGTGTTAATCATCTTTCATGTTGGGCCCAACTTGATTCAAACTCATCTTGGCCCAATTAAGGCCATATGACCTAAACTGTAAATATCCCAAAAACTTAGGCTTGCATGTAAACACTTGGAAAAGTTTCATTTAAAAGAAAAACCCAATGTTTCTCTTCTTCTCCTCCTTCTTCTCACTATGCTCGTCACCCTCTTCACTTTCCTTCATCCTCACTTCATCCTAGAGCTGTCAACCAAGATTAAAGCCTTGCATGTGAGGTAAAAGCCCCATTCCTCTTCTTCATTTTCTCTTGTGTATTTTCTCCTTTGAAAAGCACCTTCTCCTCCTAGTTACAACTCCTTAAGTAGAAGAATCTACTTCCATTTCACATTTTGGGTTTGTTAGAGTCAAGAGGATTCAATTACATGACATGCATGCATTCTACATCACATTCACCATTTGCATGTCTTTTATGTAGATAACCCACTTCCCATTGAGGATTTTCCTTAATCAGACACCAAGGAGGAGTTAAGTAGGGTCAAGCACTGTGTAAAGCAAGTATTGGAGTATATACGGTACTGCATGTATGTTTATTTATTGGCTCTTGGATTGATTATTCCAAATCTTAAGCTACAGCTCTTTCCTCTTTGATTTAAGCATTTATATGTGTTAATTGAATGAAATAGAGAGTGAGTAGGTAATGTGAGTGTTGTGTGAGCCTTGAATAACCCTTAGTGACATTTTGAAAGTCATAGGAAGTTCCATTAACCTTTACACCTCAGAGTTCTGTATTGAACTCAAGTTTCAGAATCAACTTTAGAATTTCTGAAGTTTACGGCGAAGCTACGGCTAAGTCGTAAGTGTGTACGGCTCAAAGTCCCGAGAGTGACAAAAAATCAATCTTTTGCTACAGTTAACCCTCGGTTAAATGGTGTAATGAACTACAACTAAGCCGTGACCATCCCGTGACCAAGCCGTAAACCATTTTACAGCGAGCTTTTTCGAAAGCCTGAAATTCCAACTTCCTTCTACAGCTTACCTATGCCTACATTGTGGAATGAACTGCAGCTAAACCATACCTAGCCGTAGGTTTAGCATGGCTAAACCGTAGGTTAACATACAGTTGAACCGTAAATATGTATGAAATTAGGAAGAAAACCTGAGCAACTCGGTTAAGCCATAACATGTATAGGACTAAGTCGTAAGAACACTGTGAACTAAGGATAATAGGGTTTCTAATGACCTTGTAAGGCTGTAGATATGGCAACTGTTTTCCTAAATAAATTAGCCTAATGATGATTAAATGATAAGGGGGATGAGTGTAGAGTTGTCACTTATTCCCTTTTATTTTCTGGACAAATTTTCGATGTCACGTCAAGGGTGTTGGCATAAGAAGAGGTGTCTTTCATGTACACAATGTAATATCAAAATATGGTAACACAACGACACCGAACGTTTTATAAATCGTGTTAAATGGCCTCGGGATCACGGATTATCTAGCTTAAGGTTGGCTAGTAAACGTTCTTGGTACCTATTCAAATCTGAATGCATTCATATTGTTAAGAAACCTTGCCCTCAACATGACTTAGTCATGTGCCCACTCTCTTGGCAAACCTTGAGAGAAATCAGACCTGAGCTTCTACTGAGTGTGTGTCTGTCAGGCCTGAGCTTCTACTGAGTGCGTGCCTATTAGTCAAATGGGTGTAGTTAAGGTTGGGAGTCGAGCTCTCTAAGCTCATATAAGTATGCATTGTTTAATTATCAGTTACTTTGCTAACTCTGCTCTTCATGATTGAATATGACTTCAAGACCGATATTTCCCTATGTATGACGTGATATGAATGACTGCAATTTATGAAAGATATGACTTCGAGTCGGTCTTGATACGTTGAGTCGGCACCACTTAGCTTGTACCCTTTGGGTATCTTTATACTGCTACTGCAGTAGTTTACGGAGAAGTTGTCGGCGCTCCTCGGAAAGCTAGTCTGAACCACTAGTGACCCATATGTTTGTATGCTCCCTCTAAATGGTATGCTCTCTCTTAGGAGAATATAGCTTCGTGGTTGCCAATTAGTTTGCATAACATCCTATTTATGATTCATTACACATGTTACTCATGCACAACATGCCTAGTATAGATTATTGCATTATTTGACTAATGTTTATTTCTTAATTCATTTGATATATTATGATAGTTCCACATATCTCTATATTTGCTTAACCGTTGTGTTAACAGTGTTACCCTTGGTGTTACAGGTACAGAACCAAACTCCAACTCGGTTATTGACGAGTCCTCGAAGGGTGCCCCAACGGTACCTGAGGGTATAGAAGAATGGATGGATGATGATGTCTTTTATTAGTCATCCTATGGAGAGTGTCCAGTGGTTTAGTTGGGTGAATCGGTTGTGGATATGGTCTTTTGCATGGAGATGTTTAAAATAGACCTTGTGCACATGATATGTTTTAGGTTTTGTGGATATGTATGTGATGGGAATGTTTAATTAAAAGACTTAAGTTACATATGATGGTATGACATACTCTTTTATGTTTTGCTTATGATCATTACCGATGTATTTCACAGGTGCTCGTTTTGTGTTGACTTTTAATCTACGTGTTGTTGGTTATACCTTACATGTTCCCGTGGAATCTCCCTCGTAGGATTCATGCATATCTTCTCATGGCATGGATTACTATGGGATTATGTCTTCACACCCTGGGGGCCCACTCTAATCCCCAATTCCCAAAATTGGGGCATGACATACGTAAGTAATGGTATCAGAGCAACTAAAAAGTTAATTAAAAGACTTAGCAACTTTAGGGAAACGTAGTGAGGTTTCGATAGGTCTGATTGGGGGTTGAATTTTTCCATCAAGATTAGAACTTGTCTTGTATTGATATAGTATATATGACTAATTACTGTTATAATTGCAGATGAATGGCGTTTGGGTCTGGTATGAACAATAGTTCGAGCGGTAACGACCGCAACAACGTTGAATTGGATGGTGTAGATCCTCCACCACCACCCCCTCCCTATCTTACTTATAACACGGAGGAGTGATTTATGATGCTGATGCATCAATTGGCTTCCAGCAACGCCAATCAAGCAGCCATGCAAATGCAGTTGGCCACCCTTCTGGAAAGGCAGAACCAGCCCGGAGATCCTAATTCTTTGTATGAGAAATTCAAAAGAGGGGAGCTACGGAGTTCACGGGACAAGAGGATCCATTACAAGCCAATGAATGGTTCGTACATACAGAGAATGTTTTTGATTCCCTGACTTGCACACTAAGGCAGCAAGTGGTCCTTGTGGCATCCATGTTTAGAGATATCACGGATATATGGTGGAAGAGCATCCGTGATCAAATTAGGTCTATGCTAGATGCTATTGTGTGGGAAACTTTCAAGAGGCAACTCAGGAAGAATTTTATTCAAAAACATGTGACCTGTAAGAAGAAGGTTGAGTTCCTCACCCTACAGCAGAACTCCCTGACGGTTATAGAGTACATATGTGTATTCAACCAGCTCTCTCGGTTTGCCTTGCATTTGATTGATACCAAGGAAAAAGAGTTAAGAGGTTTTTCGAAGGGTTGAGGCCTGCTATTAAGGGACATGCTATGGCTTTCTAGTGTCTAGCACAATATGATGACACTGTGGAGACAGCCTATGCGGCTAAAGAAATTGAGAAGAGCTTATTTTTGGGAGAGTCTAGAAGGAATGCCCCACCTTTTGGAAAGGGTCAGCAACATTCCGATAAATAAAAGGGAGTTGTTAGTGGGACGTCAAGGCTGGTCTACGGCTTGTGCGGGAAGGGCCACGAGACGAGTAAATGCTGGAGGTCTATGGGAGCCTGTTTTGGTTGTGGCTCGATGGACCATCGCTTGTAAGAGTGCCCAAGAAGGAGGGGTTCTAGTCGAGCCCTACCCCAACAGCACTATCAATAGTCTTCTAGAGCAGCATCGCCTGCACCTTCAAGTCAACAACAGCAGGTGAGGCAAGGCCAGGGCAGACACGACATTGTCAAGGTCAACAAAAGCAAGGACAGCATAAATAGGGACAGCAGAACTGACCCCACAGACAAGGCTGCGCCTATGCCTTAACTCAGGAAAAAGCAGAAGCAGCGAAGCATGTGGTTGTAGGTAAGGTCTTCATTTGTGATATAGAAGCTAAAGTGTTGTTTGATTCGGGATCTTCGCATTCCCTTATTTCACCCCAATTCTCTAGTATAATACGGGAGCTGCTAGCGCAGCTACCATATGTGTTGAGTGTTATCACTCTGGTTAGCAAGTGGGTGACTTGTGGGGATTATTACCCAAGTTGTTGAGTTTTAATTGGAAAAGTCCTTTTTCCAGCGGAACTCATAGTGTTACGGATGCACGATTTCGATGTACTCTAGGCATGGATTGGTTGATCAAGTATATCGCTTGTTTGGATTGCTTCCGTAAGATTGTCACCGTAAAGGTAGAAAAGCTAGTCCAAGTGTTGTATTTCAAGGTGAAAAGAAGAATTTGAACACTAGGTTAATTTCAGCATTTCGAGCGGGAAGACTAATTCATAGCGGTTGTGAGGGGTACATCGCCTTCATTGTTGAGAAGAAACCACCTAAGAAGTTAGAGTAGATACTAGTGGTTGTGAGTTTTCAAATGTGTTTCCCAATGAACTACCTGGTCTTCCTCCGAATAGGAAAGTAGACTTTACTATAGAATTAGTACCCGGTACAGCTCCAATATCTAATGCTCCATATAGAATGGCACCTGTAGAGTTACGTGAGCTAAAGGTACAGTTACAAGCCCTATTGGATAAAGGGTTTATTCGTCCTAGCACATCACTATGGGGAACCCTAGTTTTATTCATGAAGAAGAGGGATGGTACCCTCAGAATGTGTATTGATTACAAGCAGTTGAATCAGGTGACAATCAAGAACAAGTATCCACTGCCTAGAATCGATGAACTATTTAATCAATTACAGGCTGCAACTCACTTTTCAAAGATCAATTTGAGATCTGGGTATCATCAGTTGCAAGTTAAAGATCAAGATACATCCAAAACTGCTTTTAGGACAAGATATGGGCACGATGAATTCTTAGTCATGCCTTTTGCGTTAACAACGCCCTAGCTGTATTTATGGCTTTGATGAACAAGATCTTTTCACGTTATCTTGATCGGTTTTTAGTAATCTTTATTAATGATGTGTTGGTGTATTCTATGACTAAAGTGAGCATGCTGAACATTTTAGAATCTCCTTGCAATTGTTGAGGGATCACCGACTGTATGCCAAACTGGATAAGTATGAATTCTGGTTAGAACAAGTTGCTTTCTTGGGACATATAATTTCAAAGGATGGATTTGCGGTAGACCTAGCCAAAATAGAGGCAATAACTAGTTGGCAGAGTCCTAAAACAGTTGTAGAGGTTAGAAGTTTTGTTGGCTTGGCGGGTTACTACCGAAGGTTTGTGAAGGATTTTCCTAGAATATTTGCCCCTTTGACAAAATTAACTCGGAGAAATGAACCTTTTGTTTGGTCGGCCAAATGTGAGTCGAGTTTCCAACTCTTTAAGGAGAAACTAACCTCAGCCCTAATCTTATCTCTACTGGTAGGTAGTGGTGGATTTGTTATCTATACCGATGCTTTAAGGATTAGGTTGGGCTGTGTATTAACTCAGAATGGAAAGGTTATAGCTTATGGATCCTGACAATTGAGAGAACACGAGAAGAATTATTCCACTCATGATCTAGAATTGGCTGCTGTTGTCTTCGCATTGAAGTTATAGAGATACTACTTGTATGGGGAAAGATTTGAAGTTCATAATGACCATCGCAGTCTCCAGTATCTATTCTCTTAGCATGATCTTAACATGAGACATCATAGATGGCTAGAATTCATAAAGGACTATGATTTTCAGATCAAGTATTTTCTAGGAAAAGGAAATGTAGTGGCTGATGTTTTAAGCAGGAAATCAACCATTGAAATGGCGGCCATGTGTGGTGAACGGTCTCTAGTAAAAGAATTTCGAGATCTGGATGTGGAAGTCAAGTTCGTGGATGATAAGGTCATGTTAGTGGCTATGTCGGTATTTGAACCCACCTTAATCCAACAAATTAAAGAGAGGCAGTTTGAAGATCCAGAATTTGTTAAGATTCGCGATCACATATCACAAATGCCAGATTTCAGGATAGTAGATGGTGTATTATACTTCAGAGACAGACTGTGTGTTCAAGCGGTCCAAAATCAGAATTTGAAGAAAGCAATCATGACCGATGCACATCACGCTAGATATTCCATGCACCCTAGGAGTAATAAAATGTATCGGAATCTAAATGGCAGGTTTTGGTGGAATAATATGAAGCGACACATTGTAGGCTTTGTAGCAAGATGTTTTACCTGTCAACGCGAAAAGGCTGAACAAAGAAAGCCTCTTGGTTTGCTGAATCCTTTATAGATTCCAAAGTGGAAATGGGAGAACCTAACAATGGATTTTGTTTTAGGGCTGCCCCGGACGACCAAAATCATGATGTTATATGGGTGATTGTCAATCGACTAAGGGAGTCAGCCCACTTTATTCCTATTAGAAAAGGGATGAAATTCCATGAGATGGACAAGATCTTTATTGATGAGATCGTGCGGATGCATGGTACTCCAGTTTCAATTGTATCTGATTAGGATAGTAGATTTGTATCCTCCTTTTGGCAATCTTTTCAGAAATCCATGGGTACTAAACTCAATTTTAGCATGGTTTACCATCTGTAGACTAATGGACAATTAGAGCGAATGATACAAACCCTTGAAGATATGCTACGAGCTAGCATGTTGGACTTTGGGAAGGAATGGGATGAACACCTCTCCTTATGTGAATTTGCGTATAACAGTATTTATCATGCGAGCATCGGAATAGCCCATTCGAAGCTTTATATGGCCGTAAGTGCCATACATTGGTCTGTTGGGAAGAAGTAGGAGTTAGAAGTTTTTGTGGACCTTATCTAGTTATGGACACTGCGGAAAAGGTGCAAAAGGTTCAAGACAGATTGAAGGTTGCGCGATCTCACTAGAAAAGTTATGCAGACAACCACCGTAGGCCCCTTGAATTTTAGGTAGGAGACAAAGTTTTCTTGAAGGTTTCTCCAATGAAGGGTACTATTAGATTTGGGCAGAAGGGCAAGTTATCTTCGTGATTTGTAGGGCCTTTTGAGATACAAAGCACAGTCGGAGATTTGGCTTATAGGTTAGAGATACCACCTCAACTCGCCAGAGTTCATGACATATTTCATGTATCGATGCTTAGGAAGTACCTTCCGGATCTTTCAGATGTCCTTGAATTAGATGACATTCAAGTCAAGCCCGATGTGAGCTATAAAGAAAACCCCTTCGTGCAATTGACTCTAAAGAGCAAGTAAGTACTGTGTACTCGAACGATCAAATGGGTTAAGGTTCTTTGGAAGCATCACAGACAAGAAGAAGCTACTTGGGAACTTGAAGATCAAATTTGGGCGAAATATCTAGATCTCCTACTCGAGTTATGTTTCATTTGAAAAATCGAATGATCTTAAGTGGGGGAGGATATAAGGTCCTAATCCCAACTAACCTTGATTTACATTAATTAATCTTGTTTTCCATTAATTAAAATGTGTTTAGGCTAATTTAACTCAAACTTTTAGGGCTTGGGTCATGGATAGGTAGTCAGGTCGGGTTCAAACCTTACCTAGGTAGTTAAGGACCCTTTTGTAATTTGTTCTTGCATCATATGAATACTTCATTAGTTGCAACTTGTGTAATTTTTCATATTGATCATCTTTCATGTTGGGCCCAACTTGATTCGGACTCATCTTGGCCCAATTGAGGCCTTGTGACTTAAACTGTAAACATCCCAAAAACTTGGGCTTGCATGTAAACACTTGGAAAAGTTTCATTTAAAAGAAAAACCCAATGTTTCGCTTCTTCTCCTCCTTTTTCTCACTGTGCTTGTCACCCTCTTCACTGTCCTTCATCCTCACTTCATCCTAGAGCTGTCGACCAAGATTGACGCCTTGCATGTGAGGTAAAAGCACCATTCCTCTTTTTCATTTTCTCCTGTGTATTTTCTCCTTTGGAAAGCACCTTCTCCTCCTAGTTACAGCTCCTCAAGGAGAAAAATCTACTTCTATTTCACATTTTGGGTTTCAAGAGTCAAGAGGACTCAATTGCATGACAAGCATGCATTCTACATCACATTCACCATTTGTATGTCTTTTATGTAGAGAACCCACTTCCCATTAAGGATTTTCCCTAATCACACACCAAGGAGGAGTTGAGTAGGGTCAAGCATTTTGTAAGACAAGTATTGGAGTACATATGGTATTGCATGTATGTTTATTCGTTAGCTCTTCGATTGATTATTCCAAATCTTAAGCTGCAGCTCTTTCCTCATTGATTTAAGCTTTTATATGTGTTAATTAAATGAAATAGAGAGTGAGTAGGTAATGTGGGTGTTGTGTGAGCCTTGAAGAACCCTTAGTTACATTTTGAAAGTCATAAGAAGTTCCCTTAACCTTCACACCTTAGAGTTCTGTGTTAAACTCAAGTTTCAAAATCATCTTCAAAAGTTCTGAAGCTTATGGCGAAGTCATGGCTAAGCCGTAAATGCGTACAGCTCAATGTCCCAAGCATGACGAAAACTCAAATTTGTACTACGGCTAACCGTCGGTTAAGCCGTGACTTTTCGTGAGCAAGCCGTAAGCAATTTTACTGCGAGTTTTTCCGAGAGCCTGATATTCCAACTTTCTTTTACGACTTACCATCGGCTGCATCGTGGAATGCATGATGGCTAAACTGTACCTAGCTGTTATAAGGTCCCGAATCCCGCTAATCTTAATTACGTTAATTAATCTTGCTTTATATTAATTAAACCTTGTTGATGTTAGTTTAACGTGAAACTATTGGGTTTGGGCCTTGGTCAAGTAGTTGAGCAGAGTTCGGACCATACTTAAGTAGTCAAGGACGTTTTCGTAAATTGCTTTTATCTTTTATGAACACCTAGTCCATTGCCTTTCGTGTAATTTTTCATGTAGATCATCTTACATGTTGGGCTTGACTTGATCCGACTCATCCTAGCTCAAGAGAGGCCCATTTGACTTAAATTGAAATTTCCAAGAAATTATTGGGCTTGCATGCAACACTATAGAAAAGACTTGATTAAAAAGAAAGAAACCATCGTTCCTCCTCACTTCTCACTCTGGGACGTTGGAAGTCACTCATCTCTGCTTCTCCTTCTCTCCATCTCAACTCTTGAAGCCTTACATGAATGACGATTAGGCTCCACCGGAATCCACCCATTCTCCATCTCCTTTAATTAAAGAGAGCCCACTTTCCAATTGGAAATCTTCCCCAAGCACACAACTAGAAAGTGTTTGAGAGGGTTAACACTGTTAAGAGGCAAGTAATTGAGTCATTTGGATTGCATGCATGATTAAGTTATTGACTATTGAGTTAGCTCGTTACATTTTCCAATCTCAATCATTCTCATTGTTTTAATTGATACAAATGTGGTATGGAGTGATTTAGAATATAAACATGTAATAGGAGGGTGTGTGGGTGTTGAACTCCATCAGGTACACTATAATCAAGTCATAGAAACTCCCCACAATGAGGTTCTGTATTGATCCCGTAGAAGAAATGACCTATAGAACTAACTTCAGGTTTTTTGAAACTTACGGTAAAGCCACGGCTAAGCCATGAGCGTTTACGGCTCAAAGTCCAGAGAGTAGCGAAACTTGGTTTTGTACTACGGCTTACCCACAGCTACACCGTGAAACATACTACGGCTAAGCCGTCACCAGCCCGTACCCAAGCCGTAAGCCTTTCTACGGCGAGCTTTTCAGAAAGCTCCAAAAATCCATTTTCTTCTATGGCTTTCACATGGCTACACCGTGAAATGCTTCACGGCTCAGCCATAACCTGATCGTAACCCAGCCGTAGGCTTAGCACGGCTAAGCCGTAGGCTAATATACGGCCAAGCGTAAATGTGTCTGTACTATTGGAGGAAACCTGAATTACTCGGCTAAGCCGTAGCGTTGTATCCAGCTAAGCCGTATGAACCCAGTGAATTTAGGATGTTAGGAATTCTTCATTGATCTTATAGGGCCTTAGTATTGGCACCTTCTTACCCCTACACGGGCCCAACTGTAAGGATACATGAAGAGGATAAATGAATTCTGGATGATACCCAAAGTCAAGTCGTGGATGTTGGCAAAAGAAGGGGGTGTTCTTTATGCACACAAGGCAATACCAAGATGTGGTAACACAACGACACCGGACGTTTTATGAGTACATCGTGCTGAATGTCCTTGGGGATCATGGGTTACTTAATACAGGGTGAATAATGATTTCCTGGGTACTTTTTCAATCCGAATGCATTCATCTTGCTAAAATACGTTACCTTCAGCATGATTGTTATTGGATTCACTTCCTCTAGTAAACCCGGAGGCACTTCAGACCTGAGCTTTTAATGGGTGCGTGTCTAATAAGCCAGAGCTTTTACCGAGTGTGTGTTTGCTCGCCAAGGATACAGCCGAGATTCGGGCCTTGTAGCCCATGTGTATATGCTTGCTTAATTATTCGTCTACATCATGATTAACTATTCCTTATGTCTGTTAGGACCAGTATGATTGAATCCGAGTCGGCACCACTTAGCTTGTGCCCTATGGGTATATGTATGTTCCTACTGCAGTAGTTTATGGAGGAGATGTCGGCACTCCTCAGGAAGCTAGCTTGATCCCTTAGTGACCCATATGTATGCTCCCTTTCGAGAGAATAGAGCATCGTGGTTGCCGTTCCATATGTATGATTTTTAATTGTAATTCCTCATCCGTTGTCATTCATGCACTGCATGTCTAGTAGACTTTTATTGCTCCATTTAATCATGATATACTGTTAAGTTCAATTGATGTATTATGTTATACTTGTTTCATATGTCTCAGTACTTGCTTAACCGTCGTGTTAACAGTGTTACCCTTGGTATTGCAGGTACAAAACCCAGTCCCAACTCGGGTGTTAACGCGCCCCCGGAGAGTGCCCCAACGGTACCTCGGGGTATAGATGAATGGAAGGATGACGATGTCTTTTATTAGTCATCCTGCGGAGTGTGTCAGTTCTGGAGATGTTACGGTCACCTTTGGTCTGTTCTTGAGAGAAAGCAAATTGGCCTTTATGTACTTAATTCCTTTAAGTAGATGTTGAATTATAAGAAGTGTAATTGGAACTTAAGTACTGCTATATACAGATATCTATATGTTTATCTATGAATGCTAATGGATATGTTCTTTTAACGTGCTTTTGATTATTACTGAGACTTTCACAGGAAATTCGCTTATGATAAGTTACATTCCTACGTGTGTTGGCATACTTCACACGTTTCTGTGAAATCTCCCTTGTAGGAATTCGTGCACAATTCTTCAAGGCACGGATTTTTACGGGATTACGTATTCGCGCCCTGGGGGCCCACTCAAATCCCCAAATTCCCGAGATTGGGGCATGACATACATAGGTAATGGTATGAGAGACGCACTAAAAAGTCAATTAAAAGACTTAGCAACATTAGGAAATGTGGTGAGGTTCCGATCGGTCCGTTCGGGGTGGATCTCTATTATGATTATAATCTTTTAGTACAATTGTAGTATGTATATGTATATGTATATATGACTAATAACCATTGTGATTGCAGATCCATGGCGTCCGGGTCTGGTACAACAATAGTTCGAGCGGTAATGACCGCAACAATGTGGAATTGGAAGGTGCGGACCCTCCACCGCAACCTCCTCCTCATCCCACATACAACACGCATGAACGGTTCATGATGATGATGAATCAGCTAGCCTCTAGTAATGCCAATCAAGCTGCCATGCAATTGCAGTTAGCCACTCTATTGAGCAGGCAAGATCAACCTAGAGATCCTAATTCCCTGTATGAAAAGTTCCGAAAGAGGGGAGCCACGGAGTTTACAAGACAAGAGGACCCGTTGCAAGCAGACGAATGGCTTGTCCACGCTAAGAATGTCTTCGATACCCTAACTTGTACACCAAGGCAGCAGGTGGTCCTCATAGCGTCCATGTTCAGGGATATTGTGGATACATGGTGGAAGAGTATCCGAGACCACATTAGGGCCATGCCAGATGCTACTGTTTGGGAAGCCTTTAAAATGCAATTCAGGAAGAAGTTCATTCCCAAGCATGTGACCCATAAGAAGAAGGAAGAGTTCTTCTCCCTACAGTAGAACTCCATGACCGTTGCAGAATAAGTGCATGTATTCAGCCAGCTTTCTCGGTTTGCTCTAGACCTAATTGACACGGAGGGAAAGAGAGTGGAAAGGTTTCTGGAAGGGTTAAGGCCTGCTATCAAGGGACATGCTACCGCTTTTCAACGTCCAGTTCAATATGATGATGCTGTGGCCAGAGCCTATGCAGTTGAAGAGATTGAGAAAAACCTATTTCTGGGAGAGTCTAGGAAGAGTACCCCGCCTTCTGCGAAAGGCCAGCAATATTCTAAGAAACAAAAAGGGGTTGTTAGTGGAGCATCACGACTAATCTGCGGTGTATGCGAGAAAGGTCACGAGACTAGTAAATGTTGGAGGTCCACGGGAGCCTGTTTTGGCTGTGGCTCAATGGACAACCCTTTGTCCGAGTGCCCGAGAAGGAAGGACTCTAGTCAAACCCCACCGCAGCAGCAGTACCAGCAGTCTTCTAAGGCGACACCACCCGCGCCTAATGGTCAGCAACAGCAAGTGAGGCAAGGCTACGGGCAGACACGACAAGGTCAAGGACAGCGAGGCAAGGATAGCAGCACCGACTCCAAAGGCAAGGCCGCGCTTATGCATTGACACAGGAAGAAGTCGAAGCAACGGAGCATGTGGTTGTAGGTAAGGTTTCTATTTGTGGCATTGAAGCTAAAGTGTTGTTTGATTCAAGATCTTCGTACTCCTTCATTTCACCTCGATTCTCTCGCAGGATACGGGAATTGCCAGCACAGTTACCATATGTGTTGAGTGTTATAACTTCGGTTTGCAAGAGGGTGACTTGTGATGATTATTACCTTGGTTGTCGAGTCCTTATCGGAGAGGTTCTTCTCCCAGCGGAACTCATTGTAGTTCCCATGCACGATTTTGATGTAATCTTAGGCATGGATTGGTTGACCAAATATATGGCCTGTTTAGATTGTTTTCGTAAGATTGTCACCGTGAGGGTAAATGAAGATGGCCCAAGTGTTGTGTTCCAAGGTGACAAGAAAAGTTTGAGCACTGGATTAATTTCTGCACTTCGAACAGAAGGACTGATTCATAGTGGTTGTGAGGGGTATATTGCTTTCATTGTGGAGAAGAAAACACTTAAGAAGCTAGCAGAAATACCTGTGGTGTGTGAGTTCCCTGATGTATTTCCTGATGAAGTACCTGGTATTCCCCCGATTAGGGAAGTGGACTTTACTATAGAGTTGGTACCCGGTACTGCTCCCATTTCTAGGGCTCCATATAGAATGTCCCCAGCAGAGTTACGTGAGCTAAAAGTACAATTATAGGACTTATTGGAGAAGGGATTCATTCATCCTAGCACATCACCATGGGGAGCCCCAGTCTTATTCGTGAAGAAAAAGGATGGCACCCTCAGAATGTGTATTGATTACCGGCAGTTAAATCAGGTGACAGTCAAAAATAAATATCCACTGCCTAGAATTGATGAGCTGTTTGATCAATTACAGGGTGCAACCCGTTTTTCTAAGATTGATCTCCAGTCCGGATACCATCAGCTGCGAGTTAGGGATCAAGATACCTTGAAAACAACTTTCAGGACTAGATACGAGCATTATGAATTCTTGGTTATGCCTTTTGGGTTAACAAATGTCCCCACAGTATTTATGGCTTTGATGAACAAGATCTTCTCACCATACCTTGATACCATACCTTGATCAGTTTGTGGTAATCTTCATTGATGATGTTTTGGTATACTCCAAGACTAAAGACTAGCATGCGGAATATTTGAGGATTTCTCTGCAATTGCTAAAGGACCATCGTTTGTATGCCAAACTGGACAAGTGTGAATTCTGGCTGGAACAAGTTGCCTTTTTGGGGCATATAATCTCGAAGGATGGGCTTGCAGTAGATCCAACTAAAGTTGAGGCTATAACTAATTGGCAAAGTCCCAAAATTGTTGCAAAGGTTAGAAGTTTTGTTAGTCTGGCAGGTTATTATAGAAGGTTTGTAAAGGACTTTTCTAGAATAGTTGAACCTTTGACAAAGTTGATTCGGAGGAATGAGCCATTTGTTTGGTCGGCTGAGTGTGAGTCGAGTTACCAACTCCTTAAGGAGAAACTAACCTCAGCTCCCATCTTATCTCTACCAAAGGGTAGTGGTGGGTTTGTTATCTATACCTACGCTTCGAGGATTGGGTTAGGTTGTGTGCTGATGCAGAATGGAAAGGTGTTAGCCTATGGATCTCGGCAACTGAAGGAACATGAGAAAAATTATGCCACGCATGATTTAGAATTAGCTGCAGTGGTATTTGCATTGAAGTTATGGAGACACTATTTGTACGGGGAGAAATGCGAAGTCCATAGCGACCATCGCAGTCTCCAGTATCTATTTTCACAGCACGATCTTAACATGAGACAGCGTAGATGGTTGGAATTCATAAAGGATTATGATTTCCCGATCAAATATTTCCTCGGGAACGGGAATGTAATAGCTGATGCCTTGAGCAGGAAGTCCACCATTGAAATGGCAGCACTGTGTGGTGAATGGTCTCTAGTGGAAGAATTCCAAGATCTGGATGTGGAAGTTGAATTCGTAAATGATAAGGTCATGCTGGTGGCTATGTCAGTCTTTGAGCCCACCCTACTTCAACAAATCAAGGAAAGGCAGTTTGAAGACCCGGAGGTTTGTTAAAATTTGTGACCACATCTCGGAGAGACCCGATTTCAGGTTAGTCGATGGTGTACTGTACTTCAGAGATAGGCTCTGTGTTCCAACGGTCCAAAATCATAACTTAAAAAGGGAAATCATGACCGAGGCACATCATGCTCGATATTCCATGCACCCCGGGAGTACAAAAATGTACTGAAATCTACATGCCAGGTTTTGGTGGAATAACATGAAGCGGGATATTGCGGGCTTTGTGGCAAGGTGCCTTACTTGCCAATGAGTAAAGGCTGAACACAGGAAGCCTCTCGGTTTGTTACATCCTCTACAGATTCCTAAGTGGAAATGGGAGAATTTGACAATGGACTTTGTTTCAGGGCTGCCCAGGACAAGTAAGCATCATGATGTTGTGTGGGTGATTGTCAACCGACTAACGAAGTTAGCCCACTTTATTCCCATAAAAAAATGGATGAAATTTCAGGAGATGGCCAAGATCTTCATTGATGAAATTGTGCGGCTACACAGTACTCCAGTCTCCATTGTTTCCGATCGAGACAGTAGATTTGTGTCTTCCTTCTGGTAGTCTTCTCAGGCGTCCTTGGGTACTAAACTCAGTTTTAGCGCAGCTTATCATCCGCAGATCGACAGGCAATTGGAGAGAACGATACAAACCCTCGAAGATATGCTACAAGCTAGCTTGTTGGACTTCGGGAAGGAGTGGGATGAACACCTCTCCTTATGCGAATTCGCGTACAATAATAGTTACCATGCGAGCATCGAAATGGCTCCATTTGAAGCCCTGTATTGATGTAAGTGCCATACATCGGTTTGTTGGGAAGAGGTTGGGGTTAGGAGTTTCCATGGACCCGCCCTAGTAGGGAATACAACGGAGAAAGTGTAAAAGGTGCAAGATAAATTGAGGACTGCACGATCACGCCAGAAAAGTTACGCAGACAATCGCCGTCGGCCCCTGGAGTTCCAAGTGGGGGACAAGGTTTTCTTGAAGGTTTCCCCAATGAAGGGTACTATCAGGTTCAGACAGAAGGGCAAGTTAGCTCCGCGTTTTGTAGGACCATTCGAGATACAGGGCAGGGTTGGAGATTTGGCTTATCACTTGGAGCTACCACCCCCGCTCGCGGGAGTTCATATTTGTTCCATGTGTCGATGCTTATGAAATACCTTCAGGATCCTTCACATGTCCTAGAGTTGGACGACATAAAAGTTAAGCCTGATGTGAGCTATGAAGAAAGACCGTTTCGCATCATTGACACCAAGGAACAAGTCTTGCGTACCTAGACGATCAAATGGGTTAAGGTCCTATGGGAGCATCACGGTTAGGAAAAGGCCACTTGGGAGCTTGAGGAGCATATTAGGACAAAATATCCGGAGTTATTACCCAAGGTACATTGCATTCGGAGGACCGAATGATCTTAAGTGGGGGAGGATGTAAGGTCCCGAATCCCACTAATCTTAGTTACGTTAATTAATCTTGTTTTATATTAATTAAGCCTTGTTGGTGTTTGTTTAATGTGAAACTATTGGGTTTGGACCTTGGTCAAGTAGTTGGGCAGAGTTCGGACCATACTTAAGTAGTCAAGGACCTTTTTGTAAATTGCTTTTATCTCTTATGAACACCTCGTCCATTGCTTTTCGTGTAATTTTTCATGTAGATCATCTTACATGTTGGGCTTGACTTGATCCGACTCATCCTAGCTCAAGAGAGGCCCATTTGACTTAAATTGAAATTTCCAAGAAATTATTGGGCTTGCATGCAACACTATAGAAAAGACTTGATTAAAAGAAAGAAACCATCGTTCCTCCTCACTTCTCACTCTGGGACGTTGGAAGTCACTCATCTCTGCTTCTCCTTCTCTCCATCTCAACTCTTGAAGCCTTACATGAATGACGATTAGGCTCCACCGGAATCCACCCATTCTCCATCTCCTTTAATTAAAGAGAGCCCACTTTCCAATTGGAAATCTTCCCCAAGCACACAACTAGAAAGTGTTTGAGAGGGTTAACACTGTTAAGAGGCAAGTAATTGAGTCATTTGGATTGCATGCATGATTAAGTTATTGACTATTGAGTTAGCTCGTTACATTTTCCAATCTCAATCATTCTCATTGTTTTAATTGATACAAATGTGGTATGGAGTGATTTAGAATGTAAACATGTAATAGGAGGGTGTGTGGGTGTTGAACTCCATCAGGTACACTATAATCAAGTCATAGAAACTCCCCACAATGAGGTTTTGTATTGATCCAGTAGTATAAATGAGCTATAGAACTGATTTCAGGTTTTCTGAAGCTTACGGCGAAGCCATGGCTAACCCGTGAGCGTTTACGGCTCAAAGTCGAGAGAGCAGCGAAACTTGGTTTTATACTACGGCTTACCCACGGCTACGCCGTGAAACGTATACGGCTAAGATGTGACCAGCCCGTACCCAAGCCATAAGCCTTCCTCTGGCGAGCTTTCCAGAGAGCTCCAGAGATCCATTTTCTTCTATGGCTTCCACACAGCTACACCGTGAAATGCCTTACGGCTCAGTCATAACCCGACCGTAACCTAGCCGTAGGCTTATCACGGCTAAGCCGTAGGCTAATATACGGCTAAGCCGTAAATGTGTCTGTACTATTAGAGGAAACCTGAATTGCTCGGCTAAGCCGTAGCATTATATCCGGCTAAGCCGTATGAACCCAATGAATTTAGGATGTTAGGAATTCTTCATTGTCTTATAGGGCCTTAGTATTGGCACCTTCTTACCCCTACACGAGCCCAACTGTAAGGATACATGAAGAGGATAAATGAATTCTGGATGATACCCAAAGTCAAGTCGTGGATGTTGGCAAAAGAAGGGGGTGTTCTTTATGCACACAAGGCAATACCAAGATGTGGTAACACAACGACACCGGACGTTTTATGAGTACATCGTGCTGAATGTCCTTGGGGATCATGGGTTACTTAATACAGGGTGAATAATGATTTCCTGGGTACTTTTTCAATCCGAATGCATTCATCTTGCTAAAATACGTTACCTTCAGCATGATTGTTATTGGATTCACTTCCTCTAGTAATCCCGGAGGCACTTCAGACCTGAGCTTTTAATGGGTGCGTGTCTAATAAGCCAGAGCTTTTACCGAGTGTGTGTTTGCTTGCCAAGGATACAGCCGAGATTCGGGCCTTGTAGCCCATGTGTATATGCTTGCTTAATTATTCGTCTACATCATGATTAACTATTCCTTATGTCTGTTAGGACCAGTATGATTGAATCCGAGTCGGCACCACTTAGCTTGTGCCCTATGGGTATATGCATGTTCCGACTACAGTAGTTTATAAAGGAGATGTCGGCACTCCTTGGGAAGCTAGCTTGATCCCCTAGCGATCCATATTTATACTCCCTTTCGGAAGAATAGAGCATCGTGGTTGCCATTCCTTATGTATGATTTTTAATTGTAATTCTTCATCTGTTGTCATTCATGCACTACTTGTCTAGTAGACTTTTATTGCTCCCTTTAATCAGGATATACCGTTAAGTTCAATTGATGTATTATGTTATACTTGTTTTATATGTCTCAGTACTTGCTTAACCATCGTGTTAATAGTGTTACCCCTGGTATTGTAGGTACAGAACCTGGTCCCAACTCGGGTGTTGATGCGTCGCCGGAGAGTGCCCCAACGGTACCTCAGGGTATAGATGAATGGAAGGATGACGATATCTTTTATTAGTCATCTTGCGGAGTGCGTCATTTCTAGAGATGTTATAGTCACTTTTGGTCTGTTCTTGAGAGAAAGCAAAGTGGCCTTTATGTACTTAACTCCTTTAAGTAGATGTTGAATTGTAAGAAGTGTAATTGGAACTTAAGTACTGCTATATACATATATCTATATGTTTATCTATGAATGCTAACGGATATATTCTTTTAACGTGCTTTTGATTATTACTGAGCCTTTCGCAGGAAATTCGCTTATGATAAGTTACATTCCTACGTGTGTTGGCATACTTCATACGTTCCTGTGAAATCTCCCTTGCAGGAATTCGTGCACATTTCTTCAGGGCATGGATTTCTACGGGATTACGTATTTGCGCCCTGGGGGCCCACTCAAATCCCCAAATTCCCGGGATCGGGGTGTGACAGTTGTAACCCTAACAGTAGGCTTAGCACGGCTAAGCTATAGGCCAACATACGGTTGAACCGTAAATGCGTATAAAATTAGAAAGAAAACTTGAGCCACTTAGCTAAGCCAGAACATGTACACGGCTAAGCTATAAGAACATAGTGAACTAAGGATATTAGGGTTTCCAATGACCTTATAAGGCTCTAGATATGGCACCTTTTGACAAATTAAATTAGTCTAATGGTGATTAAATGATAAGGGGGATGAGTGTAAAGCTCTCACTTATTCCCTTTGATTTTCCGGACGAATTTCCGATGTCACGTCAAGGATGTTGGCATAAAAAGAGGTGTCTTTTATGTACACATGTAACACCAAAATATGGTAACACAACGACACCAGATGCTTTATGAATACATCGTGTTGAATGACCTCGGGATCATGGATTATCTAGATTATGGTTGGCTAGTAAACGCTTATGGCACCTATTCAAATCTGAATGCATTCATATTGTTAAGAAACCTTGCCCTCAATATGACTTAGTCATGTGCCCACTCTCCTGGCAAACCTTAAAACAAATCAGACCTGAGCTTCTATTGAGTGCGTGTCTGTCAAGCCTGAGCTTCTACTGAGTGTGTGCCTGTTAGTCAAATGGGTGTAGTTAAGGTTGAGAGGGTTCGAGCTCTCTTAGCTCATATAAGTATGCATTGTTTAATTATCAGTTACTTTGTTCACTCTGCTCTTCATGATTGAATATGACTTCAAGACCGATATTTCCTTACGTATGACATGATAAGTATGATTGCAATTTATTAAAGATATGAGTTCAAGTAAGTCTTGATACGTTGAGTCGGCACCACTTAGCTTGTGCCCTTTGGGTATCTTTATGCCGCTACTGCAGTAGTTCACGGAGGAGTTGTCGGTGCTTCTCGGGAAGCTAGTCTGATCCCCTAGTGACCCATATGTATGTACGCTCCCTCTAAATGATATGCTCTCTCTTGGGAGAATATAACCTCGTGATTGCCAATTGGTTTGCATAACATCCTGTTTATGATTCATTACACATGTTACTCATGGACAACATGCCTAGTATACAATTATTGCATTCTTTGACTAATGTTTACTTCTTAATTCATTTGATACATTATGATAGTTTCACATATCTCTATATTTGTTTAACCGTCGTGTTAACAGTATTACCTTTGGTGTTACAGGTACAGAACCAAACTCCAACTCGGTTATTGACGCGTCCCCAGAAGGTTCCCTAACAGTACCTGTAGGGCTATCAATCCGGCCCTTTAGAAAGGGGGCTCGGCCCGGCCCGCCCTGCAAAAGCCCTTAAAGCGAGGGCTTATTTTCTTCATCTAAAGCCCGAGGGTAGGGTAGGGTAGGGCTCTATTTTTAAAAGCCTACATCTAGAGGGCTGAGCTTAAGCTTGACTAATCAGGCTTGAGGGGGCCCGGCCCGGCCCGTTATTTATTAAATTTTAATATAAAATATATAATATACACAAGCCTTTTGGGCTTGTTATACTTTTTGCCAAATCTTTTCCACTTTCCACTTTGTGAGAAATTATCAAAATACCCAGCTAACAGTCATAAAACAGTTACATTTGAGGGGCATTTTAGTGTTTTAAAAGATAAACCCTAAATGTCATCCTTTATAAACAATTCCCTCTCATCAATGACAATCATCGACAAAGTAAAGAGAGAAAGCCCTAAACGCTGCTAAGAACGCCACACAGAAGCATCATCTTTTTCCTCTCATTTTCAATTTCTCATTTTCTCACTCCTGCTTTGTATTGGACACTCAGCGAGATTTTTCTTCGTGGTGGTTTAGTGTTGCTGGTAAGTTATATCTTCACCTATCTCCCCTTTTTCTGGTTTTATTTGGGTATAGATATGGTTTAATGATTCAGCCATGCGGGGTTTGGAAGGGACGGTTTGGCGATGTGGCACTACAAGAAATCAGAGAGAGACCGAGGGAGGGTGAGATCAACTGAGAGACAGATTAGAGAGTAGAAAGCAGAGAGCAGAGAGAAAGAGTGACTGAGCGAGAGACCAAGAGAGGGTGAGATCGACTGAGAGAGAGAGCAGAAAGTAGAGAAAGAGATCAACTGAGAGAGAGAGCAGAAAGAGATCGATAGAGGGTGAGATCGACTGAAAGAGAGAGAGCAAAGAGCAGAGAGAAAGAATGATTCAGAGAGAGACTGAGAGAGAGTGAGATAGACTGAGAGAAAGAGAAATCAGAGAGCAGAGAGAGATCGACTGAGAGAGAGAGCAAAGAGAGACCGAGAGAGGGTGAGATCAACTGAGAAGGAGAGAGCAGAGGGAGACTTAAGAGAGAGAGAGCCAGAGAGAGAACCCAGTGATCGAGAGATCAGAGTTCGGAGAGCCGAGATTGGAGAGAGAGAGCGAGCCACAAAGAGAGAGTGAGCAAGCGCGAGAACCCAGCGACCGAGATTAGAGCACCCAGAGTAGATCAGGAGTGAGAGGGAGAGAACCCATCGAGCGGTAAAGAGTGATCGGATCAGGAATGAGAGAGAAACAGAGAGAACAGGTGAGGGAGAAAAGAAAAAGGGGCGGGCGATCAGGAATGAGAGAGAAATAGAAAGATCAGGTGAGGGAGAAAAGAAAAGGGGGTGGGCGATCAGGAATGACTAATGAGAGAGAAATAGAAAGATCAGGTGAGGGAGAAAAGAAAAGGGAGTAGGCATCAAATGAAAAATTATGATGTCTCTGTTTAAAAATTGAGAAAAGGGGAAAGTTGGAGGCGCATAAATTTTCGTCGCCAAAACAAAATTTTGGCGATAAATTATTTTATTGTTTAAATTGTATGGACTACATTAATTGATTTACAAATTATGATGACTCTGTTTTTATTTTCTTTTGCAGATACACATAGGCAACAAAATTAAAATAAAAGTGCCACCAATCAGCAAAATTATTAGTGCCACTAATCAGGCATTATCTTCCAACTCACTGTTTTTACTTCTCTTTTTTAGTTTAATATTGTTTATTTATTTTAATTAGAGTTCTTATCTAAGATTGATTTGTCAACAATGTCTACTCATAATGTTGTTAATGATAGCATTCATGAACCCATCCCCATTGAGGTGGATGCAACTACCCATGATGTGCCATTTCAACCTCCCTCTTTTTCATCTTCCACACCCTCTTCTATGCTGTTTCATCTAACACAATATCTATTCCAGAGCCTTCAAAAAAGAACTCAAAAAGAGCAGAAATTTGGGGTCATTTTAAGCAACTAAATGTTTTAAAAAAACAAAAAGATGGAACTCAAAAAGAATGTCATGTTGTTGAGTGTAAATATTGTAAGAAACAACTAAATAATAATGAAAGAAATGGAATTACCCACATAACTAGACACTTTAAGGAATCATGTCCTAAAAGACCTAGACATGAAACAAACCAATCAATATTGACAACGGCTTTTGCGACATCCAATGATGCCTTAGGTATCTATAAATTTGATCAAAAACAATGTAGAGATGCACTTGCAAGAATGATCATTTTACATGAATATCCATTTAATGTTGTGACACATGAAGGTTTTATTGAATTTTGTAAAATTCTACAACCTCAATTTAAAGTGGTGTCACGTATCACAGTGAAATTTGATTGTATTGAAATTTACAAACAAGAGAAACTCAAAATTTCTCAATTAATTGATGGTATATCATCAAAAATTAGTCTCACATCTAATATGTGGACGTCAAATCAGACAATAGGATATATGTCTATTACTACACATTTTATTGATTATCATTGGAAGTTACATAAATATAAAATTAACTTTGTTAATGTTGATCCGCCCCACACTGGGTAGTCTTAGCTAAAACTATTAAAAATAATTTAATAAAATGGAAAATTGATGATAGAATATTTTGCTTAACTTTAGATAATTGCACCGCAAATGATGTTATGGTAAGGACACTCAAAAATCATCTTACAAAAAAAAAAGGATGGTCTCCCATTGAATGGTAGCTTGTTTCATATGCGTTGTACAGCACATATTCTCAACCTTATTGTGCAAGATGGGTTAAAAGAAATATCCTCTATAATTCAAAATATTAGGGACACATTGAAATTCATTAAAAATTCAACAACTTGTGTATGTAAGTTCCGTGAGATGGCTAATGAATTTGGGCTAAGTAGCATTAGGGGGTTACCTATTGATGTTTCAACTAGATGGAACTCCACCTACTTAATGTTGGAGTGTGCATTAATATTTAGAGAAGTCTTCAATTCACTAGGGTTAGAAGACTCAAACTACAAGAACATTCCTTCAGAGGAAGAGTGGGAAAGAGCTAATATAATATGTGAGTTTTTGAAAAGTTTTTATGAAGCTACTTTAAAGTTTTCAGGAAGTAGATGCCCATCTATTCATTTATTTTTACCATAAGTGATTAAAATACATATTTTATTGATACAAAAGTTAGATAGTGTAGATATTCTTTCTAGAAATATGGCTAGAAAAATGAAGGAGAAATTTGATAAATATTGGCAGCATTATAATAAACTATTTGAAATGGCCATTCTCCTTGATCCTCAACGTAAGCTGTTGTATCTAGAGTATGCTTTAAGAAAAAACAGTAGTTTTTCAGCCACTATCTGCCAGTGGCTATAAGCCACGATCACTGGCAGGGAGCCAATGATCGTGGTCCACTGTCACCATCTCCTTGCACTTTTTTTTCTATTTTCTACCATTTTTCATGTATTTGCTTGTAAATTCCAAATTTGGATCACATCTAAGACTAAAGGGAAGGGATGTATTTTTTCAAAACTTATAAACAACCTATATCCCCATGGTCAGAGCATTTGAACCGATATAAACAAAGGGAAAATAATGACGAACTGTAATTATTTCCCATTCTTCTTAATGCTTGAAGTGTGTGAATGTTGGACTTGAATCGATTGCATCTCACATCACGTTTCGGGCACGATCAATAGTCACGGGCCATCCATGGTCACGGAAAAGATTAGACATCGTTCGGGCCCCAAACGGGCGAAAAGAGGTCACATGTGCAAAAATCAAAAAATGGGCCACATGTGTGAAAATCCAAAAATGGGCCTTGGTCGTGGTCACTCCCACTTGTGAGTTGGTCTTGGATGGTTTCTGGGAGTTATTTCACTTCATTTCGAAGTGCAACTCCCTTACAACTGCTAGGAACCATCCTAACTTCCTCTGAAGCCTATAAAAGGCACACTTGGGCTTTAAAGAAGGGGGGAAATCAAGGGAAGTAAGGTTGAAGCAAGTTCCAATCAATTGTTTACTAAGTTCAACAAGTCACAAGCCCAGTTCTAAGCATCCACAAGACTTTCAAAGCACTTCTAGCACTTCAAGCCTACGTTTTTCTTCTCATTTCTTATAACCTTAAGGTGAGAAACAGTTCAGAGAAGAAGAAAAAGCATGCATCTCACTTAGAGAAAATAAATGCAAGGGTCACTTGGATGAAGGCTTTTTCTTTTGATTTTCTCACTTGAGAAGGGTTTTGGGCCATCCCGGAAGTTGTGAACAAGCCTTTTTAGGCTTCATTCTATTCTTTTAAAATTATAGGTTCATAATGACACAACTTTAGCTCCATTTTTGCTTGTTTAAGTACCCTTTTCGGATTTGTACAAAAAAAGTCTGTAACCAAAAGGTGATGATTATCAAAGGTTTAAGTTAATTCCATGGCCAAATCAAGCACTTTTGGTGGTCATTCAACACTCCAAGAATCAAAGGAAGCAAGTTCCAACACTCTAAAGAAATCACATGAGCAAAATAGAGAGAAAATAAAAACAAACAGTGGTTTTTTAGCTACTGTCTGCTAGTGGCCGTGGCTTGCGGTTACTACTGTTAGAAAGTTATACTAAAAGCATACTTTTATGTATTTTTCTTTGATTGATTTACTTATTAATAAAGTTTGCTTTTTCCATCTTAATGAGAATTTGTATGGGTAAATGGTTGCATTATTATTTACTGTGCATAAGTGCGTCTTTTATTCTATAAAGTAGAAAAGTTGGTGTGTAGAGTTTAGCTTACGCACGGAAGACTTATTTGTCGGTTCTTATAAAATATAAGTTATTATTGTTCACAATCTAGATGGAGCTGGACACACATCGGTACGATTGTAGCATAATGTTTTAGTAGGCTTGTCTTGGCTACGGGAAACAGTATACTTTCGACTCGTTATGCTAGTACACTTTGTGTGTATTGAATAGGATCACTTTTGGGTTATTATCTTTATACTGACTATATAAGATTATTAACATCCAAATGATTATTATGAGAGCTTGTACTCTTAATTCTGATATAAATAATAGACACGTGCATTTAGTATTTGGCCTTTTGATTTACAAAGGAGTGAGACCTTTTGTGGGTCAATAATCTCAGTAAATTGGATGACTACACTACGTGTATGGTGCATATTAATTTATTGACGGAATCCACGTCCCGTAATAGGGATTGATAATATCCCCTTGATGAAGCTTATAAGTTTTGATTATGTCAAACCCTGCAGGTGAAATTTGTGTCCGACATATCAAATAAGTTAAGTGTAAGGTCTCAAGGAATTATAAAGATATAGATTAAATATAGGCGTCAGTAATTATTTAATCGATGGATATCTGAAATCTTAACGTGGGGAGATTAATAAGCATTTAATAACAAGAATCTCGAAATATTATTTTGAGAATAAGGACAGGAGTACAATTATAATTCTTTAGTGGACTGAATTATAATTTATGGGTCTAGGATTCTAATTTGGGTCGAATTAGGGATTCCTATTTCTATAAGAAGCCTATTCCTTATTTCCTTCTTAAGGTCCCTATTGTAGCCTATATATATGCGCTATTGCTCTCTAAAAAGAATATACAAGAGAAATCTCGTTTTTTGAGAGCAAGGAAAATTCACAAAAGATGCCCACACCTCGGTGCGAATTCGAGCATAGCGGAATACAGTAGAAGATCTTGAGATTTTCAGGCTGTTATAAGACCGATATCAAATCAGAGAGATCTCGCAGGTATGGTTCTTGAATCATTATCGTTTAAACTTATTTCTGAAGTGATCTGTGCGCGATATCTGAGGATCCTGGCGGCTACCTCCCAACAACTACTTGGTAGCTTTCCCTTTTTTGTGATTTTTATTAATTTCATGCATTTTCTTGTAAAATTCCAGATTTAGATCACATCTGAGATTAAAGGTTGTAAAAAACCTGCATCCCCATGGTCAGAGCATTTGAACCCATGTAAACAAAAGGGAAATTAATGATGAACTATAGTTAATTCCCTTTCTTCCTAAACGCTTAAAGTGTGCGAATGTTGGACTCAAGTCCATTGCATTTCACATTTTCAAGCACAATTAGAAGAATGGCACCGTCTGTGGGGAGATAAATTCGCTCTAATTTGTAATCAGATTTGACCAAAAGACATGAAAATTGGCTAAAATGATAAAAAGTGCTGAAAAGTGCTGCTGTTGACTAGTGACCATGGGAAAAGTGCTATTGTTAACTAGTGACCGCAGGAAAAGTGTTACTGTTGACTAATGACCACGGGAAAAGTATTGATATTAACTAGTGACCGCAGGAAAAGTGTTGCTGTTAACTAGTGACTGCAAGATGCTGTGTAAGTAACCTGTGACCGTAGGAAGTAATGAAAAATGGGCAGTGACCACGGGCCTGCGGTCACTAACCTATTTTCTCTCCAATATGACTTGTTTCACTTCTGAAGACACCCATGTGAGACCCTGATATCTATGATCGGTTTGGGGGGATTAATGAAGGAACTTTGCACCTCGAAGTGCATCCTTTTATTATTTTAATAAAGGCATTAAGTACCTCAAAGTGCATACTTTTGCCACTTAATTGAAGGGACTTTGTACCTCGATGTACACAAACCAAATCAACACACTTTATGTAATAGAACAGTGGTGATTCAGTCCAAAAAGCTTTAATCCAAATAACTGTTTGTCTTAAATCAGTGATAAGACCAATGACATTGCAGTCATGCACTGTCTGGCATTATCAACAGATGGATCCTGTATGATCATTGTGGTAATGGTGTAGGCTCGATCCTGTAAGCCCTATCCCTTTGATTAGATCCAACCCTCTCTTGCTTGTAAGTCTGACACAGATAGCCCTGAAATGCTGCTTAAATTTTGATAACTAGGTCTAGTCAGCTTAGCATGCTTTGAAGCCTGACTATATGGTCCCAAAATGCTGTAGAAATTCTGATAGCTAGTACAGTCAGCATAGCACAATGAGATCAGGTTTATGCCTACATTAACCATTCCAATTCAAAACCATGTTGGTTCAGATGGCATTCATAAACCATTTTGGCTAACCCAAAAGGCAGCCATGTTGGTTATAACACTAATATAGTCCATTGGGTTTACTTTTTGCGGAGATATCATGGGTTCTTTGATCCTTACTTTTGATGAGGCCAAGGAGAGACTTCTTAAAATCTCCATAACTCAAAACAAATCATTTGCAAGAGCACCAAAGAAGGCTTGAACTGACTCTATTATCCCTACATCAAGAGTCTCAGTCTTCCAAAGACTCTCTACTCCCATGGGTTTAATGGCTTCTGATCGATGACCCCAAGTGCAAGGCCTCAATTATAGTTTTACCTAGTGAGTCTAGGATCGTATTCATAGGGAGCTAATTTTTGCAGAAAACCAATCCTAATTGAAAAATACTCCTAGCCTAATAAACTCTATAAAAATACACAATTACTAAATCTAAAAATTAAATTTAAATTACACTCCCAAATTTAAAAAAATCACAAATTGAATCTAACCTTAAAATCCTAAACTAAAACAATCCTAGAACTAGAAACTGCAAAACAAAAAACTAGATCAAACCACCAATGTAAAAGAATAAATAAACCATGCATAAAATAAGAAATAAAAAATAAATCATTCACAAATAAAGGAAAAAAATAAAAAGAATTCTAGTTTTTTTTATTATGGGAAATTAAAACATTGTATTAGTAGAATTAATAAAAGTCCACAAAAACACTACACTAAGTGCATGCTATCACCACACATAAGCACACGAAGCCGATTCAAGGCAGAACACCTTAACCTCACTAATTGTGTATTTCAAATTAAGAAAAACCAATACAATCAATAATACCCAAAAATAATTAAACTAGAAAAAATAAACTATCCTTACCATAAATCAAGACATTAAGAAATAGAGGGGACTTCGCACACAATCAATGCTTTATCTTCATTATTCACACCAATGAAAAGTAGCGGACAAGAGAAGATAATGGATGGAAAGAATGGATCCAAAAGTGGGCTTGGTGTTTATAACTCCAAGTGCAGAGCTGCGATTTAGTAATATCCCGGTAGGTGCGGGGTTGAATCCACAAGGAGCTATGTTTAAAATATTTTCAACTTGTCACCTGCCTAAACAAAATTCTAAAACTATCCTAATCAAAATCTAACAAATACATACATTCCTAAAATGAAGTAATTACAATCACAATTCAAATAAAGAAAGTAAATCCTAAATCTAAAAGTTCCTAAAAATAAAATTAAATTTACTGCAAAATAAAACACACATTAGAATTTCCAATAAAAACAAATCTAAAATTAGCAACTTATTAAAAATAAAAATAAACAAAGATAGAAACAAAATAAACAAAGGTTAAAGAAAACAAAAACTTCATAAATTAGAAACTAAATTAAACTAAGAACAAAAGACTTCTAAATCCTATTCAAAATTAGAAGGAAATTTAAGTTTAGAAAAAAAAACTCTAATTGACAACCTAAAAGTCAAGTTAGTAATTCTTTAAAAAAAAGCAATTTCTCAAACAATAACATAAATTACAACTATACAAACAACTAGACACATAACTTTCTAAAAAAAACAATCTATCTTAAATTATCATACATGAAAATCTTTTTAAAAATAAAAATAAAATCTGAAACTTAAACTTTCCTAAACTACTCTATGAATGAATGCAAAATAAAAAGAAACTACATAAAAGAGTGGATGAGTAGGCGTGTGCACATGTATACATGTGTATATGATGTATAGCCAAATTTTGCTTCAGAAATCAACCTTAATGGGGCTGTATTGATTTAGTTTCAAGTTTGAAAAATCAGGAAAATCAGATTTTATCAAGGTTTCAATAATCCCCAAAACAATCCACATATATCAATGTACAAATTGTCCAAATTGAACTCAATTCCAATCAAATTATTTTTTACTATTGAAATACAGATTTGGGCTATTAACAAGCACATAGAATTCAATTAATAAAATAACTGATTTTAGATCTAAAAACTTATTCTTCAAGTCTGATTTCAAGTTTAGAAACTATTGTAAACATAGGCATTCAACTGTTAAAAAAAACATGTCAAAACTGTCCAAGAAAATTCATCCAACATGAACCCGATTGGGATTGTTTTTCTGCAAAATTCTGGACTATTTTCATGAGGAATTCAAATCTGATTTCAGGTTTAAAAACTGCCAGAAACATCAAGCATTTACTGATATGATTGTGTGCAAGTCTGAAACTTTCGTTTGACATGAAACTTTAAAACACTCTTTTATGCACAAAAATCCGTTTCATGACTATAAAACACATAAATTTCATATGTGAAATCTAATTTCTAAAGTTCTATGATAGACACCATTAAACATGATTCTAAAGCTTGAAATATGCATGAATCTAATTTAAACTACAGTAGTAGACAATAAAAAAAATTGTGCAATAACATAAATTGTGTAGAAATTAAAATAAAAAGCGCAGAAATTCAAATAAAGGTGCGTAAATTTAAAAGTGCAGAAATTTAAGATTAAAAGTGCAATGAAAGAAAATAAAAATTGCAGGAAGTCAAAGGCGGTAAGTAATTGAAGTCAAAGGCGATAAACAACTGAAGTTAAAGGCGGTAAACAATGAAAGTCAAAGGCGGTATATTCACTCAAAATTCTTCCTTAGTCTAAGCCTAACAATTTCTTAAAGTATGCTGTTCTATTTAGGTTGTCAAGCCAAACAAAAAAGCACAAATCAAGCAATCATACAACCATAAAAATAAGAAGAATAACAGGATGAATATTATTGAACCAGTATGACAATCCTTTACATAAGATGAAAAAAAAAAATTAAAACAAAAGATTATACACACTAGGATGGAAAAGTATTCCTCCTTCTAGTTGATCTTCAAGGTTGGTGGTGTGGTCTTAGGGCTAAGCCTCTTTGATGACTTGAGATGGAGAGACAAGAGAGGGAGAGATGGAGTGTAGAAATCTAGAGGTGGGAGGTGGGTAATTCTTCCATAAAGAATATAAGAGAGGGGTGCCCTATTTATACTTTTTCAAGTCCTACTCCTTTTCAAACTTTAAAATCTTAAAAATAATAAAAAAATGAAAGAAAAAGGGCTCCAAACAATGCTTTGGATGTGCAATATCTTTTGGATTTTTTTTCTTTTTATTTTTTTTTCTTTCCTTTCTTGTTTTGTCTAGAAGTCCCTTTTGGATGCTTCTTTCCTTTCTTGTATGTGCCACCTTGCATTGAGATCTTTTGAGAGATGAAGTAGGGATTAGAATCCTCTCTTGGAATCAAACTTGGCCCACATGAGGTGTAAAACTTCCCCTTTTATCTCTTTGCATTGTCAACTTTCCTTTTTTGGAAAGTTCTTCTTGTTGGCTCATAACTTGAAGAGATCTTTGATGATAACCCTCTTGATTTTTTTCCTTTTCTTTTTAAACCAAAATCTGATCCAAAATCCTCTTTTGGACATGGAATAGCTTGCCTTTCATTTTTTTAATTAATTCTTCTCCTTTCTCCAAAAAAAACTCCTATGTGGCTTTCTTTGTCCATCTTCGATGAGATATTATTCAAACTCTCTTCAAAATCTCTTGAAAATGTGCAACAAATAAATGAACCCCATCTTGGATGTTTTACAAGTGTACCCCACACACGTGCATGTGTGTGTGGGACCATGAAGCCAACTTTTTGCAATTTTCTTCCATTTTTTTTCTCTTAAAATCTTCTCTCCTTTCTCTTGAAAATCAATTCCCTGCCTCAATTCTTTACAAATGAGACCCATATAATCAATTTCCAGCAAAACAAATGTGAATTCATATGAGAAGACCATTTTACTCCAAAGATCACAAATGCATAACTACGGGCCCATCTCTCATGAAATGACAATGAAAATGCACACCATTCTTCATGATTTTATGTGAATGACCTAATGATGATTAAAATTGAATTTAATTCATGAGAATCTAAATTTTCACAAAAATTTTCAAAACGAGATTTTCCAAAAATGGTAGGTTTCATTAATTTATGCAAAACGTGTTATTTTTAAGCAAATTATGCATGAATGTATTACAATGAATTTAAAATTCTTGAAACCATAATATCATACTAAATGAGGCTCTTTCAAGTCAATAAGTCCTTAAAATGAGTCAAAATATATATGAAAATATACATTTTTAGAGACTCATCATAACCCCTAACCAGCGTTTTGCTAGTCCCTAGCAAAAAAATGCGAAAATTATAAGGTTTCCATCCTAACCTAATCTAATTTTAAACTAATGCAATGCAATAAAACTAAATATGAATGCAACGCCATTTTCGCTGGCACTCTCGACTACATTTAGCTTATGCAGCAAACCCTTAAACCCCTAGGTTCCCCCTAGTGAACGAGTTGTACCTCGTGAGGGTTTGCAGTGAATATACCCACAAAATTCTTTTTTTTCTAAGGAAAAATAAATAAATAAATAAATAAATGTGAAAAGAATTCCCCAAAAGAAAATTCCCTCATATTGGACATTTTCAAAATCTAAAGTAATTACACTTTCAGACTTTTCAAAGTGTGGTCCACAATTATATTCTCAAAAACTTTCTCAAATTCAAACCAACTTGCATGCACAGTGAAAAATGTATACATCAAAAACCTATTTCGGATATTCTAGAAAAATGCTACAAAAACATAATTTTTCCTTCAAATGGTCTGATCCCCTGAAATTTAGCAAAAAAGAAATTTCCTCTCAAAGTTACTAAGACAGCTACCACTTTACTATTTACTTCAGTTGGCCTCTTTTTCTCTCATTAACTTTTTCCAATGCAAGAGTTTCCAAGTTCATGTGATATAAGAAAAGTTAGAATGCAGAGAGCAAATCTGGTCCTTGTCCTTCTCCGCGCATACTCCCTTGCAAACTCTTATAGACACTCTTCACTCTTACTTTTTCCAAACGTAGAGTTTTCCAAGTTCATATGATATAACAAAAGTTGGGATCAAAGGAGCAAACTTAGACCTTATGCTTTTCCGCACATATCCCTTGAAAATTCCTACAGACACTCATTGGGCCATAATTCATTCTTCTTCTTCTTCTTTTTCTTTTTTTTTCTTGTGATTGTGTAATGTTTAGGTTTCTTGAGCTTTTCTAATAAACCCATGTAGCGAGCGTTAGGCCAATGACTCCCAAACCAGATGGCTTTAAGGTACTAGATATGAAAATATTCCTTCAGGCTTACTAGCTCGAGTTAAAAAGGCTACAACCCAAACTAGTCACAAATTGCTCATTATATGCATTTTTGTCACTCTCTTTTTTTTAAAACCAAAGTAAACACTAGGTGGTAATTCTCATTTCACTCGAATTAATTCATTTTAGTTCTATTATATACAATTTACCAAAAATGAATCAGGAAACAAAAATATTCTACAAACTAAATTTCAAGTTCACATTGTATTCTCTAGAAAAATTCCAAAAACAAACAACATCACAGCTTCATATCCAAAATTTCGAAAAATGTATACCTGTGTGTATGTGAAGAGCACGTTTTGGTAATCTTCTAATTGGTTTTCTCCTTTAGAAAATGCAAACTTTGTTTTTTAATTCCTTCCAAAAGTATGAAAATTCCAGATTTCTATATATCTTCAAATCGCTTCAATTCTTTTAAAAACTTTATATCTTCAGATCGCTTCAATTCTTTTGAAAACTTTCTTTTCTAAAATGAAAAACAAGAGAGATAAATGCAAAAGTAAATGAAAATGTAAAAAAAATGCTGACAAAAAATCTTAAAACCTAAATAAAAGTCTAAAAATTGAAAAAGAAATGAAAAAAAAATCCTATATGCCTAAAAGTATGCCTAAAATTGGATAAGCGTGCTTGTTCCCACCCCCAACCAATTATGTGCATCGTCCTCGATGCATATGAATAGTATGTAAAATAAGAAGAATATCATAAGGAAAAAAAATGTAAAAGAGGGTAAGGAGAAGAGGCACCTAAAATTATGTTTGAGCTGCTCCCTATCCAAGGTTAGACAAAACAAAAAGAACAAAAGAAAAACCATAATATACATAATATACACAGCAAAAGGCCTCTGTCAGATCCAGTGTCACAACCCGAGCCCAGGCTTCGGGGGTTAGCAAAAGCCAAACCTAATGACACACGTACTCCCGTGCATGCACACGTAGACCGAGTCTAAATGCACACACACAAGGGAACATTCCCACGTGCCAAGCAAGTACGCGGAAGCTGTAAATATCAGAAACATCAAACTAACAGTGCAAGAAGATAATACCAAGAAGGAACTAACATAATTACATATGAAAGTCTTACAAAAAGAGCAAAATAACATATACAATAATGACATGTACACAAGTCTGAAATCCTCAAAACACAAGAACAAGACTCCGATGCAATGCATGCCAGGAACGCTCTCCCGTGGAGTGATCACATCCACTCCTCTAGGCCTGATGGGGCCCCGGGGGTCTCATCTGAAGTCTGGCCGACCGGCGAGGGTTCGGCAGGGGTATCTGGGCCTGCAACACCAAAAACAACTATGAATACGAAGATTCAGCAAAGTATAAACCATAGCAAGTTAACACACGCTGTGTCTAACAGAATAAGAACATCATGTGATTAAAGAAGGCATTTTCGTCTACTAGGCTGTCATGCAAGAAAGAAATATGCTATAAGAATCGATGGATACATGCTGTGTACATACTAATGGCTACTACATTACCATATGCTCCCAAAAGAGGGATCTTATAACGTGCAAAGAACACCATTGTCCGGGCCAGGGTACAATGGGTCTCGGTTTCCTGGGGTCCGGTTCCCCAAGACATATCCTTACTGCAGCAAGTCCATATAAATATACCAAATTCACCCCGTCGGGATCCTAAGGCTGAAGCTAAGTAGTGCCTGACCATGCAGAATCAATCATGAAAACCCTGAGTAGATCGTGACAGCATATCATACGTGCATATCTGTGAGTGAACATATCATACATGCATACTCAAGGTAAAGAACCACAATGTAAATGTAACTGAACACAAGTAACATATCAGAGAGTTGAGATCAATGATCGAATGCAATATGTTATGCAACAAGTCATGCGAAATCGGATCATCTTTATTTACAAACCAATTCTAATCTAATTATCCGGTGTTTCTAACCGTGCATGATGATGTAGTTTTAAGTTATTCGATGCACCGTTGTCTAGTGTTGCATTGAAACAAGCAGTGCACGAAGTCCCTTAAACCAACACCCATGGGGAGGTGCTTAACATCCGGATAACGAACATGAATGATTCGCAGCCCTCGAGATCATTCACGCGTTGTATCACATTCCGTTGGGCAAGTCTAGGTACTCTACATTCTATCATGAAGGCCATATCGGTCTTTCCCTTACACCTATCCTTGTTTTTCTTTAGTCGAGTGTGAATACGGCTCAGCCGTGTGTGTGCTACGGCTTAGCTGTGTGTGGTCTACGGCTTAGCCGTGGCTGGGCCGTAGAAGGTCTGTCAATTGATGACTCTCAGTTAAATCCAGAAAATGCACCCTGTATTGATCTACGGCTGGGGCACGGCTGAGCTTCGGCTTAGCCGTAAGGCAATTCACGGCTTAGCCGTGCCCTAGCCGTAGAGGAAAACTGGGTTTTTCTCCTCTCTGGACTTTGAGCCGTAAGTGCTATACGGCTTAGCCGTACCTGCACGAAGTCAAATTCCTGAAACACATACAGAATGCTTGTAACACCATCCAATTTGAAATTCTCAAATGGAGATAGACAAGTACTGAATCAATGAGTATCAAATGGGCTGTAAACACATATTTCCATATCAATTCATGTAGAACTAACCAAATCAAATGCATACCAACATGGGTTCTCACAAGTTATGGTTATACTTGCCTCAATTGGAATTCAATGACACACTTGTTGTCCTAAAGCCCAAACACAACCTAACACACATCAAACCACATGCATGCATGAGAATTAGGATCATAGACACACCATGCAAATGAGAAACAAGAAGGATAAGAAATAGAGAAAGGAGATGAGAGGGATGAATGGTTTTCCAACTCACCTCACATGCAAGACCCAAGTTCTCTCAATGGAGCTAAATCGATGGAGGAGAGGATCCGGAGGAGAGAATTTCAAAAGAGGGAGATTCCACGTGCAGTTGAGGAAGAAAAATGAGAGAGAACGAGAGAGAGAGCCAACTTGTCGATCGTATGAAGTTATATAGGTTAATGTGGTGTCCAAATTACAATGAAGGCCAAGTGAGAATTCTATTTTCAGTTTGAGTCAAATCCAGGTCCAATCGAATCACACGACATCGGTTGTAAATGACGTAGTTACGAAAGTTAACGAGCTCAACGAAAGACACGTGTTGACATCAAGATGATGCAAAAATGACCATGTCTAAGAAAAGCTAAAATTACGAAAAAGGGCTTGGTCTACTTAATCCAGGTCAAACTCAACCCAACTACCTATCCATGACCCGTAACGAAAATAAAACACAAACAAAACACGATTAGCAATGAAAACAAGATTAACTAGCCGCTAAACGAGGTCAAGTTGGGTCGGAGTGTTACATCCAGGGCCGATCAATCCTTGTAAATAGGATCATCAAGAGGAATTTTATACTTTTTAAGTAGTGTGATCTCCAAGAATGGCTTCAATCTTTGGCCATTGACTTTGAACATTTGGCCATCCTTTGGATCGAAAATCTCAACAACACCATATGGAAAAACTGTTTTGACAATGTATGGACCAGTCCATCGAGAGTTAAGCTTGCCAGGAAATAAGCAAAGCCTAGAATTGTAAAGAAGGACTTTTTGCTCAGGGTGGAAATTTTTCCTGAGGATTTGATTATCATGAAAAACCTTTGTCCTCTCTTAGTATATTTTAGAATTAACATAGGCTTCTCTGCATAACTCTTCTAATTCATTCAGTTGTAGTTTCCTATTAGATCTAGCTTTATCTATATCAAGGTTGAATTGTTTAATAGCCCAATAAGCTCTATACTCAAGTTCCACTGGCAAATGACAAGCTTTTCCATAAATTAGCCGGTAAGGAGACATTCCAATTGGAGTTTTGAAAGCTATCCGATAAGCCCATAATGCATCGGTTAGTCGAGTAGACCAATTTTTTCAATTAGGGTTTACGGTAGCCTCCAAAATTTGCTTGATTTCATGATTGGATACCTCTACTTGCCCACTGGTTTGCGGGTGATAAGGGGTGGCCACTTTGTGAGTTATTCCGTATTGCTTCATGAGAGCCTCAAAAGTTCTATTACAAAAATGCGATCCCCCATCACTTATGATGGCACGAGGGGTTCCAAATCGTGAAAACCCATCCTTCAAAAATCTTTGTATGGTTTTAGCATCATTATTTCAGCAAGGAATAGCTTCTATCCATTTTGAGACATAATCAAAAGTAACCAAGATATAACCAAAACTAGGAGGAAAAGGTCCCATAAAGTCTATACCCTATACATTAAAAATTTTAATTACCAAGATTGGGTTCAAAGGCATCATGTTTCTTTTTAAAATATTACCCAATTTTTAGCAGCGCTCATAGGTCCTGCAAAATTCATGAACATCCTTAAAAAGTGTGGGCTAGTAAAAACCACATTGTAATATTTTACATGATGTCTTTTTAGTATAAAAATGGCCTCCACAAGCCTGTGAATGATAGAATGATATGATACTAGGAATCTCATCATCTGGCACATGCCTTCTAATAATTTGATCTGGGCAGTATTTGAACAAGTATGGATCATCCCAGAAAAAATGTTTCACCTCAGAAAAGAATAAATCTTTATCTTGCTTAGTCCAATGGGTAGGAATACTACCCATAGCAAGATAATTTGCTATATCTGCAAACCAAGGGGGTTTGGATAATGCAAAAAGGTGTTCATCTGGAAAATTGTCCCTGATTGGTATTGGCTTAATAGGATCAGAAATGAGAAGTCTAGAAAGGTGATCTGCCACAACATTTTCTACTCCTTTCTTATCTTTAAATTCCTAGAGTAGAAGGATCCATCTAATCAGTCTGGGCTTAGCATCTTTTTTAGAAAGAAGATACTTTAGCACAGAATGATCAGTAAGTAAACACTACATCTTAGATCCAATCAAGCAAGAGCGAAATTTGTCAAGTGCAAATACCACTGCCAATAATTCCTTCTCAGTGGTTAAATAGTTGATCTGTGTACTATTCAAGCTCTTACTTGCATAATAAATCATGTAAGGCTTTTTATCTTAATGTTGTCCCAAAACAGCCCCAACCGCATAATCACTGGCATCGCACATGAGTTCAAAAGGAAGGTTCTAATCTAGAGGTGGCATAATTGGAGCAGACGTTAACATACCTTTTAATTTGTCAAAAGCCACTTGGCATGACTCAGTCCATTCGAATTGTGCATCCTTTGATAACAGTTTACAAAGAAGGCAAGATATAGAACTAAAATCTTTAATGAACCTTCTGTAGAACCCTGCATGTCCTAAGAATGATTTTATATCTCTTACGGTTTTGGGTGTGGGTAAGTTGGCAATCAAATTAATTTTAGATATGTCAACTTCTAGACCTTTTTCAAACACAATATGATCAAGGACAATTCCCTGGCAAACCATGAAATGACATTTTTCCTAATTGAGTACCGAGTTCTTTTCTTTGCATCTAGTGAAAACAATCTTGAGGCTGGTCAACCAGTCCTCAAATGAGTCACCAAATACAAAGAAATCATCCATGAAGACCTTGAGAATACGTTCACTATGTCATTAAAAATACTTAGCATACAATGCTGAAATGTGGCGGGAGCATTACATAACCCAAAAGGCATTCACCAATAAGCAAAAGTACCAAAGGGGCATGTGAATGTAGTTTTCTCTTGGTCTTTGGAGGAGATTTCTATTTGGTTTTATCCAGAATATCCATCAAGAAAACAATAGTATTGGTAGCTACCCACCCTTTCCAAAATTTGGTCCATAAAGGGTAGAGGGAAATGGTCGTTACGTGTGACTGCATTAAGTTTCCTATAGTCTATGCATACCCTCCATCCTATGGGGACTTGGGTAGGAACAAGTTCATTTTGAGTATTTTTTACTACAGTGACACCGGCTTTTTTCGGAATGACCTGGGTAGGGCTGACCCAGTGGTTATCCGAGATGGGATAGATTATGCCCACATCAAGCAGTTTAAGCACCTCAGCCCTAACCACTTCCTGCATGGTAGGATTAAGCCAGCGTTGTATTTACCTACATGGTTTTGCATCCTCTTCAAGGTAGATGCGATGCGTACACACTAAAGGATCAATTCCTTTGATGTCAGCCAGATTCCAAGTAATTGCATTCCTGTGTTGTTTGAGCACTTTTAATAATTGGGCCTCTTGATTCTTTGTGAGAAGCGAAGAAATAACTACTGGGTAGGTCTCATTATCCCTAAGGTAAGCATATTTGAGGTTAGAAGGGAGGGGTTTCAACTCAGGTTTGGATGGTTCAACCTGAGATGGAAGAGGTGGTACAGCATTTAGTAAAAGCTCCTCAAACTTTGGTGTCCAGATAGCATGAGCTTCTTCCATAGTTTTATCATTTAATTCCTCAAGAAAGTCCATATCTTCATTGGCGTCAAGCATCAGTGCAATGTGGGAGTTAACACACTCCTCTAAATCATCCTCCAGTACAGTATTCACAAAGTTCATTTCAAGGAGATCATCATCAATATCCCCAGGATGTTTATATAAATTGAATCTGTTTTCTTCAATGGTCATGTTTCCAAAAGAAATTTTTAACATTCCATTCTAGCAATTGATTAATGCATTTGATGTTGCTAAAAATGGTCTTCCTAAAATTACTAGAATCTGAGCATTGTGATTATGTACTGGTTGAGTGTCCAGTACATAAAAAACAACAAGGAAATAGAATTTTTCAATTTGCACTAGTACGTCTTCTATTTCCCCTTTTGGTTTCTTGACCGAACGATCTGCAAGTTGTAGAGTAACCTTTGTAGGTTTCAACTCACCTAGGCCCAGTTGTTGATAAACCGAGTAGGGTAATAGATTAACACTAGCCCCCAGGTCTAATAAAGCCTAACAATCCGGTGATTTCCAATGGTGCACGATATGGTGGGGCATTCCAGATCTTTGTATTTCTGGGGTGTGCTACCATTTAGGAGTGCACTAACTTGCTGTCACAACCCGGGCCCAGGAGTCCGGGGGTTAGCAAAAGCCAAACCGAGGACACACGTACTCCCGTGCCTGTACACGTAGACCTGGTCTAAATGCACACGCACAAGGGAAGTTCACACGTGCCAAACATGTACGCGGAAGCTGTAGATATCAAAACATTAAACTACACAATTCAAGAAGAGAATTACAAAAATGAACTGACATATATATAGCTGAATGTTTTACAAAATGAACAAAATGATATATACAAAGCATGACGTAACAAGCAGATAGATCTCAAAAGAAGACTCCTATGCCATGACATGTATGTCCAAGACGCTCTCCGAGGGAGTGATCACATCCACTCCTCTAGGCCTAATGGGGCCTCGGGGGTCTCATCTGGAGTCTGGCAGACCGACGGGGGGTCGGCAGGGGTATCTGAGCCTGCAACACCACAAACAACTCGTGAATACAATGATTCAGCAAAGTATAAACCATAACAGTTAACGCATGCTGTGTCTAATAGAATAGAATAAAGACAGTCATGTAAATCAAAGTAGGTCACATTTATATACTAAGTTGTCGTGCAAGAAAGAATATGCAATACGAATCAATGTATACATGCTGTGTACATAACTAGTTGGCGACTACATTGCCATATGCTCCCAAAAGAGGGATCTTATATCATGCAGAGAACACCATTGTCCGGACCAGGGTAAAATGGGTCTCGGGTTCTTGGGGTACGGTTCCTCAAAATGTTTACTTACTGCAGCAAGGCCATAAAACTACACCAAATTCACCCCGTCGGGATCGTAAGGCTGAGGCTAAGTAGTGCCTGACTATACAGAGTCAATCATGAAAACCTTGAGTAGATCGTGACAAGCATATCGTGCGTGTACATCCAATAACAAACATACATATATACTCAAGGTGAACACATAGGATGACTTTTGACGTGATATGCAATGATCTGTTAAAGAGTGGAGATCAATGACTAACATACAACATGTTATGCAAGCAAATCATACTAGATAGAATCACCTTCATTTACTAGCCAATTCTAATATAATTATCCAGTATTTCTAACTGTGCATGATGATGTAGTTTTAAGTTATTCGATGCACCGTTGTCTAGTGTTGCATTGTATTGGCTGGTACACCGAAGTCCCTTAAACCAACACCCATGGGGAGGTGCTTAACAACTGGATAACGAACATGAAGGATTCGTAGCCCTCGAGATCATTCATGTCATACATTCATACCATTGGGCAAGTCTAGGTGCTCTACATTCTATCATGAAGGTCATAACGGTCTTTTCATTACACCTATCCTTGTTATTCATTTTCCAGGGTTGGCACAGCTTGGCCGTAGGTGAACATACGGCTTAGCCGTAGGCATCTTACGGCTTAGTTGTAATATGCACTACGGCTCCACCGCGGTTCCCTTTATTGTTCACCTGTAATTACGGTTCACCCGTATTTTATTCTATGGCTTAGCCGTGTGTGTTCTACGGCTTAGCCGTGGCTAAGCCATAGGAGGAAAATGTCTATTGCTTGCCTTCAGTTAATCCAGAAGAAGGCACCCTGTACTGATCTACGGCTGGGTCACGGCTGAGGTACGGCTTAGCCGTAAGGCAATATACGGCTTAGCCGAGTCCTGGCCGTAGAAAAAAAACTGGGTTTTCACCCTCTCTGGACTTTAAGCCGTAAGTGGCATACGGCTTAGCCGTACAAGCTGTAACACTCCGACCCAGCTTGAGCTCGTTTAGCGGCTAGTTAATCTTGTTTTCGTTGCTAATCGTGTTTTGTTTGTGATTTATTTTCGTTACGGGTCATGGATAGGTAGTTGGGTTGAGTTTGACCTGGATTAAGTAGACTAAGCCCTTTTTCGTAATTTTAGCTTTTCTTAGACATGGTCATTTTTGCATCATCTTGATGTCAACACGTGTCTTTCGTTGAGCTCGTTAACTTTTGTAACTACGTCATTTGCAACCGAGGTCGTGTGATTCGATTGGACCTGGATTTGACTCAAACTGAAATTTCACTTCTAACTTGGCCTTCATTGTAATTTGAACAACCCATTGCTTATATAACTTAGATTCATTGACAAGTTGGTGCTCTCTCTCTCGTTCTCTCTCATTTTCTTCCTCAACTGCACGTGGAATCTCCCTCTCGTGAATTCTCTCCTCCGGATCTTCTCCTCCATCGATTTAGCTCAATTGAGAGGACTTGGGTCTTGCATGTGAGGTGAGTTGGAAATCCATTCATCCCTCTTATCCCCTTTCTCTATTTCTTCTCCTTCTTGTTTCTCATGTGCATGGTGTGTCTGTGATCCCAATTCTCATGCATGCATGTTGGTTGTTGGTGTGTTAGGTTGTGTTTGGGCTTGAGGACAACAAGTGTGTCATTGATTTCCAATTAAGGCAAGTATAACCATAACTTTGAGAACCCATGTTGGTATGCTTTTGATTTTGGTTAATTTACTCGAATTTGTAGGGGACAATGTGTTTACAGCCCATTTGGTTCATATGCTATCCCTTTTTATTGATAAATTTCACTTCTGATGAGTTCCCAGATTTCTGTACATATTCCAGGAATTTAACTTCGTGCAGGTACGGCTAAGCCGTATGCCACTTACGGCTCAAAGTCCAGAGAGGAGAAAAACCCAGTTTTCCTCTACGGCTAGGGCGCGGCTAAGCCGTGGATTGCCCTACGGCTAAGCCGAAGCTCAGCCGTGGCCCAGCCGTAGATCAATACAGGGTGCATTTTCTGGAATAATTGAGAGTCAGCAACTGACCGACCTTCTACGGCCCAGCCACGGCTAAGCCGTAGACCACACACGGCTAAGCCGTAGCACACACGCGGCTAAGCCGTATCCACACTAGACTAATGAAAGAAAAACAAGGATAGGTGTAAAGAAAAGACCGATATGACCTTCATGGTAGAATGTAGAGCACCTAGACTTGCCCAACGGAATGTGATACAAAGCGTGAATGATCTCGAGGGCTGCGAATCATTCATGTTCATTATCCGGATGTTAAGCACCTCCCCATGGGTGTTGGTTTAAGGGACTTCGTGCACCGCTCGATTCAATGCAACACTAGACAACGGTGCATCGAATAACTTAAAACTACATCATCATGCATGGTTAGAAACACCGGATAATTAGATTAGAATTGGTTTGTAAATAAAGATGATTCGATTTCGCATGAATTGTTGTATAACATATTGCATTCGATCATTGACCTCAACGCTCTGACATGATTCCGTATGTTTTGTTACTTTCACATTGTGATTACTTACCTTGAGTATGCATGTATGATATGTTCACTCACAGATATGCACGTATGATATGTTGTCACGAGTTACTCAGGGTTTTCATGATTGACTCTGTATAGTCAGGCACTACTTAGCCTCAGCCTTAGGATCCCGACGGGGTGAATTTGGTATAGTTTATATGGCCTGCTGCAGTATGGATATGTCTTGGGGAACCAGACCCCAGGAAACCGAGACCCATTATACCCTGGCCCGGACAATGGTGTTCTTTGCACGTTATAAGATCCCTCTTTTGGGAGCATATGGTAATGTAGTAGCCACTAGTATGTACACAGCATGTGTTCATTGATTCACTTAGCATATTTCCTTCTTGCATGACAGCCTAGTATACGAAAATGCCTTCTTTAATCACATGATGTTCTTTCTTCTATTAGACACAGCGTGTGTTAACTTGCTATGGTTTATACTTTGCTGAATCTTCGTATTCACAGTTGTTTTTGGTGTTGCAGTCCCAGATACCCCTACCGAACCCCCGCAGGTCGGCCAGACTCCAGATGAGACCCCCGAGGCCCCATCAGGCCTAGAGGAGTGGATGTGATCACTCCACGGGAGAGCGTTCTTGGCATGCATCATTGGAGTCTTGTTTTGTGGATTTTCAGACTTGTATTTGGCATGACATGTCATTATTGTATATATTCTTTTGTTCTTTTTGTAAGACTTTCATATATGTAATTATGTCTGTTCGTTCTTGGTATCCTCTTCTTGCACGGTTAGTTTATGTTTCTGATATTTACAGCTTCCGCGTACTTGCTTGGCACGTGTGAATGTTCCCTTGTGCGTGTGCATTTAGACTCGGTCTACGTGTGCATGCACGGGAGTACGTGTGTCATTAGGTTTGGCTTTTGCTAACCCCCGAACCCTGGGCTCGGGTCGTGACATACGTATTGTATGGTATCAAAGCATTCCTTGCTCATTCCTTGTTCTAGATGATAAGCATGTAGGCATGTAGGATCGTGGTGAGGATACGATTATTTCTTTGTGCTCTTTCTAGATTTTGGGGCTTGTTGGGCGCTATTGTTTTGTGTTTGTGTCTGACTTTTTCCATTTTTCAGGATGGCATCAAGTTCTGGTTCTCAGCAGAACGCCGGAAATAATGAAAGCGGATCTGCACCGTCACCGCAGACACAGAACACAGATGAACGCATCCCTATGCTATTTCAGTCTCTACAAGCACAATCGCAATCAATGCAGAACTTGCAAGCCCAAGTAACAACCATGTTAGACCGACAAAGCCAAGTCCCAGCTCAGTCACATATAGACCAGCAGGTGATCTTACAGCCTCGAGAGAGTGACCCGAATGCCCTCTATGGTAAATTTCGCAAGCGAGGAGCTATTGATTTCCATGGGACAGAAGAGCCATTGAAGGCAGAACAGTGGCTGGAACAGACGGAGGATGTTTTTGAGACCGTCGTGTGTACGAACCAGCAGAAGGTCGGACTAGCAACTTCTATGTTTAGAGATGTCGCAAAAACTTGGTGGAAGAGCGTGAAAGACTCATACAGAGACATTCCTAGTGCGACGGTTTGGGAGATGTTCAAGCAGCAGTTCAGGAGGAAGTTCATCCCGGCTCATGTGTTTCGAGCCAAGGAGGTTGAGTTCCTAGCTCTCCGTCAGCAACAGATGACAGTAGCAGAATACGTGAACAAGTTTATGCAGTTGTCGCATTTTGCTCCGGACATGATCAGTACTGAAGAAAGGAAGGTGAACCGGTTTGTTGAAGGTTTGCATCCCCGGTACATGCACCACGTGACAGGGTTTCAGCGTCCGGCTATGTTTGAAGATGCAGTGGACAGGGCCTATTCTGCTGAGGCCATCCACCAAGCTGCGAGAGCCGTTGAGCCCAAGCGACAGCCGCCTTTCAGTGCACGAGGACAAGTACAGAAGAAAACCAAAGGCCAGCAGAGTACTTCTAGTTCTACTGGAGTGACTTGTGGGCATTGTGGCAAGAACCACGCGACTGACGCGTGTTGGAGGAAGGCAGGCGCTTGTTTTATTTGTGGTTCGAGGGAGCATATGATCGCCAATTGTCCTCGATATAGAGCCTCCGGTGCAGCCTCATCTGGTCCTACCTCTGGTGCAGTTCCTAGCAGACCAAGTGCACCTACAGCTCCGAGCAAGTCACAGTCAACTCGTCCAGGCTCGAGACAGCCTCGCCAGACAGCCCGTGCTTACGCTGCTACCCATGAGAGTGCCGAGGATCCACAGGTGGTTGAAGGTACTGTTTTGATTTCGCACGTTGAGGCATTAGCATTGTTCGATTCGGGGTCTACACGGTCTTATGTAGCACCTCATTTCGCCGAACGGTTACCTCAGCCGTCTAAGCCGTTGCCATATGTGCTGGTTGTATCCACCCCAGTTGGCAAGCGAGTGGAGTGTAGTATGTACTACCCCCATTGCGACGTGCAGATTGCAGGTCACCAGTTACCTGTTGATTTGATCCTGTTGTCGATGCTGGACTTCGACGTGATCCTTGGTATGGATTGGCTCGCTCGATATCGTGCCTGTGTTAACTGTTACAACAGGACGATCTTCTTCGATTTAGGCAAGGGCTTCCGTTTCGAGGGCAGTCAGCAGAGATGCCCCAGGCGTGTGATCTCGGCGTGTAAGGCAGATCGCTTGATCCGCCGAGGGTGTGAAGGCTTCATTGCCTTTATCTCAGCGAAGAAGGAGACGAAGCAGCTAGGTGAGATCCAGGTGGTCTGTGACTTTCCCGACATTTTCCCAGACGATGTGCCAGACTTACCCCCGGTTCGAGATGTGGAGTTCGCCATTGAGCTTGTTCCCGGCACGGCACCGATCAACAAGGCTCCGTATCGCATGGCCCCAGCCGAATTGTTTGAGTTGAAGAAGCAATTGCAGGAGCTTTTGGACAAGGGTTTCATTCGCCCGAGCGTCTCACCTTGGGGAGCACCAGTCTTGTTTGTCAAGAAGAAGGATGGTACTTTTCGGATGTGCATAGACTACAGACAGCTGAACAAAGTGACTATCAAGAACAAGTACCCCTTACCCAGGATTGATGAGTTGTTTGACCAACTTCAGGGTGCAGCATATTTTTCGATGATTGATTTGAGGTATGGATATCACCAGTTGAGGGTCAAGGAAGATGACATTCCTAAGACTGCCTTCAGGACTCGTTATGGACATTATGAATTCCTCGTGATGCCTTTTGGACTAACCAACGCCCCTGCAACTTTTATGGCATTGATGAATCAGATCTTTGCTCCTTTCTTGGACCAGTTTGTAGTTGTTTTTATTGATGATATACTGATCTATTCTAAGTCAGCAGAGGAGCATCGGGAGCACTTGAGAAAAGCCTTGTCGTTGTTGAGAGAACATCGATTGTTTGCCAAGTTGTCGAAGTGTGATTTTTGGCTTGAGCAGGTGGCATTTTTAGGTCATATCATTTCACGAGAGGGATTGGCAGTCGATCCATCTAAAGTAGAGGCAGTAGTGAATTGGCCTAGCCCCAAGACAGTGACAGAGGTTCGCAGTTTCCTTGGTCTAGCAGGTTACTACCGTCGATTTGTCCAGGACTTTGCTAAGATCTCTTCTCCTTTGACGAAGTTGACCAGGAAGAATGTACCATTTGATTGGACTGAGGAGTGTGAAGCCCGTTTCCGGACTCTGAAAGAGAAGTTGACTACGGTCCTAGTGTTAGCCTTGCCAGATGGTAGTGAAGGATTCGTGGTTTATTCAGATGCTTCTCGAGTTGGTCTAGGCTGTGTGTTGATGCAGCACGGGAAGGTTATTGCTTATGGATTGCGACAGTTGCGAGAACATGAGAAGAATTACGCCACCCATGATTTGGAATTGGCAGCCATCGTGTTTGCATTGAAGCTGTGGAGACATTATCTGTATGGTGTGCAGTTTGAGGTTCGTTCTGACCACCACAGTTTACAGTACTTATTCACGCAGCAGGAGCTGAACATGAGACAGCGAAGATGGCTTGAGCTTATTAAGGATTATGATTTCCCGATCAAATATCAGCCAGGCAAAGGGAATGTGGTGGCAGATGCGCTCAGTCGGAAAGCAGAGTCAGTGCAGCTATTGAGCAGTTTCCTCTTAGAGTTCCATGGTCTCCCTGTTGAAGTAAAACTAGTGGATGAGTGCGTGACTTTGGCTAGTACGCTAGTGTTTCAGCCTGAGATGATTCAGCAGATTAAAGACAGGCAGTTTGAAGATCTAACCTTGAAGCGCATTCGAGACTACATTAGAGACAGACCCGATTTCAGACTCGAGGATGGTGTACTCTATTTTCGGAGTAGGTTGTGCGTGCCAGCAGTTGATAATTTCAAGGAGAAACTGATGAACGAAGCGCATTACGCTCGCTACGCGATGCACCCAGGCAGCACGAAGATGTTTCAGAATCTCAAAGATCGCTTCTGGTGGAATAACATGAAGAGAGAAGTAGCAGGATTTGTTGCTCGCTGTTTGACATGTCAGAAGGTGAAGGCAGATCATCAGAGACCGCCAGGCTCGTTGCATCCTTTGCATATACCGCAGTGGAAGTGGGAAAACATCACCATGGACTTCGTTTCCGGATTACCGCCGACGAGCAGGAAGAACAACGCCATTTGGGTAATTGTAGACCGATTGACGAAGTCAGCCCATTTCATTCCTTTTCGGAAGGGTATGACATTTTCACAGATGGCGAGGAAGTTCGTGGATGAGATTGTCAGGCTCCATGGTACCCCAGTGTCGATTGTATCTGATCGTGACAGCCATTTTGTTTCCTCTTTCTGGAAAGCTTTCCAAGAGGCTTTGGGTACGAAGTTGAGTTTCAGCACGGCATACCACCCACAGACGGATGGCCAATCAGAGCGGACGATTCAGACTTTGGAGGATATGTTGCGAGCCAGCGTGTTGAGCTACGAGAAAGAATGGGATCTTCATCTATCGTTGTGCGAGTTCGCCTATAACAACAGCTTCCACGAGAGCATTGGGATGGCGCCATATGAAGCATTTTACGGGAAAAAGTGTAGGAGTCCGTTATGTTGGGAAGAAGTTGGAACTCGAAGTTTTCACGGACCGACGATCATTGCCGAGACTACGGAGAAGGTACAGAAAGCAATTGAGAACTTGAAAGTTGCTCGGTCGAGACAGAAGAGTTATGCAGACACCCACAGACGACCCTTAGAGTTTCAAGTTGGCGAGTGGGTTTTTCTGAAGGTCTCACCGATGAAGGGTACGATCCGTTTCGGCCAGAAAGGCAAGCTAGCTCCACGTTATGTCGGACCGTTCGAGATTAAGAGTCGGATTGGTGATTTGGCCTATCAATTAGATCTTCCCGAGATGTTTTCAGGAGTGCACAACGTTTTCCACGTTTCGATGCTTCGGAAATATATTCACGATCCCTCCCATGTCATCCGTTACGACAAGGTTCAGATTCAGCCGAGTGCTGCATACGTTGAGTGACCGCTCCGTATAGTGGGAACCCGAGAGCAGATACTCCGCACCAGGACAATTCGATGGGTCAAAGTGCTTTGGGAGCATCACAGTCCCGATGAGGCTACTTGGGAGTTAGAAGAGCAGATGGCACGACAGTACCCCGATTTGTTTTCCCAGGTATGAGTGAGTTAGTGTGCATTCCGAGGACGGAATGATTCTCAAGTAGGGGAGGATGTAACACTCCGACCCAGCTTGACCTCGTTTAGCGGCTAGTTAATCTTGTTTTCATTGCTAATCGTGTTTTGTTTGTGTTTTATTTTTGTTACGGGTCATGGATAGGTAGTTGGGTTGAGTTTAACCTGGATTAAGTAGACTAAGCCCTTTTTCGTAATTTTAGCTTTTCTTAGACATGGTCATTTTTGCATCATCTTGATGTCAACACGTGTCTTTTGTTGAGCTCGTTAACTTTCGTAACTACGTCATTTGCAACCGAGGTCGTGTGATTCGATTGGACCTGGATTTGACTCAAACTGAAATTTCACTTCTAACTTGGCCTTCATTGTAATTTGAACAACCCATTGCTTATATAACTTAGATTCATTGACAAGTTGGTGCTCTCTCTCTCTCGTTCTCTCTCATTTTCTTCCTCAATTGCACGTGGAATCTCCCTCTCGTGAATTCTCTCCTCCGGATCTTCTCCTCCATCGATTTAGCTCAATTGAGAGGACTTGGGTCTTGCATGTGAGGTGAGTTGGAAATCCATTCATCCCTCTCATCTCCTTTCTCTATTTCTTCTCCTTCTTGTTTCTCATGTGCATGGTGTGTCTGTGATCCCAATTCTCATGCATGCATGTTGGTTGTTGGTGTGTTGGTTGTGTTTGGGCTTGAGGACAACAAGTGTGTCATTGATTTCCAATTAAGGCAAGTATAACCATAACTTTGAGAACCCATGTTGGTATGCTTTTGATTTTGGTTAATTTACTCGAATTTGTAGGGGACAATGTGTTTACAGCCCATTTGGTTCATATGCTATCCCTTTTTATTGATAAATTTCACTTCTGATGAGTTCCCAGATTTCTGTACATATTCCAGGAATTTAACTTCGTGCAGGTACGGCTAAGCCGTATGCCACTTACGGCTCAAAGTCCAGAGAGGAGAAAAACCCAGTTTTCCTCTACGGCTAGGGCGCGGCTAAGCCGTGGATTGCCCTACGGCTAAGCCGAAGCTCAGCCGTGGCCCAACCGTAGATCAATACAGGGTGCATTTTCTGGAATAACTGAGAGTCAGCAACTGACCGACCTTCTACGGCCCAGCCACGGCTAAGCCGTAGACCACACACGGCTAAGCCGTAGCACACATGCGGCTAAGCCGTATCCACACTAGACTAATGAAAGAAAAACAAGGATAGGTGTAAAGAAAAGACCGATATGACCTTCATGGTAGAATGTAGAGCACCTAGACTTGCCCAACGGAATGTGATACAAAGCGTGAATGATCTCGAGGGCTGCGAATCATTCATGTTCATTATCCGGATGTTAAGCACCTCTCCATGGGTGTTGGTTTAAGGGACTTCGTGCACCGCTCGATTCAATGCAACACTAGACAACGGTGCATCGAATAACTTAAAACTACATCATCATGCACGGTTAGAAACACCGGATAATTAGATTAGAATTGGTTTGTAAATAAAGATGATTCGATTTTGCATGAATTGTTGTATAACATATTGCATTTGATCATTGACCTCAACGCTCTGACATGATTACGTATGTTTTGTTACTTTCACATTGTGATTACTTACCTTGAGTATGCATGTATGATATGTTTACTCACAGATATGCACGTATGATATGTTGTCACGAGTTACTCAGGGTTTTCATGATTGACTCTGTATAGTCAGGCACTACTTAGCCTCAGCCTTAGGATCCCGACGGGGTGAATTTGGTATAGTTTATATGGCCTGCTGCAGTATGGATATGTCTTGGGGAACCGGACCCCAGGAAACCGAGACCCATTGTACCCTGGCCCGGACAATGGTGTTCTTTGCACGTTATAAGATCCCTCTTTTGGGAGCATATGGTAATGTAGTAGCCACTAGTATGTACACAGCATGTGTTCATTGATTCACTTAGCATAGTTCCTTCTTGCATGACAGCCTAGTATACGAAAATGCCTTCTTTAATCACATGATGTTCTTTCTTCTATTAGACACAGCGTGTGTTAACTTGCTATGGTTTATACTTTGCTGAATCTTCGTATTCATAGTTGTTTTTGGTGTTGCAGGCCCAGATACCCCTGCCAAACCCCCGCAGGTCGGCCAGACTCCAGATGAGACCCCCGGGGCCCCATCAGGCCTAGAGGAGTGGATGTGATCACTCCACGGGAGAGCGTTCTTGGCATGCATCATTGGAGTCTTGTTTTGTGGATTTTCAGACTTGTATTTGGCATGACATGTCATTATTGTATATATTCTTTTGTTCTTTTTGTAAAACTTTCATATATGTAGTTATGTCAGTTCGTTCTTGGTATCCTCTTCTTGCATTGTTAGTTTATATTTCTGATATTTACAGCTTCCGCGTACTTGCTTGGCACGTGTGAATGTTCCCTTGTGCGTGTACATTTAGACTCGGTCTACGTGTGCATGCACGGGAGTACGTGTGTCATTAGGTTTGGCTTTTGCTAACCCCCGAACCCTGGGCTCGGGTCGTGACACATGCACGGGGTCGAATTCTGAATCAAGTACAGAAAACCCGTAATGACATCAGAAATGCAAATATCCAACAAAGAAAAGAAGGAATACTGGCAAATTGGGCTGTAAACAAGTTCTCCATGCAAATTCAGTGAATTAACCAAAATCAAACAAATACCAACATGGGTTCTCACAAATTATGGTTATACTTGCCTTAATTGAGTTCAATTATACAACTTACAGTCCTTGGGCTCAAACATAACCAAACATCACCACTGCGATCATGCATGCATGAGGAAAAGAAAGAACGTCTAGACAACATCATGCAATCATGGAAACAAGAGGAGAAAGAAGTAGGAGAAGGAGATGAGGGAGATTGAAGAAACCTCAACTCACCTCAACCAAGACACCAGAGCATGCAAGGAACCCTCACTTTGGCTTGATCGATGATGGTGGAGAGAACTCAAGAGAGGGAGAAAGACTCACGTGAACAGTGAGAGAAGAGAGTGAGAGAGAGAAAGCTTGAGTCGATGAAATGAAGCTTATTAAGATAAGTGGATGTCAATTGTTGCACTGAAGTCCAAGTCAAAAGTCTATTTTCAGTTTGAGTCAAATCCGGGTTCAATGGAATCATACAACATCGGTTACCAACGACGTAGTTACGAGAGTTAACGAGCTCAACGAAAGACACATGTTGACATCAAGATGATGCAAAATGAGCAGGTCTTAGAAAAGCTAAAATTACAAAAAAGGGCTTAATCTACCTAATCCAGGTCAAACTCAACCCAACTACCTATCCATGACCCGCGACGAATCCAAAACAAAAGCAAAACACAATTACGAATTAAAACAACCATAATTAGGTGCTACACGAGGTTAAGCTGGGTCGGAGTGTTACATCCTCCCCTACTTGGGAATCATTCCGTCCTCGGAATGAACGCACACATACCTGCGTAAACAGGATACTGTCGCGCCATTTGCTCTTTTAATTCCCACGTAGCTTCATCGGGACTGTGATGCTCCCGCAACCCTTTGACCCATCGAATCGTCCTAGTGTGGAGTATTTGCTCTCGGGTCCCCACGATACGGAGTGGTCGCTCAACGTATGTGGCATTCGGCTGGATCTGAACATCATCGTAATGAATGACATGGGAAAGATCATGACCATATCTCCGAAGCATCAAAACGTGGAAAACATCATGGACTCTGGAAAACATCTCGGGAAGAGCTAATCGGTAAGCCAAATCACCAATTCGACTCTTGATCTCGAACGGTCTGACATAGCGTGGGGCTAACTTGCCTTTCTGGCTGAAACGGATTGTACCTTTCATCGGTGAGACCTTCAGGAAAACCCACTCACCAACCTGAAACTCCAGTGGTCGTCTGCAAGTGCCTGCATAACTCTTCTGTCTCGACCGAGCCACTTTCAAGTTCTCAATTGCTTTCTGTACTTTTTCCGTAGTTTCGGCAATGATCGTCGGTCCGTGAAAACTTTGAGTTCCAACTTCTTCCCAACATATCAGGCTTCTGCATTTGCGTCCATACAACGCTTCATATGGCGCCATCCCAATGCTCTCGTGGAAGCTATTATTGTAGGCAAATTCACACAACGAGAGATGGATATCCCATTCCTTCTCATAGCTCAACACGCTGGCTCGCAATATGTCCTCTAAAGTCTGAATCGTCCGCTCTGATTGTCCATCCGTCTGTGGGTGATATGCCGTGCTGAAGCTCAATTTCGTACCCATAGCCTCTTGGAATGCTCTCCAAAATGACGAAACAAAAGGACTGTCACGATCGTATACAATCGATACGGGCGTACCATGGAGCCTGACGATCTCATCCACGAACTTCCTCACCATCTCTAAAAACGTCATACCCTTCCGGAAAGGAATAAAATGGGCTGACTTCGTCAATCGATCTACAATCACCCAAATGGCGTTGTTCTTCCTTCTCGTCGGAGGTAGCCCTGAAACGAAATCCATGGTAATGTGTTCCCACTTCCACGGCGGTATGTGCAAGGGATGCAATGAGCCTGGAGGTCTCTGATGATCTGCTTTCACCTTCTGGCATGTCAAGCATCGGGCAACAAACCCTGCTACTTCTCTCTTCATATTGTTCCACCAGAAACGATCCTTAAGATTTCGATACATCTTTGTGTTGCCTGGGTGCACCGCATATCTGGCATAATGTACTTCATTCATCAGTTTCTCCTTGAAATCATCAACTGCTGGCACACACAACCTATTCCGGAAATAATGCACACCATCCTCCAGTCTGAAATCAGGCCTATCTCCAATGTGGTCATGAATGCGCTTCAAAGTGAGATCTTCGAATTGCCTGTCTTTCATCTGCTGAACCACCTCAGGCTGAAACACTAGCGTACTAGCCAAAGTCACATACTCATCTACTAGTTTCACTTTAACAAGTAAATCATGGAACGTCAAAAGGAAACTGCTCAACATCTGTACCGACTCTGCTTTCCTGCTAAGTGCATCTGCCACCGCGTTCCCTTTTCCTGGCTGATATTTGATCGGGAAGTCATAGTCTTTAATGATCTCAAGCCATCTGCGTTGTCTCATGTTCAGTTCCCGCTGCGTGAATAAATACTGCAAACTGTGGTGATCAGAATGAACTTCAAATTTCACGCCATACAGATAATGTCTCCACAGTTTCAATGCAAACACGATGGCTGCCAGTTCTAAATCATGGGTGGCGTAATTCTTCTCATGTTCTTGCAACTGTCTCGATCCATATGCAATTACCTTCCCGTGCTGCATTAACACACAGCTTAGACCAACTCGAGAAGCATCTGAATATATCATAAACCCTTCGCTACCATCTGGCAAGGTTAACACTAGGGCCGTAGTCAACTTCTCTTTCAAAGTCCAGAAACTAGCTTCACATTCTGCAGTCCAATCAAACGGCACATCCATCTTGGTCAACTTCGTTAAAGGAGACGAGATCTTAGCAAAATCCTGGACAAATCGACGATAGTAACCTGCTAGACCAAGAAAACTCCGGACCTCTGTTACTGTCTTAGGGCTAGGCTAATTCACCACTGCCTCAACTTTAGATGGATCGACTGCCAATCCCTCTCGTGAAATGCTATGACCCAAAAATGCCACCTGCTCAAGCCAAAAATCACATTTCAACAACTTGGTAAACAAGCGATGCTCTCTCAATAATGTCAAGGCTTTCTTCAAGTGCTCCTTATGCTCCTCTACTGACTTCGAGTATATCAAAATATCATCAATGAATACAACTATGAACTGGTCCAAAAATGGAGCAAAGATCTGATTCATCAAATCCATAAACGTTGCAGGTGCATTGGTTAGTCTAAAAGGCATCACGAGGAATTCATAATGTCCATACCAGGTCCTGAAGGCAGTTTTAGGGATGTCATCATCCTTTACCCTGAACTGGTGGTATCCAGATCTCAAATCTATCTTAGAGAAGTAAGCTGCACCCTGAAGTTGATCGAACAACTCATCAATCCTGGGTAGGGGATACTTGTTCTTAATAGTCACTTTGTTCAACTCTCGGTAGTCGATACACATCCAAAAAGTACCATCCTTCTTCTTGATAAACAAGACTGGCGCTCCCCAAGGTGAGACACTTGGGCGAATGAAACCCTTGTCCAAAAGCTCCTGCAATTGCTTCTTCAACTCGGACAATTCAGCTGGTGCCATGCGATACGGAGCCTTACTGATCGGTGCTGTGCCTGGAGCAAGGTCAATGGCAAACTCCACGTCTCGAACCGGGGGTAGGTCTGGCACATCGTCCGGAAAAACATCGGAAAAGTCGCAGACCACCAGAATCTCACCCAACTACTTCGTCTCTTTCTTCTCTAAGATAAAGGCAATGAAGCCTTCACACCCCTTACGGATCAAACGATCTGCCTTACATGCCGAAATCACACGCCTAGGGCATCTCTCCTGACTGCCCATGAAACGGAAGCCCTTGCCTAAATCGAAGAAGATCGTCATGTTGTAACAGTTAACACAGGCACGATATCGAGCGAGCCAATCCATCCCAAGGATCACGTCGAAATCCAACATCGACAACAGAATCAAATCAACAGGCAACTAGTGACTTGCAATCTGCACGTCGCAATGGGGGTAGTATATACTACACTCCACTCGCTTGCCAACTAAGGTGGATACAACCAACACATATGGCAACGGCTTCGGCGGCTACTGCAACCGCTCGGCAAATCGAGGTGCCACGTAGGATCGCATAGACCCCGAGTCGAACAATCTTAACGCCTCAACGTGCGAAATCAGAATAGTACCTTCAACCACCTGTGGATCCTCGGCACTCTCATGGGTAGCGGCATATGCACGAGCTGTCTGACGTGGCTGTCTTGGGCAGGAATGGGCTGGCTGTGACTTGCTCGGAGCTGTAGACACATTGGATCGGCCAGAAGCTGCACCTGAGGTAGTACTAGATGGTGGAGGCTGGGAAGCCTTGTATCGAGGACAGCTGGCTAGCATATGCTCCTTAGAACCACAGATGAAGCAAGCTCTTGCCTTCCTCTAACAAGCTTCAAATTTGTGGCCCTTGCCACAGTGCTCGCATGTAATACCGGCAGAACTGGAAGTACTCTGCTGGCCTCTCATCTTCTTCTGTGCCTGTCCTCGTGCACTAAATGGTGGTTGCCGCTTAGGATCGACGGCTCTTTCAGCTTGGTGGATGGCCTCCGCAGAATAGGCCCTGTCCACTGCATCGTCAAATGTAGACGGACGCTGGAAAGCAGTCACGTGGTGCATGTATCGGGGATGAAGACCTTCAACAAACCGGTTCACTTTCCTTTCCTCGGTATTAATCAAATCTGGAACAAAATGAGATAACTGGGTGAACTTATTCACATACTGTGCCACTGTCATTTGCTACTGACGGAGGGCTAAGAACTCAATTCCTTGGCTCTAAACACATGAGCCGGGATAAACTTCCTCCGAAACTGTTGCTTGAATGTCCCCCAAACTGTCGCACTAGGAATGTCTCTGTATGAGTCTTTCACGCTCTTCCACCAAGTCTTCGCGATATCTCGTAACATAGAGGTTGCTAAACCAATCCTCTGCCTGTTCGTGCACACTACAGTCTCAAACACGTCCTCCGTCTGCTCTAGCCACTGCTCTGCCTTGAGTGGCTCTTTTGTCCCATAGAACTCTGTAGCTCCTCACTTCCTGAATTTACATAGAGGGCGTTTGGATCATTCTCTCTCGGCTAGAAGACCACCTATTGGTCCACATGCGACTGAGCAGGTGCTTGACTTTGTCTGTCTAACATTGTCGCGACCTGTGCCTGTAAATTCTGCATCGACTATGACTAAGCCTGTATAGACTGAAATAACATAAGGATGCGCTCATCGGTGCTCACAGCCTGTGGTGACGGTTCGGAACCGCTTTCGTTATTTCCGGCATTTTGCTGAGAACCTGAACTGGATGCCATTTCTTGCAAAATGGGAAGGAGTCAAATACAAACACAAAACATTCCGCCCCAACTATTTTCCAAAAGCTAGGAAAATACAACGGAAGAATCGTATCCTCACCATGATCCTATATGCCTACATGCTTATCATCTAGAGCAAGGAATGCTCTGATACCATACAATACGTATGTCACAACCCGAGCCCAAGAGTCCGGGGGTTAGCAAAAGCCAAACCGATTACACACGTACTCCCGTGCCTGTACATGTAGACCTGGTCTAAATGCACACGCACAAGGGAAGTTCACACGTGCCAAACATGTACGCGGAAGCTGTAGATATCAAAACATTAAATTACACAAGTCAAAAAGAGAAATACGAAAATGAACTGATATATATATATAGCTGAATGTTTTACAAAATGAACAAAATGATATATACAAAGCATGACGTAACAAGCGTGATAGATCTCAAAAGAAGACTCCTATGCCATGACATGTATGTCCAAGACGCTCTCCGAGGGAGTGATCACATCCACTCCTCTAGGCCTAATGGGGCCTCGGGGGTCTCATCTGGAGTCTGGCAGACCGACGGGGGGTCGGCAGGGGTATCTGAGCCTGCAACACCACAAACAACTCGTGAATACAATGATTCAGCAAAGTATAAACCATAACAGTTAACGCATGCTATGTCTAATAGAATAGAATAAAGACAGTCATGTAAATCAAAGTAGGTCACATTTATATACTAAGCTGTCGTGCAAGAAAGAATATGCAATACGAATCAATGTATACATGCTGTGTACATAACTAGTTGGTGACTACATTGCCATATGCTCCCAAAAGAGGGATCTTATATCGTGCAGAGAACACCATTGTCCGGGCCAGGGTAAAATGGGTCTCGGGTTCCTGGGGTCCGGTTCCTCAAAACGTTTCTTTACTGCAGCAAGGCCATGAAACTACACCAAATTCACCCCGTCGGGATCGTAAGGCTGAGGCTAAGTAGTGCCTGACCATACAGAGTCAATCATGAAAACCCTGAGTAGATCGTGACAAGCATATCGTGCGTGTACATCCAATAACAAACATACATATATACTCAAGGTGAACACATAGGATGACTTTTGACGTGATATGCAATGATCTGTTAAAGAGTGGAGATCAATGACTAACATACAACATGTTATGCAAGCAAATCATACTAGATAGAATCACCTTCATTTACTAGCCAATTCTAATCTAATTATCCAGTGTTTCTAACCGTGCATGATGATGTAGTTTTAAGTTATTCAATGCACTGTTGTCTAGTGTTGCATTGTATTGGCTGGTACACCAAAGTCCCTTAAACCAACACCCATGGGGAGGTGCTTAACAACTGGATAACGAACATGAAGGATTCGCAGCCCTCGAGATCATTCATGTCATACATACATACCATTGGGCAAGTCTAGGTGCTCTACATTCTATCATGAAGGTGATAGCGGTCTTTTCATTACACTTATCCTTGTGATTCATTTTCCAGGGTTGGCACGGCTTGGCCGTAGGTGAACATACGGCTTAGCCATAGGCATCTTACGACTTAGCCGTAATATGCACTACAGCTCCACCGCGGTTCCCTTTACTGTTCACCCGCAATTACGGTTCACCCGTATTTTATTCTACGGCTTAGCCGTGTGTGTTCTATGGCTTAGCCGTGGCTGAGCCGTAGGAGGAAACTATCTATTGCTTGCCTTCAGTTAATCCAGAAGAAGGCACCCTGTACTGATCTACGGCTAGGTCACGGCTAAGGTACGGCTTAGCCGTAAGGCAATATATGGCTTAGCCAAGTCCTGGCCGTAGAAAAAAAACTGGGTTTTCACCCTCTCTAGACTCAATTTACAGATTAGCCCTCCTGTTTAGGTATATTTCAATTTAAAGTAGCTAGGCTCAAAATGGGCTGAGATGGGTCCAAACGAAATTGGGCCATACATAAAAGATGTTCCACAAGATAAAACTCACCCAATGCAACTAATATGATGTAAAAATAATGTAAAATTATGGGAATGCTAAAACACAAAGTTCTTGGACTACCTAGTGAGGATCGAACCCGATCCAACTACCTATCCATGACCCAAACCTCTTGAGACTTGGGCTCAATTAGCTTAATTATATATTAATTAGAGTAAAACTAACTTAATTACTATAAATCATAATTATCTAAGGTTGGGACCTTACATTTTGATATTGAATGAAATTTGTAATTTCATTCTTGAAGTCCTGCATCTCTTGTTTTTAAGGTAAAAGAAACTTAGCCAGCATTTCTTCCAAAGGTTGAGTCTAATTTTGAATAATGGGTGGTGACATTTGTTATGTATTTTGATTAAATTGTCCTAAAGTACCACCTTATGGGTTCATCCTTTGGGAAAATTTTAGCTGATTAGCAGTGGGTCTATTTCTCTAACTGAAATTGGGGTGATTTCGCCAGTTAAGGTTGTACGTGTTACCCAAAGAGTTGTTAAATGGCCAGTTATATGTGTTTGTGACATTTACTTGCTCTTGAAATGCTTCTTAAAATGCAAGGAGTGTGGGGCACTCCACAGATGTGTGGGTATCGCAAGCGCAAATGCCACAAATAATTGCAGGCATTTTGTTCTTCACAAATATCAAGGACTCAACTTCTCTTGTAGGATAGGCAATTTTTTCGTGAAGATCATCATTCTCTTTGTCTAAATACAACCCCCCTCCTTTGGACTGATTCGATTACTTTATAGGTTCAATACCTTTAGAAATGTCTCAATTTCGAGCACTATTTGATAAAAATTAAAGGTATGTCTATGCCTCATTTAGATTTTCAGCCATGAACTCCCCATTGCACATCATCTCAACAAATTGGCATGTCTCTGGACTTAGTCCATCATAGAAGTGGCCAATTATGTGATGTTCAAATCCATGGCATAGACATGCAAGGAGCAGTTCATTAAAACATTCCCAACACCTATAGTAGGACTCTATTTCTTTTTGTTTGAAATTCATTATGAGCCTTCTCAAGGTGTTGGCTTTATGAGGTGGGAAGAATTTTTTCAAGAATTCGCAAACTATGTCGGCCCATAAAGCAATTGAATTGAGTTGTAAGGAGTGAAGCCATGCTTTTGCCTTATCTTTGGGGGAGAATGGGAATAATCAAAACTTTATGATGTGCTCCCTTACATTGTTAAAGTGAAGTGTTACACACACTTCTTTAAATTCCTTTATGTGCAAGTATGTACTTTCCGATTAGACTCCATGGAATTTAAGAAGATGTTGGATAACCCCTGATTAATATCAAATTGACCCACACCTACGGGTATGGCCACACACGAAGGCTTAGCCTAACGTGTTGGTTGGAGGTAATCACATAAACTCCTAAGTGGTTAGTTCACTTCATTATTATTAGGATTAGGCCCATTTCCATTGCCATTCCTAGGTCCATCTCCATTGCCATTAGGATTTATCAATTGGTCATTATTGTCATGACCACTGTGTGCATCCGCCATTGTTTCTAAACCACTAGGTGGACTAAGAGAGTTAGATTGAGAGTATATTTCACTTAACCTCTTTAATTTGGATTTCTTACCCATACAAGGATTGAATCAAGAGGGTGGATAAGGGTTTCCACCCTTTTTTTATTTTTTTTAATTCTTTTTAAAACTAAAGTCCTAGGAAAACAAATTTCTAAATCTAAACCTAATGAAAAAGAAAACATGGTTTCAATGAAAGTTCTGAAACTTTTAGACTTAGGCACTTTTCTTGGCCACAAAGCCGAATTAGAATGGATTTTTAACTTGCCTTTTTAAGGCAAGTTTTAGAATTTTTTTGGAAACTTATCTAACCTAAAAAGTGATTAAAAATAGAGTTTAAACTAATTAAAAAAGTTCTAATAAGTGGAATAAGGAATTAGAAAGAAACACCTAAACTAGCTCACAATTAGTCAAGTTAACAAGGCAATTTTAACAAATAGATGAGATTTTTGCAAAAATCAGAAATATTTATTTTTCATATTTAAATTAATCCAAATTTTGGCAAAAATCAGAGATGAAAATTTCCTTTTTAATGGTTAAGGGTTGGTCTAAACATTCTAGGCATTCACTACCTAAATCTAGAATGATGGCAACAATATTATTCCACACCGAAAGTTGGAAAAATACCTCTTGCGATGGTGCTTCCCGGCAATAGTGCCAAAAAGTTGATCGATGTCCCTTAATTATAGTTTTTACCCAGAGAGTCCAAGATCATATCCACAGGGAGCTAATCTTCGTTGAAAACCTATCCTAATTGAAAACAACTCCTAGCCTATGAAATCTATAAAAATACACAATTACTAAATCTCAAAATTAAATTTAAATTACACTTCCAAATCTGAAAAAAAATCACAAATTAAATCTAACCTTAAAATCCTAAACTAAAATAGTTCTAGAACTAGAAATTGCAAAACAAAAAACTAGATCAAACCACCAATGTAAAAGAATAAATAAACCATGCACAAAATAAAAAATAAAAAATAAATCATTCACAAATAATGGAAAGAAAAAAATAAAAAGAATTATAGTTTCTTTTATTATGGGAAATAAAAACATTGTATTGGTAGAATTAATAAAAGTCCACAAAAACACAGCACTAAGTACGTGCTGTCACCACACATAAATATATAATGCCGATCTAAGACGGAACACCTTGACCTCACTAATTATGTATTTTAAATTAAAATGAACCAATACAATCAATAATATCCAAAAACAATTAAAACTAGGAAAAATAAAATATCTTTACCCTAGATCAAGACATCAAGAAATAAAGGGGACTTCACGCGCAACTCATGCTTTAATCTTCAATCTTCACACCAAGGAGGAGTAGTGGACAAGCAAAGATGATTGATGGAAAGAATGGATCCAAAAGTGGGCTTGGCCAAACCCCTCTTTTGTTAAAAATTTGATGGAAAGGAAAGAGATAGATGGAATGGGTAAGAAACTGGTGTGGTAATGAAGAGAATGGAAAAGAAAACAATTGAATGGGTGTTGGACGTGAGATTGGCGGTGAGTTCGTGTGTATGGAATATAAAATATATAAAAGAGAGATATGAATTGTGGGGTGACTTGGAATTCCATGTATGATGAGGACAGAAATCCTTTTCAATAGCAATCTTCTTGACCAATCTAATTTGTACAATATCTTATCTCCTCATTTTTCTCCTTACATTTCCTTTCCCATTTTAAATCAAACTCTATCTCTAAGAGATAATTTCCAACAATAATCTTGAGATTTTTTGCATATAAAATGGAGTCCACCTTGGACGTGGGACGCTACATGGGATAGCCCATTTTATTCGTGGGTCACATGTCCTCCAATTTATCATTCCTTTTCTTCACTTTTTTTTCTTCTCTCTCCATTTCTCTTTGTTGAATTTCTTCAAAAACAAATTTTCTTTGGCTTCGGAATTTAATGTGGGTCCCTTTTCTTTAATTCTCTGCAAAGAAAAGTGATTTTTAATTAAACTAATAATGTTGACCGAAAGTCACAAACGCACTAATGTGGGCCCAATTTACATAAAATAACACAATAAATTCTTATTATTGATCATGATTTATCTTTAAATAACTAATGATGGTAAAAACATTTGTCATTTCATGTAAACATTTGGATTTGAAAAACCTTCAAAAAAAATGAAAATCTAAAAATGTAAAGTTTTATGATTTTATGGAAAATTAATGATTTTCAATGATTTTTGCGAGAAAACTCTAAAATAAATTCTAAAATCATAAAAACATGATTTCCAATCCAATGAAAAGATTTATAATGAATAAGTGCTTAAAATTACCTAAATTGAACATGAAATGATGTAATTTTCAAGACTTATAAGCTTCAACTGATTTGAATGGGCCATTAATGACACCAAAATCCATCAAGAAAACTAAAACTCCTAAACCCTGGGTTTCCGAATGTGCCCAGAATCCATTTGGAGTTTTCAATAGGGTTCAAGAGGAACCAAAATACAAATTGAAGTCAAAAGGCAGCAGCCTTCGTATCATCAAGCCTCGACTGGGGCAAGGCAGGTTCGGTTCACGGATCATAAATAAATGACACTTGGTAAGTCGCATCTAGTGGCTGCTCAAGGTTCAAGATTATCATCTACTAGGCCCAAACAATGGGCTATTAACAAGCAATCATAAGAGGACCTTTGGTAACTTATAACTTGCAAGAAGGCCCTAAAACATGCGTTCATTCCCGAATGCAGCATGTGGTCACTATAGCATGCATTTCCAAATCCAGTAAGGCTGAGAACAAACTCTTGGCCTCACATAAAGATAATTCCTTCTACCCTTTGACTCAAAAAGAGGGACGGAGGTTTGGCAGAAGGTGTCTACCCTCTACCATTGTAGCACCAACTCCGCCATCTTCACCCTAGTGTCTATCACATGCAGCTAAAGACAAAAAGAAAACTGAGCGCTTGGTCATCAATAATTCAAACGATCTCGCTTGTTTCAAGGATTTGCTCCAACAAAAAAAGGAGCAGAAGAAGAACAACAACAAAAGAGGTGCTATTGACATTCTTTCACTTCCCCCTTCTGATTCCAAGGATTAGGAACGAGTTGCCAGTACTTCCAAGCCATTGATCACTAGGTTTAAAGATCAAACTTTGGCAGTCAGTCTGGCTAACCAAATTAAGAAGAAAGCTTTGGCCCACTACAAGGACCAAACTCAAAAGCTATCACAGTGCAAGATCATTCAAAAATGGGTGATTAAAGAAGCTGATCCAGACTTGACCTCATCTTACATGGTCAGACCAGACTAAGCTCAAAGAGTTACTTAGAGTATGGCTCGAACTCAATCACAAGGGTCTGATTCAAAATCCCATTCAAGCAGCACTTCTAAAGGTCATGTTGAAACTAATTTTGATGATGATCCTATCACTATCCCCATCAGTACATTGTGTTTATGGCTAAGGGGAGTGGAACTAGCAAGGATGGAAATGATGATGCTAGTAGAAGTAAAGATGTCGACAAAGAAGATGCTGGTAAAAATGAAGATGACAATGTCAATGATGTTGTCAAACAACAAGGAGCTATGATTGACCACTTACTGCATAGTTGAAAATCTTAACAATAAGTTAGGTAGTTCAGTTAAAGTTCAAATAAATCCTCTATTTGCCAACAAAAGAGCACAAGCCATGATCAGGAAGAATACCACTAAAATTGACTTGCTCACAACTCAAATTAAGCCCCTAGCAGACAAAGTGATATTTGCAGGATCCTCTGGTGGTGATCATTCGTTAATGCTTGGTCTTCATGCATATCCTGAAAAGCATGGAGCCATTAAAGAAGTTGAAGAAATACTAACAAAATCAAAAGTAAAGATTAAGATGAAAAAAAAGGGTATTACACCCAAGTATCCTCTGTAATTTAATCTGGTTCCATTTCCACCAAATTATAAACTTCCGACTTTCTAACCATACCTTAGGAAGGGGTCAGCATATCAGCATATTGTACATTTCAAATCACTCCTTGGAAGCCTACCAGAGTTAGATGCACTAAAAATAAGGCTATTCGTCAACACATTGAAAGGAGTTGCTTTTGATTGATATAAATAGTAACCAAAACTTTCCTTCATGGCATGGCCAATCACAGAAGAGAAGTTCTTGCTCCATTTCCAGGAAGAGGATCAAACAGTCACCTTTACTATGCTCAGCAGTATAAGGCAGGAAAACACTGAAACCTCACAAGCCTTTATCAATAAATGGAAAGCATTATCCTATAAATGGTTGGAACAACCATCTCAAAGGGCAACGATCGAAATGTGCAAAACCAGTTTGTGACTAAAAATCAAGGTTATCATCTTAGTCACAAAATAAGTCTTTGGCCTAATTGGTTGAAGTTGCCATTGATGTAGAATTGACCCTCAAAGAGACTAGTCTAAGTCAAAGCTCTATTGGAGATGCCTTCTCCGAAAACTCTTAAAGAACTAAAGGGATTGTAGGGCAGACTTGCTGATATTTGCCAGTTCATCTCAAACTTATCTGAGAAGTGCAGAGCATTATCCAGACTCATGAAGAAAGAAATTGAATTTGTGCAGGATAAAGCTTGTGAAGATGCCTTGCAAGATTTCAATGGTGTCTTACAAACCCACTGGTCCTTTCAGCTCTAATTCTAGGCAAACCTTTCATCCTCTACATTTGAGCTCTTGATCACTCTCTAGGGGCATTGCTAACTCAAAAGAACAATGAGGAAACTATGTCACTATATTCTTTGCAATGTAATGTACTTGGTTTTGAACACCAACCCACTGAAGGCACTTGTGACAAAGGGTTGTGCCTTAAGTGATCCTTTAGCCAAATGGTCTATTATTTTCTCTCAATATGACATTAGATATCTCCTGCAAAGGCAATGAAAGGATAAGTTCTTGCTGACTTCCTAACAAAACATCCACTTTCAGAGAATTCTAAATTCAAAGACAATCTCCCTGATGAACCAATCTTCTTCATTAAGCAAATATGGAAACTCACTATTGATATAGACTTATATTTGATCATGCACTTTGATGGAGCTTCCAAGACAAATGAATTTAGAGATCTAGTTTCTGGGGTTAGGATCATTTTCTATAGCCTAGAAAGATTTCACGTCCCTCACTCTTTCTTATTAATCAAGACATGTTCAAATAAGCTGGTGGAATATACGGTATTGATTATAGGTCTTGAGCTAGCCTTGGAATCTGGTATCAATATGCATGGAGTATATGGAGATTCGCAACTTGTGATCAAACAAATGAGTCTCAAATATGAAGTGAAGAAACCAAACATGCTTCCTTTCTTCAATAAAGCTTGTGAAATCAAGGAAAGATTCATGCTGATCGAACCTCACCACATTCTAAGACATCAAAATGTCAAAGCAAATACACTAGCAGATTGGCAACATCAATGTCAGTTCCTGAAAATGACAAAAAGGAATTGGAAGTAGTTGAAAGCTGGCTTCTTCCTCCACTCGACATTCATAAAGGACTAATAGATTGCTTTAATGTGATCAAGAATCAGATTTCATCTTTCCAAAACTCATTTAGAGATTAGAGAGACCCTTTCATTGATTACATTCTTCATGGGGTCTTGCCAAAATATGCTAAAGACAGAACTACTATTCAAAGTGCTCACCAAGTTGGACTAAAGCTTAATGATCAGATTCAAAGGTCAAAATCAACATCATATTCCTTGATTTATGGCTACGAAGTTGTGCTACCCTTGGAAATTCAACTTCCTTCTCCTCAGGTAGTGTGATAAACAAATATACTAAAGAAAAGAATACTAAACTCGACAAGAAGGTCAACATACAGAGCTTACAAGAAAGGAGACTTAGTCCTTGCAGTCAAAAGGCCAATGTTCTCTATGCACATGTTAAAAGGCAAATTTAAATTCAAATGGGAAGGACCTTTTGTTGTCGATAAAGTCTACTCCAATGGTGCCTACGCACTTCTCACACTCGAAGGAGACAGATGCATGATGCCTATCAATGAAAACTTCTTAAGAAATACTATACGTGAATGTCATTGGTATACCCAAACCATGTAAAGTGTACCGAAACCATGTACAGTATACATTCTTACTCCTAAAATCCTCTGGTTTCGAACCTTACACACTATGACTCTTAACCAAAATCAAAATCCTCTGGTTTCAAGCCTCAACCTATGACTCCTACCCAAAATCCCTTAGACTTGTATAAAATGACTGCAAGGATCAAGTCCTTCAACCCCTCTACTCAAACCTTCATTACTTAGATAACGTCCCTACAAGACCCTTTGTAACATCCTACTATATAGATTAAGTCTTTTTACAGATCCTATATAGCAAAACTCAGCTGTGTGGAATATGCCTTTTTGCAGGACCCATATAGCTATTCCTTAGTTATATAAAATAAGTATTTTTGTATACCCTACATGACTACCTTCTGTTATATAAAATAAGTTTTTTTTTGCAGATCCTGTATAATAAAAAACTAAACAAAAAGCAAAACCAGATCTTTGTCCTGAGGAATAAGTTAAGGATCTCGAGGAAACCCTCATACATGGGCACTGGATAACATCCACTTCATTTGACCCCTTTTGACACCAAAAGGATCAAGTCATCGACCCTGGAAAAAGCCTCACACATAGGCACCGGATAACGTCCACCTGTATGACTTCCTTTGGTTTGTGGATCCAAAAGATCTCAAATTACACCTTCATACATGTCTGAGAAAACCAAACCAAATAAATCATCCATACAAATCACATCAAACATCCACATGAAATCAAACCAAACACCCATACCAATGACAAATGGAGGAAAAAAAAAAGTTTCTCCGTTGATATTCATTTGAAGTTTAAGTACAGAGAATGAAATCATTGTATACATGGCCACCCAAGCTGATCAAGATCAAAGAGTCAAATTGATGAGTCTTTAAAAATGCATTTTTTTCAAACACATCTTGACTCATTTTAAGGACTTATTGACTTGAAAGAGACTCATTTAGTGTGATATCATGGTTTCAAGCATTTTAAATTCATTTTAATATTTTTTGCATAATTTGTTTAAAAATCATACTTTTTGCATAAATTCATGAAACCTGCCATTTTTTAAATGTCTATTTTTGGAAAGTTTTGTGAGAATTTATATTCTAATGAAATAAATTCAATTTTCACCATCAATAGTTCATTCATATATAATTAAGAAAAATGGTGTGCATTTCTATTGTCATTTCATAAGAGATGGGTCTACAGTCATGCATTTGTGATCTTAGGGTTAAAATTATCATTTCACATGAATTTACATTTATTTTGTAGGAGATTGATGATATGGGTCCCATTTGTAAAGAATTGAGGCAAAAATATCATTTTCAAAAGGAAAGAAAGAAGAATTGAAGAAAAGAAAAAAAAAACCTACGATTTCCAAGACCTAGGCTCATAAACCGCCCACCGGGGGGTCAAAAATAGGAAATAGCCCTGAAAAAATCAAAAATTGGCACAAGCTCTTCACTCGAGGGTAGAGTAACATGTAGGAACTAATGGTCTATAAATAGGACTCCCAGTTAGAGAATTAGAAGCAAAAACATATGATTTCCAAGGCTTAGGCTCGAAAACCGCCCACCGGGTGGACAAAAATAGGAAATGGCCCTGGAAAAATTAAAAACTGATACGAGCTCTTTACTCGAGGGTAGAGTAACTTCTAGGAATAGACGGTCTACAAATCGGACCCCTGATTAGAGAATTAGAAGCAAAAACCTACGATTTTCAAGATTTAGCTCGTAAACCGCCCACCGGGGGGTCAAAAGCGAGAAACGGCCCTGAAAAATTAAAAACTGGCATGAGCTCTTCACTTCATGCTAGATTAACTTGTAGGAACTAATGGTGCGCAGATAGGACTCCTAGTTAGAAAGTTGGAAGCAAAAACCTATGATTTCCCAAGACTTAGGCTCAAAACCGCCCACCGAGGGGTCGAAAATGGGAAATGACCTTGGAAAAATTGAGAATTGGCACTTTCTTCTTATTCAAGGGTAGAGTTACTTGTAGGAACTGACAGTCCACAAATTGGGCTCCCGGTTAGAGAATTAGAAGCAAACACCAATAATTTCCAAGACTTTAACTCAAAAATCAACCATTGGGGGGGTAGAAAAAGGGAAACGACCTCGGAAAAATTGACAACGAGCATGAGATCTTCGCTCAAGGGTAGAGTAACTTGTAGGAACTGATGGTCTGCCAATCAAACTCCCAATTAGAGAATTAGAAGCAAAAACCTATGATTTCCATGACTTAGATTCGTAAACGGCCCATCGGGGGGTCAAAAATGGAAAACGGCCTTGAAAAAATTGAAAACCAGCATGAGCTCCTTGCTCAAGGGTAGAGTAACTTATAGGATGTAATGGTCCGCAAATAGGACTCCCGTTTAAAGAATTGGAAACAAAAACCTATGATTTCCCATGACTTAAGCTCGAAAACCGCCCACCAGAGGGTCAAATATGGGAAACAGCCCTGAAAAAATTGAAAACTAGCATGAGCTCTTCGCTCGAGGGTAACGTAACTTTTAGGAATTGATGGTATACAAATCAGACTCCCGGTTAGAAAATTAGAAGCAAAAACCTATGATTTCCATGACTTAAGCTCGTAACCCGCCCACTGGGGGGTCAAAATAGGAAACGGCCCCAAAGAAATTGAAAATCGGCATGAGCTCTTCGCTCGAGGGTAGAGTAACATGTAGGAACTGATGGTCCATAAATAAGACTCCTAGTTAGAGAATTAGAAGCAAAAACCTATGATTTCCCAAGACCGCGCGAAAACCAGCCACCGATGGGTCAAAAATGGAAAACGGCCACGGAAAGATCGAAAACCAGTATGAGCTCTTCACTCGAGGGTAGAGTAACTTGTAGAAACTGACGGTCCACAAATCAAACTCCCTGTTAGAGAATTAGAAGCAAAAACCTATGATTTCCAAGACTTAGCTTGTAAACCACCCACTGGGGGTTCAAAATCGGGAAATGGCCCCAGAAAAATTGACAACTGGCATGAGCTCTTCGCTTGAGGGTAGAGTAACATGTAAGGACTGATGGTCCACAATTAGGACTCCCAGTTAGAGAATTGGAAGTAAAAACATATGATTTCCCAAGACTTAAGCTCAAAAACCGCCCACTGGGGGGTCAAAAACGGGAACGGCCCCAGAAAAATTGAAAACTAGCGTGAGCTCTTTGCTCGAGGGTAGAGTAACTTGTAGGAATAAACAGTCCACAAATCGGAATCCCAGTTAGAGAATTAGAAGCAAAAACCTATGACTTCCATGACTTAGGCTCTTAAACCGCCCACCGAGGAGTAAAAAATGGTAAACATCCCTGGAAAAATTGAAAACTGGCACGAGCTCTTTACTTAAGGGTAAAGTAACATGTAGGAACTGACAATCTGCAAATAGGACTCCCGGTTAGAGAATTGGTAAGCTACGATTCTGAAAACTTAGGCTCAAAAACCGCCCACAGGGGGGTCAAAAATGGAAACGGCCCCGAAAATATTGAAAACCGATGCGAGTTCTTACTCGAGGGTAGAGTCACTTGCAGGAACTGATGGTCCACAAATTGGACTCCCTCTTAGAGAATTGGAAGTAAAAACCAACAATTTCAAACTCTTAGTCGAAAACTGCCCATCGGGGGGTCAAAGTCTGAAACAGCACTGAAAAAATAAAAAACTGGTATGAGCACTTCGCTGAAGGGTGGAGTAACTTGTAGGAACTAATGGTCTGCAAATTAGACTCCCAGTCAAAGAATTGGAAACAAAAAGCTACGACTTCCAAGATTTAGGCTTGAAAACTGCCCACTGAAGGGTCAAAAATGAGAAACAGCCCTAGAAAAATCAAAACCAGTACGAGCACTTTGCTTGAGGGTAGAGTAACTTGTAGGAACTGACGATCCATAAATCAGACACCTAGATAGAAAATTGGAAGCAAAAACCTATGATTTCCAAGACTTAGGCTAAAAAATCGCCCACTAGGGGTAAAAAATGGGAAACGGCCCTGAAAAAATTGAAAACGGGCACGAGCCATTCGCGCGAGGGTAAAGTAATTTGTAGGAACTGATGGTCATCAAATCGGACTCTCGGTCAAAGAATTAGAAGCAAAAACCTACGATTCCCATGACTTAGGCTTGTAAACCGCCCACCAGGGTGTCAAAAAAGGGAAACAGCCCCAGAAAAATCGAAAACCAGTACGAGCACTTTGCACAAAGGTAGAGTAAATTGTAGGAATTGACGGTCTACATATAGGACCTAGTTAGAGAATTGGGAGCAAAAACCTATGATTCCCATGACTTAGGCTCAAAAACCGCCAACTGGGGGGTCAAAAATAGGAAACGGCCCCAAAAAAATTGAAAATAGTATGAGCTCTTCGGTTGAGGGTAGAGTAACTTGCAGGAACTGACGGTTCATAAATCGGACTCTCGGTTAGAGAATAGGAAGCAAAAACCTACAATTTCTATGACTTAGGGTCGTAAACCGCCCACCAGGGGGTCAAAAATAGGAAATGGCCCCAGAAAAATCAAAAACCGGCACAGGTTATTCGCTCGAGGGTAGAGTAACATGTAGGAACTGACAGTCTGCAAATAAGACTCCCGGTTAGGGAATTGGAAGCAAAAATATATGATTTCCAAGACTTAGGCTCGAAAACCGCCCACCGGGTGTCAAAAACGAGAAACGGCCTGGAAAAATTAAAAATTGATATGAGCTCTTCGCTCGAGGGAAGAGTGACTTGTAGGAACTGACGGTCAGTAAATCGGACTCCCGGTTAGAGAATTTGAAGCAAAAACCAATGATTTCCAAAACATAGCTCGTAAATCGCCCATCGGGAGGTCAAAAATGGGAAATGGCCCTGGAAAAATCAAAAACTAGCGTGAGCTCTTCGCTTGAGGCTATAGTAATTTATAGGAACTGACGGTCCGCAGATAGGACTCCTGGTTAGAGAATTGGAAGCAAAAACCTATGATTTCCTCGACTTAGGCTCAAAAACCGCCCACTAGGGGGTCAAAAATGGGAAACAACCCCGGAAAAATCAAAAACTAGTACAAGCTCTTCTCTCAAGGGTAGAGTAACTTGTGAGCATTGATTGTCCATAAATCAGACTCTCGGTTAAGGAATTAGATGCAAAACCTATGACTTCAATGACTTGGGCTCGTAAACCGCCCACCAGGGCATAAAAAATGGGAAACAGCCCCGAAAAAATTGAAAATTAGCACGAGCTCTTCGCTCGAGGGTAGAGTAACATGTAGGATTAGAAGGTCTGCAAATAGAACTCCCGGTTAGAGAATTGGAAAGCAAAAACCTATGACTTTCAAGACTTAGGCTTGAAAACCGCCCACTAGGGGGTCAAAAACGGGAAATGGGCCTGGAAAAAACGAAAACCAATACACGCTCTTGCTCAAGGGTAAAGTAACTTGTAGGAATAGAAGGCACGCAAATCGGACTCCTGGTTAGAGAATTGGAAGTAAAAAGCTACAATTTCCAAGACTTAGACTCGAAAACTGCCCACTGGGGGGTCAAAAATGGAAAACAACCCTAGAAAAATCGAAGTCTGGCAAAAGCAACTCGCTTGAGGGTAGAGTAACTTATAGGAATTGATGGTCCATAAATTGGACTCCCGGTTAGAGAATTGGAAGAAAAAACCTATGATTTCCATGACTTAGGCTCGTAAACCGCCCACCGGAAGGTCAAAAATAGGAAACGGCCCCGTAAAAATTGAAAACCTGCACGAGCTCTTCGTTCGAGGGTAGAGTAATGTGTTGGAACTGACGGTCCACAAATAGGGCTCCTGGCTAGAGAATTGGAAGGAAAATCATACGATTTTTAAGAATTAGGCTCGAAAACCACCCATCGGGTGGTCAAAAATGGGAAACGGCCCCAGAAAAATCGAAAACCAACACAAGCTCTTCGCTCAAGGGTAAAGTAACTTGTAGGAACAGATGGTCCACGAATCAGACTCCCAGTTAGAGAATTAAAAGCAAAAACTTACGATTTCCAAGACTTAGCTCGTAAACCGCCCACCAAGGGGTCAAAAATGGGAAACAGCCCCAAAAAAATCGAAAACCATCACGAGATCTTCACTCGAGGGTAGAGTAACTTGTAGGAACTGATGGTCTGCCGATAGGACTCCTGGTTAGAGAATTGGAAGCAATAACATACGATTTCCCAAGACTTAGGCTCAAATATGGCCCACCGAGGGGTCAAAAGGGGAAATGACCTGGGAAGAATTGAAAACTTGCATGAGCTTCTTGCTCGAGGGTAACTTGTAGGTACTGACAATCTACAAATCGATCTCCCGGTTAGAGAATTGGAAGCAAAAACCTATGATTTCCATGACTTAGACTCGTAAACCGCCCATCAGGGGGTCAAAAATGGGAAACGGCCTTGAAAAATTTGAAAACCTACATGAGCACCTCGCTCAAGGGTAAAGTAACTTGTAGGATGTAATGGTCCACAAATAAGACTCTTGGTTAAAGAAGTGGAAGCAAAAACCTATGATTTCCCATGACTTAAGCTCAAAAAACCGCCCACTGAGGGGTTAAAAATGGGAAACGGCCCCAAAAAAATTGAGAACTGGCACATGCTCTTTGTTCAAGGGTAGAGTAACTTGTAGGAATTGATGGTCTATAAATTGGACTCCTGGGTAAAGAATTAGAAGCAAAAACCTACAATTTTCATGACTTAGGCTCGTAAACTGCCCACCGGAGGGTCAAAAAAGGGAAACAACCCCTAAAAAATCAAAAACCAGCACGAGCACTTTGCTCAAGGGTAGAGTAAATTTTAGGAACTGACAATCCATGTATAGGACTCTCGGTTAGAGAATTGAAGCAAAAACCTACAATTTCTCACGACTTAGGCTTGAAAACGGCCCACCAGGGAGTCAAAAATAGGAAATGGCCCCGAAAAAATTGAAAACTGGCACAAACTATTTGCTCGAGTGTAGAGTAACTTGTAGGAACTGACGGTCTACAAATCGGACTCCCAATAAGAGAATTAGAGGCAAAAACCTACAATTTCCATAACTTAGGCTTGTAAACCGCCCACCGGGGGGTCAAAAATGGGAAACAACCCCAAAAAAATTGAAAACCAATACGAACAGTTCGCTCGAGGGTAGATTTACTTGTAGGAAACACGGTCTGCAAATCAGACTCCCAATTAGAGAATTAGAAGCAAAAACCTACAATTTCCAAGACTTAGCTCATAAACTGCCCGCTAGGGGTTCAAAACGGGGAAAAGCCCCGGAAAATCGAAAACTGGCACGAGATCTTCACTCGAGGGTAAAGTAACTTGTAAGAACTGACGGTCCACAAATAGGACTCCTAGTTAGTGAATTGGAAACAAGAACCTATGATTTCCTAAGACCTAGGCTCGAAAACCACACACCAGGGTGTGTCAAAAAGGGGAGATGGCCCTGGAAAAAGTGAAAACTGGCACAAGCTTCTTACTTGAGGGTATAGTAACTTGTAAGAACTAATAGTCTGCAAATTGGTCTCCTAATTAGAGCATTGGAAGCAAAAACCTATGATTTCCATGGCTTAGACTCGTAAACCGCCCGTCGGGGGGTCAAAAATGGGAAACGGCCGTGAAAAGATTGAAAACCTACATGACCTCCTCTCTCAAGGGTAGAGTAACTTGTAGGATGTAACGGCCCACAAATAGAACTCTTGCTTAGAGAAGTGAAGCAAAAACCTATGATTTCCCATGACTTAAGCTCAAAAACCGCCCACCGAGGAGTCAAAAATGGGAAACGGCCTCGAAAAAATTGAGAACCAGCACAAGCTCTTCGCTTGAGGTTAGATTGACTTTTAGGAACTGATGGTCCACAAATTAGACTCCAGTTAGAAAATTAGAAGCAAAAACCTACGATTTCCATGACTTAGGCTCGTAAACTGCCCATTGGGGGTCAAAAACAGGAAACGGCCCTAGAAAAATCGAAAACCAGCCCGAGCTCTTCACTCAAGGGTAGTAAAACATGTAGGAATTGACAGTCCATAGATAGGACTCCCGATTAGAGAATTGGAAGCAAAAACCTACGATTTCCAAGACTTGGCTTGAAAACCGCCCACCAGGGGTCAAAAATGGGAAATTAATGATGAATTAGTTGCAGTATGTGCTTTGACTTTGTTTTTGTTTTGTTTCGGGTCATGGATAAGCAGTTGGGTTGAGTTTAACCTGGATTAGGTAGACGTGAGCCCTTTTTTTGTAATTTTAGATTTTGTCAGACGTTGTCAATCATGCACCATCTTGGCGTCAACACGTGTCTTTCGTTGAGCTCGTCAATATCCGTAATTGACTCGTATGTTAACGACATCGTTTGTTTCTATTGAACTGTTATTTGACTTAAATTGTAATTCTCCAAAGCCTTTGGACTTATTTATAATTTTCTGTTATCCTTATCTTACTTAAGAAAATGCATGACCGATTTGTTTATTTCTCTTCTCTCCTTTTCTTTCTCTCAATGTCCATTCTCTTTCTTTCTTTCTTCTTCTTCACGATCAAAGTAAAAGAGGAGGGAAGTTCTTGTGCACTTAAATCCAATGCCATCTACTTGTGTGTTCTGGGTAAGAGTTGGGTTCTTAATCCTTTCTATGAGTCTTGAATTCTTTTCACTCTCTATTGTATGCACTCACTTCTTCTTTCTTCTTCCATGCATGGTGATTAAAATCACGTTTAGACAGCGAATTTGAGCCCAAGGACAACAAGTAACGTGTTAGAACCCATTTGAGGCAAGTATAAGCATGATTTGGATAAACCCATGTTGGTATATGATTGATTATGAGTAACTTCTTAATCTTGCATGTGAATTATGTTTTACAGCCCAATTGTGTCAAATTCTATCTCTTTGATTTTGTTGTTTCATCATTTGTGCACATACAGTTTGATCTATAACAGGTTCAGAAAATGACCTTGTGCAGCTTACAGCTAAGCCGTAACTACCTACAGCTCAAATTCTAGAGAGCTGCAAAAAACTAGCTTTCTTTTACGGTCAGGCTACGGCTAAGCCGTAAAATGTACTACGGCTAAGTCATAGGTCAGCCGTAACCCCACGATAGGTCAAGCTACGGCTTGATTTCCGGATAGCAGAAAATTGAGAGAACCTTCTACGGTCTAGCCATGGCTAAGCCGTGAGGTGTGCTACAGCTAAACCATACCCTCACCATAGCTGAGCCATAGAACAAAACAGGGCTAAGTCATGAATGTGGATGAACAGTACGAGAAACCATCGCCAAGCCGCAGTGCATATTACTGCTAAGTTGTAATATGTCTAAGGCTAAGCCGTGGTCACCCACGGCTAAGCTGTAAGACCAGAGAAAGGTAAGAAAGGTAAGTGATGAAGAGATATTGTATGGCCTTTGAGTTAGAATATAGGCCACTGTAACTTGCCCAATGGAATATGAGAAAATTACATGAATTATCTCGAAGGCTGCGACTCATTCATGTACGTTATCCAGCTATTAAGCACTTCCCCATAGGTGTTGGTTTAAGGGACTTCGATATACTTTCCTACTACAATGCAACACTTGTGAAAGACAACTGTGTATCGGATAACTTAAAACTACATCATTATGCATGGTCAGGAACACTGAATGACTAGATTAGGATTGGCTAGTAAATTCTCTTGATTCGAGCAAATTGAGTTGTATGGCATTTTGAATGACGATCATTGCCCTCCACTATTATGATTATTGTATACATCTGATTTGCTTGAGATGACCTTGATATTTCCTTGATTTCCCTTTGACTTGAGTATGAATATGGTGTGAATGGAACATCAGGTAAGCTTGTTAGTAAGAAAGAAAGAACGAATGGCATATATGATTCTAGTTCTGATTGATTCCATATGGTCAGGCACTACTCAACCTCAGCCTTAGGATACCCGATGGGGTTGAATTTGGCGTAGTATGTATGACACCGTTGCAATGAGTTTATGTCTTAGGGCTTCCAGACCCCAGGAACCCAAAACCCGTTAGTACTCTAGCCCTGTTGATGGTGTTCTAAGTATGTAAGATCCTAAATAGCGAGCATATGGCCAATGTACTAACTACCTAGTAAAATACATGACATGCATATTTTGATTCTTTAGCATGCTTTATTCGGTTGCACAACTTGCCTAGTATACAAACTTGGAATTCTATGAATTATCAGTTATTCCTTATTCTACTAGATACAACATGCATAACTTATTGTTGCTTATACTTTGCTGAATTGTTGTATTCATAAGTGGTCCTTCATGTTGTAGGCTCAGATCCCTCTGCCGACCCCTCGTCGGTCAGCCAGACTCCAGGGAAGACCGTTGACTACCCATCAGGACTAGAGAAGTGGATGTGAGCAATTCGCCGAAGAGCGATTGTCATCCATATAGTTCTTTCTCGGTGTCGGTTGTACTTGGTTTTGTTTTGTTCATAGTCTCTATAAATTTGTATTTTGGCTCACTTTGTATAACTCTAGACTTCATGTAATCTATCGTATGCTTTTATAGATATGATTTTGTTTTAGTATATCTTCTTTTGTTATGCAATGATACCTACAGCTTCCACGTACATGTATTGGCACGTGTGAAATTTCCCTTGTCCGTGTGCACTTAGACAGGGTCTAAGTGTATATGCACGGGAGTATGTGTGTCACTGGTTAGGTTTAACTTAACCCCCGATTTTCTAGGCTCGGGTTGTGACATACGTATTGTCTAGTATCAAAGCTTTGTCGCTCTAGTTGATAAGTAGGTAGGCATATAGGAACGCGATGAGGATACGATTGCTAACATTTGACTCTATAGTCCGATATTTTATTTTGTTGGGGGACATGTAGTGGGGGAACGTCTTGTGTTTGAGTATTAACCCTTTGCATCATACAGGACATGGCTTTCGGCTCACGTACCACTAATAATCATGGGAACAATGAGAGTGGATTAGCTCCTCCATAATAACCATAGAACGCGAACAATTGGTTCCTCATGATGTTGCAAGCTATCCATTCTCTACAAGCACAAGTAGTCGCTATTGTAGACAAGTAAAGTCAAGCATCCGTTCCACCTCATGTAGAGCAAAGGTGGTCTTCCAACCGAAGGAAAGCAATCCCAACACACTCTACGACAAGTTTTGAAAACGTGGAGCCACTAATTCTTTAGGAACGAAGACGCATTGAAAGCTGATCAATGGTTAGAGCATACGGAGGATCTATTCAAGATGGTGGTGTGCACCAACTGACAGAGAGTAGGACTCACAGTTTCAATGTTTCACGATGTAGGGAAGACCTCGTGGAAAAGTGCAAAGGAATCTTACAAGGATTTGCCGAGTGCAACAATTTAAGAGACTTTCAAGAAGCAATTTAAAAGGAAATTCATTCTAGCTCATGTCTAATAGGCAAAGGAAGTAGAGTTTTTAGCATTGAAGCAGCAGTAGATGACCATGGCAGACTATGTGCACAAGTTCACGCAGCGATCTCATTTCGCGTTGGACATGATTAATACAGAAGAAAAGAAAGTGAACTGCTTCATTAATGGCTTGAACCCTAGATACACAAACCATGTCATAGCCTTCCAAAGGCTAGCTACCTTCGATGATACGGTGGACAGAGCCTATGCCGTCGAGGCCAATCTTCATGCAGAAAGAGCTGCTAACTCCAAGAGACATGTGCCATTTGGTGCAAGGGGGCAAGCACAAAAGAAGATGAAAGGCAGGCAAGGTACCTCCAATTCAGCCAATGTAACGTGTGAGCATTATGGCAAAGGCCACAAGTCGGAGGAATGTTGGAAAAAGACAGGAGCTTGTTTCATTTGTGGTTCTATGGACCATTTGATGGCCAAATGTCTGAAGTACAAGTCTTCCTAACACCAACAGTCTAGACCTACTGCTTCGACAGCTCTAAGTAGACCGCAGCAATTCCGTCAAGGGTAGAAGCCGACTCGTTAGACCGCTCACACATATGCTACTACCCATGAGAGTGCCGGGGAGACGAATGTGGTGGAAAGTATTATTTTTATTGCGCAAGCTGAATCTGTAGCATTGTTTAATTCGGGGTCTACGCGCTCGTACGTAGCACCTCATTTTGCTGAGCAGTTACGGCAGCCACCTAAGCCGCTACCATATGTGTTAGTGGTGTCCACTCCGGTTGGTAAGAGGGTGGAGTGTACTGTCTACTACCCCCAATGCGATGTACAGATTAAAGGGCGTCGACTTCCAATTGACTTAATTTTGCTCTCGATGTTGGACTTCGATGTGATCGTTGGAATGGATTGGCTCACGCGCTATCGTCCTTGTGTGAATTGTTACAGCAAGACGATTTACTTCAATTTATGCAATGAGTTCCATTTCGAGGGAAGTCAGAAGAAATGCCCGTGGTGTGTTATCTCCTCTTGTACGGCGGATCGCATGATACACAAGCAGTGTGAAGGCTTCATTGCCTTTATTTCAGAGAAGAAGGATCCGAAGCAGCTTGGAGAGATCCCAGTGGTGTGTGATTTTCCGGATGTCTTTCCCGATGACGTGCCAGAGTTACCCCCTGTGCGAGAAGTGGAATTTGCTATTAAACTTGTTCTAGGCACAGCACTGATTAGTAAAGCTCCATATCATATGGCCTCTGCGAAGTTGTTGGAACTAAAGAAGCAGCTGCAGGATCTTTTGTCTAAGACTTTCATACACTCAAGTGTTTCACCTTGGAGAGCACAGGTGTTGTTTGTTAAGAAAAAGGATGGCACTTTTCGGATGTGTATCGACTACCGGTAGTTGAATAAGGTGACAATAAAAAATAAGTATCATCTGCTGCGTATTGATGAATTGTTTGATCAACTTCAAGGTGCCGCATATTTTTCGAAGATTGATTTGAGATCTGGGTGTCACCAGTTAAGGGTAAAGGAAGATGACATTCCTAAAACTGCCTTCATGATAAGGTATGGATATTATGAATTCCTTGTGATGCCGTTTGGATTAACCAATGCACTTGCCGCTTCCATGGCTTTGATGAATAGAATCTTCGCTCCATTCTTGGATCATTTTGTTATGGTATTCATTGATGATATTTTAGTCTACTCTAAGACAGTAGAGGAGCATAAGGATCATTTGAGGAAAGCCTTGCAATTGTTAAGAGAACATCGACTCTATTCCAAATTGGCGAAATGTGATTTTTGGCTTGAGCAGATGGCGTTTCTTGGTCATATCATTTCACAAGACAGATTAGCAGTTGATCCAACGAAGGTTGAAGCAATTGTGAATTGGCCCAGCCCAAAGTCTGTGACAGAGATTAGGAGCTTTCTTCGACTTGCAGGATACTACAGAAGATTTGTTCAAGACTTCGCTAAGATATTCACTCCTTTGACTAAGTTAACTCGGAAGAATGTGTCTTTTATCTGGACTGAGGAGTGTGAAGCTAGTTTCTAAATCTTGAAGGAAAAGTTAACAACCGTTTCAGTCCTGATGTTATTAGATGGAAATGAAGGGTTCGTGATCTATTTTGATGCTTCTAGAGTTGGATTGGGATGTCTATTGATGCAACATGATAGGGTGATTGCTGATGGATCGAGACAACTCCAAAAGCATGAGAAGAACTATGCCACCCATGGCATGGAACTAGCCGCTATCTTATTTGCTTTGAAACTTTGGAGACATTATCTATATGGAGTGAAATTTGAGGTACACTCAGATCATCACAGTTTGCAATACTTATTCACACAGCAGGAGTTGAACATGAGGCAACGCAGTTGGCTTGAATTCATTAAAGATTATGATTTTCCAATCAAGTACCATCCAGGGAAAGGAAATGTGGTGGCAGACGCGCTAACTAGGAAGTCAGAAGCTGTAAATGTTTTAGACAATTTCCTTTTAGTGATGCAAGACAAGCCTGTCGATGTGAAAGTGGTAGACAACTATGTGATACTGGCAAGTACTCTTGTTTTCCAACTTGAAATGATTCAACAAATTAAGGACAAGCAATTTGAAAATGTGACCTTGAAGGAAATCCGAGATCATATTGGAGATCGACCCGACTTCCAACTAGATGATGGTGTACTGTATTTTCGGAACAGATTGTGCGTTCTGGCAATTGATAACTTAAAGGAGAGTTTGATGACTAAGGCATACTATGCTCGATATGCAATGCACCCAGGAAGTACGAATATGTATCGAACTTTAAAAAACTGGTTTTGGTGGAACAATATGAAAAGAGAAATCGCAAGTTTTGTCACTAGGTGCTTAACTTGTCAGAAGGTGAAAACAGATCATCAGAGGCCTCCAAGTCCATTACACCCATTGCACATACCGCAGTGGAAGTGGGAGCATATAACCATGGATTTTGTTTCAGGGTTACCTCCGACGAGTAAGAAGAATAATGCCATTTGGGTGATAGTGGATCAATTAACGAAGTCAACCCATTTCATTCCATTCAAAAAGGGTATGACCCTTTTAGAAATGGCTAAGAAATTCGTTAATGAGATTGTAAGACTACATGGTACGCCTGTGTTGATTGTGTCCGATCGTGATAGTCGTTTCATTTCATCATTCTAGAAATCGTTCCATGAAGCTATGAGAACCAAGTTAAGTTTCAGCACAGCGTATCACCCACAGATAGATGGATAATCGGAACGAACAATTCAAATTTTAAAGGACATATTACAGGCTAGTGTGTTGAGCATTGAGAAGGAATGGGATGCACATCTCTCATTATGTGAATTTGCCTATGACAACAGTTTCCATGAAAGTATTGGTATGGCCCCATATAAAGCCTTGTATGGACATAAATGTCGGAGCCCGGTATGCTGGGAAAAAGTTAAAAGTCGAAGTTTTCACAGACCTACTGTCATTGCCAAAACTACTGAGAAAATACAAAAGGTAATAGAGAATTTGAAGGTTGCTCAATTGAGACAGAAGAGTTATGTAGATACCCGTCAAAGAGCTTTGGAGTTTCAAGTGGGAGATTGGGTTTTTCTTAAGGTCTCGCCGATGAAGGGTACGATACGATTTGGCTAGAAAGGTAAGTTGGCTACGAGATATGTTGGGCCATTCGAGATAAAGAGTCGAATCGGTGATTTGGCATATAGGTTGGCTCTTCCAATGGAGTTTTCTGGAGTACATGATGTATTTCATGTGTCGATGCTTCGCAAGTATGTCTGAGTCCCTACCCATGTCATTTGATACGATGGCATGCAAATATAGCCAAATGTGACCTACTTTGAGCGTCTGCTCCGTATCATCGGAACTAGAGAGCAAATCTTGCGTACTAGAATAATCCGATAGGTCAAAGTGCTATGAGAACATCACGGTCCTGATGAAGCCACATGGGAATTGGAAGAGCAGATGGCACGACAGTATCCCCACCTCTTCACGCAAGTACATGTTCATTCCAAGGACGGAATGAGTCTTAAGTGGGGGAGGATGTAACACTCCAACCCAACTTAATCTGGTTTAACGATTAATTAATGACGAATTAGTTGTTGTATGTGTTTTGACTTTGTTTTTATTTCATTCCGGGTCATAGATGTTAGTGTCATTGTAAGAATATGTTGTCAATTACGTGACCAAAGTGTAGTTCAGCTCTAGAAAGACCTAGTTACATCTCTGAAGTTCAAGATCAAGTTAAATCAAGGAACCTCGAGGTCTATCAATGAAGATCAAGCAAGTTCAAGGAAGATCAAGATCAATCAAGAAGATCCTCTATGAGTGCCAAGGGACAAGGTAAGATTGACCCTTAGTATCCGTAGAAATAGAATGGGAAAAAGGGCCTCTAAACACCCTGTCTTTGAACTACGGCTTGGACCACGGCTAAGCCGTAAACCCTACGGCTCACTCTCCAGAGAGAAAATTTTTGAATCTTTTGTTCTACGGCTGACCCTACGGCTGCACCGAAAAAGGGATACAGCTAAGCCGTAGTATCATTCACGGCTAAGCCGTAAAGTTTACGGGCCATTTTCCAGATAGTAGTTTTGGGAGATTTCAGCTTACGGCTGACCCATGGCTAGGCAGAAAGGTACTCACGGCTAAGCCGTAAAAGGATTTACGGCTAAGCCGTAAGATTAACCGTAAGAAAGAATAACGTTGAATCTGGTCAAACTAGCCGTTGGATGTTGTCAGAGCATACGGCTAAGCCGTAGGCCATTTTGTTCTCAGCCGTAGGTCTAACCGTTGGAGCTTTTCTGTATTTAAAGTGGACCTCTCCTTTTTTCCCATTACATTGATTGAACTGAGTAAAATCCCAAGATAGCTGAGCCTTAGCACCATTAGTAAAACCATACTAAAAGCTCCCACAACCACCTACTTTACAACTCTTAAAGTGCCATTATTATTCCAAGAAGAGTAGTTGTGCATTTAGGAAAAACTTCATTCAATTTGAGAAAATCTTAGCCTTCCAAACCCTCTTAAAACCTCTTCCCTTGGCTGAACACTCATCTGAAGATCTTCATCACCAAGGAGCAAGAACAAGAGGTCAAAGCTTGGAGGTAGTCTTTCAAGCATCAAGAGCACCACTCAAAACTATGGTATACAATTCCTTATTTGGGTGTTCTTCTATATTTCAATTCTCTTTGCTGTAGTTGGTGGAAGACAAACCACCGGATCAAAAATTGTTGCAAGAGGTGTTTGTTATGTAAGTACCTCTTATTTAGTGGAACCAAGAGAGATTGCTCTTGAGAGTGGATGTAGGTCTAGGACCGAACCACTATAAATTACTGTGTTTATTGCTTGTTGTGTGTGGTGGATGCCTATATCCTTTTTACTTGTGTTGATCATCTCTTTAAGCTATATCTTCCTTATTTGAATAGCATTTCTATACACTGTCAGCACACACAACTTTGAGCATCTCTCTTGATCTTGCTTGTAGACTCTTAATTTTAATTATTGCACTCTTATAAAACCTCTTTTCTGGAAAGAAATTTTTAATAGTCCTATTCACCCCCCTCTAGGACTTAGTGAGATCTAACTGTTGCACTTTCAATGGATAGGTAGTTGGGTTGAGTTTGACCTAGATTAGGTAGACATGAGCCCTTTTTCGTAATTTTAGATTTTTTCGAACATTGTCAATCATGCACAATCTTGGCGTCAACATGTGTCTTTCGTCGAGCTCGTAAATATCCATAACTAACTTGTATGTTAACGACGTCGTTTGTTTCCGTTGAACCGTTGTTTGACTTAAACTGTAATTCTCCAAAGCCTTTGGACTTATTTACAATTTTCTATTATCCTTATCTTACTGAAGAAGATGCATGCACTAATTTGTTTATTTCTCTTCCCTCCCCTTCTTTCTCTCAACGTCCATTCTCTTTATTTCTTTCTTCTTCTTCACGATCAAAGCAAAGGAGGAGGGAAGTTCTTATGCACTTAGATCCTACGCCATCTACTTGTGTGTTCTAAGTAAGAGTTGGGTTCTTGATCCTTTCTATGATCTTGAATTCTTTTCACTCTCCATTGCATGTACTCACTTCTTCTTTCTTCTTCCATGCATGGTGATTAGAATCGCGTTTAGACAGCGAATTTGAGCCCAAGGACAACAAATGACGTGTTGAAACCCATTTGAGGCAAGTATAAGTATGATTTAGATGAACCCATGTTGGTATATGATTGATTATGAATAACTTCTTAATCTTGCATGTGAATTATGTTTGACAACCCAATTGTGTCAAATTCTATCTCTTTGATTTTGTTGTTTCATCCTTTATGCACATACAGTTTAATCTATAACAGGTTTAGAAAATGACCTCGTGCAGCATACAGCTAAGCTATAACTGCCTACGGCTCAAATTCCAGAGAGTTGCAAAAAACTGGTTTTCTTCTATGGTCAGTCTATGGCTAATCTGTAGAATGTACTACGGTTAAGCCGTAGGCTAGAGGTGACCTAACTGCAGGTGTAAGTTCCGAACCCCACTAATCTTAAATCACGGTAATTAATCTTGCTTTACACTAAGTAAACCTTACTAAGGTTAATTTAATTCAAAACTATTAGATTTGGGCCTTGGACGGGTAATTGAGAGGAGTTTGAACCTTACTTCAATAATGGAGGGCCTTTTTATAAATTGATCTTCCATTTTATGGGCACCTCGCCAATCATTCCTTGTGTAATTTTTCGTGTAGATCATCTTTCTTGTTGGTCTTGCGCTGATCCAAACTCGTCTTGAGCCAATTGAGGTCCATTTGGCCTAAACTGAAATTTCATAAAAAGATTAGACTTGCATGTTAAATGTAGGAAATTTAAGTTAAAAGGGGACTCAACATCCCATTTTCTCTTCTCCTCCTTACTGCAACGGCTGGAGCTACTTCTTCCTTCTTGATCTCCTTTCTTTCTCACTTCAATCTTGAAGAGCTACTAGGGTTGGGGGTCTTGCATGCGCTAGGGATAGTCTTCACCCATCTTCCTCTTCCTCATAGGAGCATTTTCTTCTTTGGGAAGCACATCCTCTTCAAGCTATAGCTCACTAAGGTGAGGGCTTTGCTTCCGTTCCATATATTCAGGTTTGTTGGAGTCAAGAAGACTCCAATCCATGACATGCATGCAACTCTACATTCCATTTATCATTTGTATGTTGCCATGTAGAGAACCCACTTCTCCTTGGAGGCTTTCCTTTAGCCACACAACAAGAAGGACATAGGAAAGGGCTAGCACCGGTAAAAGGCAAGTATTAGAGTTCATAGGTGCTGCATGAATGATTAAGTTATTGATTCATGGGTTGGTTCTTTCAATTCTCAAATTTTAGTCCATTTTTCATGGTTTAATTGGTGTAATTATGGTATGGATTGAGTTAGGAGGTCAACATGCAATAGATGGGTGTGTGAGTATAGAACACTCTCAAGGACACTCTGATTGAACCTTAGAATTGCCCCACAAGTCAGTTTCTGTATTGATCCCGTACAGAAATTCAGCTACAGAACTGATTCAGGTTTCTGAAGCTTACGGCGAAGCTATGGCTAAGCCGTGAGCATCTACAGCTCAAAGTCCAGAGAGCAGCAAAACTTGGTTTTGTACTACTGCTTACCCACGGCTACACCGTCCACTGCTCTACAGATAAGCCGTGGCCAGCCCGTACCTAAGCCGTAGGTCTTCCTACGGCGAGCTTCCCAGAGAGCTCCAGAAACCCATTCTCTTCTACGGCTTGCATACGGCTGCACCATGAAATGCTTTACGGCTAAGCCGTTACCCGACCGTAACCCAGTCGTAGGCTAATATGCGGCTAAGTCGTAAATGCATCTGTACTGTTGAAGGAAAGCTGAATTGCTCGGCTAAGCCGTAGCGTTGTATATGGCTAAGCCGTATGAACACAATGAATTTAGGATGTTAGGAATTCTTCATTGATCTTATAGGGCCTTAGTATTGGCACCTTCTCCCCCCTACATGGGCCTTATAGTATTGGCACCTTCTCCCCCCTACATGGGCCCAACTATAAGGATGTATTAAGAGGATAAACGAATTCTGGATGATTCCCCAAAGTCAAGTCATGGATGTTGGCATAAGAAGGGGGTGTTCTTTACGCACACAAGGTAATACCAAGAAGTGGTAACACAATGACACCGGACATTTTATGAGTACATCGTTTGAATGTCCTTGGGGATCATGGGATACTTACTCAATCTAAGTGCATTCATATTGTTATGATATATTACCTTTGACATGATTTGTTATCGGATTCACTTCCTCTAGCAAATCCTGAGGCAATTCAGACCTAAGCTTCTAATGAGTGCGTGTCTGACAAGCCAGAGCTTCTATTGAGTGTGTGCTTGCTCGCCAAGGGTATAGCCAAGGTTTGGGCCTTTGTAGCCCATATGCATGTGTTTCGTTTGGTTATTCGTTGCTTCCATGATTAATTACTCCTTATGTGTGTTCTGACTAGTATGATTGATTCCAAGTCAGCACCACTTAGCTTGTGCCCTTTGGGTGTATGTATGTCACTACTGCAGTAGTTTATGGAGGAGTTGTCGACGCTTCTCGGGAAGCTAGCTTGATCCCCTAGCGACCCATATGTATGTTCCCTTTTGGGAGAATAAAGCATCGTGGTTGCCATTCAGTATGATGTTTAATTGTAATTCCTCATCCATTGCCACTTATGTACCATATGTCTAATAAACTATTATTGCTCCCTTTAATCAGTTTATACTGTTAAGTTCATTTGATATAATATGTTATACTTGCTTCATATGCCTCAGTACTTGCTTAATCGTCGTATTAACAATGTTACCCTTGGTATTGCAGGTACAGTACCCGGTCCCAACTCGGGTGTTGACGCGCCCCCGGAGAGTACCCCAATGGTACCTCGGGGTATAGATGAATGGAAGGATGGTGATGTTTTCTATTAGTCATCCTGCGGAGTGCGTCAGTCTTGAAGATGTTACGGTCACTTTTTGGTCTATTCTTGAGAGAAAAGCAAATTGGTCTTTATGTTCTTAACCCCTATAATCAGATGTGCATTGAAAGAAGTGTAATTGGAACTTAAGTACTGCTATATATATACCTATATGTTTAACTATGAATGACCACGAATATGCTCTTTAACTTGCTCTTGATTATTACTGCGTATTTCGCAGGAATTCGATTATGATGAGTTACATTCCTACGTGTGTTGGCATACCTCACACGTTCCTATGGAATCTCCCTTGTAGGAATTCGTTCATAATCCTTCAGGGC